>OY747711.1:35338913-35763913 GCA_963556495.2 Valencia hispanica
TTGTGAATAGAGGAAAACTGTTCTAAAATGGAAATATGCAGAATTGACTGATCTTAAAAACTGAAAACAAACTCATTTATGTATCTTACAATTTCAATGTAAGGTTTTACAATTGTTATTCTCTAAAATTCAATTTATAGGTGCATGTGCATTTTTTATTAGCTATTTTGATTTTAGAATTTATTTAAAGCAATATGTAACTAGGCATGGATCAGTAACTAGTATAAAAGTGTAAAGGCAAAGGTTTTAAAGGGTTGTGTATTCAAGGCAGTAAAGAACAAAACCACACAAGAAAATCCATCATACTGTTTCTGTGCTTTAAAGGTATTTTAATGAAAAATGGCTAAAAGTCCTGGGCCATCATTTAACAATCGTACTTACACACAGATCTGTGTGTATTTCATCCATAGGAACAATTTTACGCATTGTGTGGTATTTACCATCTTGTACTTGTCTATAAAAATGTCCATAAATATGAGACGGAATATTTATCTCATCAGTTTATCACCTCCGCCAAGAAGCCCATGTTGACGTCTGTCTGTCTTTTAGCAAAATAACTCAAAACGTTATGGACGGATTTGTATTAAACTTTCAGGAAATGTTAGAAATTTGCAAAGAAATAAATAATTAAATTCTGGGGGGGATCATGCTTGGTGATCCTGTGAATCGCAATCTGGGGATGTGGGTGAGGCGCTGTGTAGAGGTCTGCACTCTCCATGTGCTTTTTTACTTGTCATATCAAGCAGTTTCTCTTAAAAGGATGTTGTTACACTTATAAAGAAAAGGTCTGCAAACTGCACTGTGGAAACTGGATGGCCCGCTTATCGGTGAAGCAGGTTGTCGCTGTCTCCATGTCTACTGATGCCAGCCAAAGCAGTGTCTCCAATAACCCTGGCCAAACGCGTGTGAAATATGGTGATCTGTGCACCCCCGGTAGAAGATCTGGTCTAGCTGTGTGCTGAGGAACCTTTTACTGTATTCAGTTTGATATTGAACCATTTTTTTCCCTTTATTTTCAACAGGATCTTCTCCACTGTCCCCGACCGCATTTACTGCCTCTGTCACTTTCTCCCAGACACTGTTCTTTTTTTATTGGTTACCCCTGAGCTGAAAGAACAAAGCAGCAATATTTGGGACAAATTTAACTGATTTAATTTGTTCAAAGAAGTTAAGTATTTTCACAGAAGTGAATAACCGCAAATTAAACAATTCTTTGCCACATTTATTTATTTTTTACTTTTGAAGCAAGAATATAACTGTTGCATGCTGGAGGGAAGAGACATGAAGCAGAGGAACCGCTGATAACAGAGGGCAAACACTATTGGTGTTGAAATGAATTTGCGTTAACTATGACAAATTTAAAAAAGTCTGATCTTGGGGTCACTAAAATTCCTTTTTTCGCTCTCTTGGCCATTATTTTCGTGAAGAACGCAAGAATTAATGCATATGTCAGAGGATGTGGTAAGACCATATTTGTTACTGTAAGCAGATGACTGCAAGCTGTTGATAGCCCAACGAATTAGCTAGCTAATCTCAGCCTGTTCTACTATCAGTGTTACTTTGTAAAAAAATGAAATGGCTAAAAGAAGTTACATTCCAAACCATAAACATATTGGCTTGAATACTAATGCTAAAATTATCAAAAGTCTCTTCATCAATTAAAAGAACACTATATATAATATTGTAATCACTGCAGTACTCAATATCATATTTTAGCAGCAACATAGATAATTATTTCATTTCTATATTAATTTAGTCAAAACTGCACAATATTGTAATATTTTGTTCAAAGTTAGCATACTGTGAGAATCAAACTGGACCATTTCCCCTTTTAATGCATTTTTGCTATCTTTTTCGTGTTTTGACAACCCATTTCTGATAGGGCCTGTTTTCTTTGCTTTGTCTTTGCTGTTTGCAGGTCCTGATCAGGTGTGCCCATCAGATGGACTAGAAACACCTGGCCAGTCTACACAGGATCTTAAAGCTGACTGACTGCCACAGAACTCTCTTCGACACAGATACAGTAGGAGTGTCATCCTCCCTGGTTCCTTGTGGCATACTGATACAACTGAAGACTGCTCTCATAATGTTAATTTAATTTAGTATATAAATTATGTGGATTATTTTTTTTAAATCAATGTCTCAGTGGGGTTTTTGTCGTGGTCAATGAGCCAAGTTGTGACACCATCGCCTGCTCTCACACAGACTTCTGTAATGTTAAATCTCTCTTCCCTAATAATTACTTGTGTGCTTTATGTTTTGTCAGTTGAGAGTAGCCTTTCCAAGTTAGTAGTGAATAATATTTGCAGGTTGTCTTTTAAGCTAAAATATGTTCTAGAGGTGTAGCGAAACAACCATCTCATACGTAAGACAAGATGAGAACTTTCATTTTACAGTTTGCACTTAGTGTTAAATACATCAGTCCAGGTTTAACAGGTCTATATATTTAGCACAAGACCACATTTTTGTTTTTTATGCTTATCTGTTCCTAAATTGCCTTAATGTCAAAATTACATTTAAAATGTTGTGATTTAAACTACAGAATTTTTTTATTAATGAATTTCCAATTGCATTTTAAAGAACCTCTCTTCAGTGCAAAAGTATTTAGTTCAGAGTTATTACAGAGTAATAGTCCTTTAGTCTAGGACTGATAAGAATCTTAAAAGCATAAGCAGCAACTAGTTGGTGGCTAACTGTTAGCCAGTTGCAGTATTCTCAGTGCTTACAAACTGTTTACATCTTATCTATCACTCTGTCACCATTTCCTTTCTTAACCAATAACCCATGTCTTTATGTGCTGTGTTTGTCATTACAACATTGCAAGGTATATACTACTTCCTTAATTACTTCAAAGTAAAAGTATCAAACAAAGTACTTCCTTAACCAGATGAAGGCACACTCTGACATCAGTTGGGTAGCGCTTCATGAAAAGACTTTCTTTGAAGAGAAATATCTTGGCATATTAACATTTTTGACATGTTGGACCCTTACTGTATGATGCATCAAAATTTCGGAATGGGTACCAAAAGATAGAAAAAACTGCTTGTTAGATTCATCTAGATACAAAGGAGACTTTCCAGAAGAAAGTAATAACATTTAGCCACAAATAACTTGGGTGTGTTATGTCAGAGGGAAAGAAAAAAAAACCACTCAATTTCATGTCAAATCTGTTTTGCTCTTTAAGCTGTTGCTTTGAATAAAAACATCAGGACAGTAACAAAACACAGTTAACTAACATTAAAATATTTCAGGTAGCTCTGCACACAATTGTGACTTCTAAATGACAAAGAAAAGAATGAGAAAGCAGTGTATTGAAGATCAGGAATTCAATCTTAGAAAAGAACAGATTTTGTTTGAGTCTTATAAATTCTAAAGGGATTAGTGTTGGACAGCGTTTGGCTGAAGAAAGGATTATTGTGCCCTCTTCGATCTGGTTTTATCATGAGGTGAGATGTGTTGTTTGTCAGTGTACGTGTATGTGCTACAATAACAACCTCTGCCTGCATCCACTTAAATCCAGCATGGAAGGACATGGAGGAGAATGTAAATTTCGAAGACTATGTCCTGCATAAAGCTGAAAAAGGCCACTGCCATGTCCAAATGACGCATTGTGAAAGTGCCAACCGTCGATGCAATGCAGTTTAAAAAAACAACAAAAAACATCACAGGCATGAAACTGCTCAAGTCGGCACTTATGTATGCTTAAAGGATCACGACACACAAGGTGGCACGTACAATGAGAAAAGATTTACACAGCGTCAGTCGGTGGTGCAGTCCTGCTGTGTAACCATGGCAGCAGATCATGTGGAGAGTACAGATTCTAGACCAGGTGTCCATGCTTCTGTCTGAAAAACTTGCATACTTTATCTTATCTTAGGCACTTTTAGTGGTCTATTTGCTATAAAAGGTTTTCCTTTTGGTAACTATGGCATGTGGTTAGAGGGCATGTTGCAAGTATTGCAAATATAAAACCTTAGAGAACTTGAAATTAAGCTAATGAAACTCATTCACTACAAAAAAAACTTTGGATAAATATAGATTTTTTTTATTTGTATTTTGGTAATTTGGTGTAAAATTACAAGGCAATGGTGATGACAACCTGTTACCGACAAATGCCTGAAGATAAGAAACAGGTAAGAAAGAAAAAGGAGAAAGCAAACAAAAATAAACAGAATAAAATCAAATAGCCACAAAATACAACATTTATAGAATAAAGATTTTAGCCTAAAATGGAAAGCCACCTCCTTTGGTTGAAGATACAGCAAACATTGGCATTAATTATACAAAATGAAAGAACTTGCGGATAAGAAAAGCCTGGAGTGATACAGATGTGGGTCTTGAACTGCTGCTCTTTAGTTTCTTTCAGTTTGTTAATTATTTTCTTCAACTGACACTGAGTAGCTGTTTTATCATTGTTTTGGTCCACAACCCACAACGTTCAGAAATATTAAGAGCACGTTTTAAAATGTACATTTTCAGTTGGGCATTAGATTTATGTGTTTGTTTTATAGAGTAATTGAATTAAAACAGTTTTTGATGATTTTATTTGTTTTATAGAATAATTGAATTAAAACAGTTTTTAATGATTTTATAAAAATCACCTGTTCTTACAAAAAAAAGAACACCTAGTTTGTATACAATGATATAAGGTTCACTCTTTTTCAAATACGATCCTTCACTCTGAGTAGGCAAGGCATGGCAATTTTATTTGTATAGCACACTTTCATCAACAAGGTAATTCAATGTGCTTTACATGATTGGGGGATAAAATAAAAATATCAGTAAAACACAGAGAGATCATATAAAGTAAAAACAGCAATAAAGCAAGAAGCACACACAAAACATATGATACATGAAAACATTACTCAAAGGCAGCTCTAAACAGATGAGTTTTTAGCCGTGATTTAAAAGAAGTCAGTGTTTCAGCAGCTTTACAGTTGTCTGGAAGTTTGTTCCAGATTAGAGGAGCATAGAAACTGTAGGGCATGTATGCTGCACGTAATACTGTTTTCCCACCCCCATTGCCTGCTTCAGCCCCCAAAATGAATCTGAGCTGAAAACGAGCGAGTCAGAGAAAGCCGTATTATCTACATAGAAAAGCATAGTGGCCACCCCTACCTTGGCTTGTAACCTCCCACGGGAAGGTGGGGGCCAGAGAGAGGAGAGCGCATCTCTGCGGGTAAACGTTAGAAACTCCACAGCATGGCAGAACAGGGTTTTTGTTATTTGTGGACGTAGACATCAGGGTGGCATTTCTACCCAAGAAAGAGGAGCTGAGGAACAAATTGTTTGAATGTGTATTGGAACACCGCCAGCAAAGTAAGTTAAGGTAATCACTTGATCAAAGGCAGCACAAGAATCGCATTGCTGTTAGCCAATCAGAGATGAGACGTTTGCATATTGTGAATAATATTGAGCTAGACTCGTGATCCTGACATTTCACTGCACCCACTCCAGCGACAAACTGCAACCTCCTGAAATAGGAGCAAAATAGAATTTTTTCCACATTAAACAGCTCACAAGGCATATAATTGGGCTGGAGACCACAGGAAATTAATTTTAAAAAAACAAAAACGAGTGAATTGGACCTTTAAAAGCATTACTGATTTTAGGAGCAGGAAGTCCCTGAACTTAGGAAAGACCTCCCCTGGTGCCTGCTAGAAATTGTTCTTTAAGAACATCCTACACTCATAACACACTAAAATATAAAACATCAGTTTGTACCTCTTATGTAATGTGTCTTTCCATGCTTTAATGCCTTATTTGTCTTGAATTACAATATTTTCTACTGTTGATTTGGATGCTTTTGCTGTTCTTCATGAATGACCCCCTTTATTTTTTAATACAGATACTTTAGAAACAGGAAAAAGTGGGAACACAGAATCATTTTGGATATTGTTGTTTCCTAATGTCTGAATAATAGGAATCATCTTAAACAGAACTAAACTTGACCATGCCTGTTAACATGTTTAAAAACCTTGATTTGTGTGTTGTTTCTTTGTTTTTAAATTGCTAAAAGTTGTTTCTTCTTCTTCTTCTTCTTCTTCTTCTTCTTCTTCTTCTTCTTCTTCTTCTTCTTCTTCTTCTTCTTCTTCTTCTTCTTCTTCTTCTTCTTCTTCTTCTTCTTCTTCTTCTTCTTCTTGGCTTTCTGAAGATATCTCAGCATTTCTCTTCCTCACATCAGCTGCTTTTTAAAGATCATAAGATTGATTTACTTTGTCTGTTTTGTTGTTGGTGTATAGGGGCTAATAATATGAGCTATAACTCAATCGTTCAGGCATAAGAGGCTGTCAAGCTCAAGGGAAAAATTAGGAGTTGTGTTTACACATACCAGACAACTTAGGATCAATTTCAAGTCAGCTCTTTTGAGACTTAGTTCATAGCAGCCTGTCAAGAAGGCACATTCTGTTATGATGTTTAGAACACCACATGTAACAGTGACAGGAAAAACTTAAGAAACCATATCAGACAGTATTATAATATATTTTGACTTTTGGATGTTTAATATTAATTTTACTGATAATTTAGATTGATATAACTGATCAATTAAAAGTGAAAAATAACTTTAAAAAATTGTTTGTGAAATGTAATTTTAAAAAAGTGTTAAATTGCCAAAAATTACACACAGTCAAATCACATCAGGTGCTGGTTAAGCCTCAGACATTTAGTTTGATGTTATACTGCATGCGGAAGTGAGAGTGAACAATATGTTGAGATTGAAAGAGATCTCCTTGTCCTTTTGTCAGGGTTAGCTTGAAGCAGCTTATCATAATGTATTTAATTAGGTCTTACAAGAATTTAAATTCAGGGAATTCACTGTGCGAAAAACAATCCAAATGGAATATATTCAAAACAACCGCAAACATGCCTGGTCCATGCAAGTGCACCCTAAAAGCTGACTGTAAGATGCTGAAATAACCCTCTAAAAACACTAAACTGTCATGACTTTTGTAATAATGTCCTGAAATAATGCTCTCTTGACAGATAAATCTAAAACTACAATATTAGGACATGACACAAAACTAACCAACTGTGACGAATATAGCTGGAAGTGTCATGATATGGGGAGGCTTTGCTGCATGAGTACCTTCCCCACTCATACAGCAAAATCCACCATAAATTCCATATATCAGAGGGTTCTTGAGGAAAATCTGAGGCCATTTGTAAATAAAAATATATGAATCTGAACCAAAACATACCAGTAAGTCTGGCAAAGATTGATCGTGGCTGAGAATTACTAAATGTAAAGTCCAAGGTCCTCATTTGTCAAACATTCTTAGAAACTGTCCTATATGGTATGTTACAAATGAAATTTACAATGTTCGTACAGTCAAAAGTCGGATTTATGAAATATGCGGTGGCAACTCGTATGCATGTTCCTCCGCAATCATCTGTTGATAAATCCCACATGTGCGTACCTAGGTCCTTGTGCCCGTTCACAGTCATTTGCATACAGAAACGCCCTCAATTAACTATATATGGTCATACCACATCCTCTGACATATGCATTAATTCTTGCGTTCTTCTTAAAAATAATGTCCAAAAGAGCGAAAAATGAATTTCAGTGACCCCAAGAGCAGACTTTTTAAAATTTGTCATAGTTAACGCAAATTTATTTCAACATCAATAGTTTTTGCCCTCTGTTATTAGCAGTTCCTCTGCTTTATGTCTCTTCCCTTCAGCATGCAACAGTTATAATTCTGCTGCAAAAATTGTGGCACATGTGGCAAAGAATCTTTTTATTTCCTGTTAGTCACTGCTGTGGAAATTCTTAATTTCTTTGAACAAATTAAATCAGTTAAATTAGTCCCAAACATTGCTGTTTGATTCTATCAGCTCAGGGGTAACCAATAAAAACAGAAAAATGCCTGGGAGAAAGTGACAGAGGCAGTTAATGTGGTCAAGACAATGGAGAGATTCCTGTCAGAAATAAAGGAAAAAATGGTTCGATATCAAACTGAATACAATAAAAGGTTCCTCTGCACACAGCTGGGCCAGATCTTCTACCTGGGGTGTATTTGACACATTTGACACGCTTGTATTGCCAGCGTTATTGGGGACACTGGTTTGGCTGGCATCAGAACTCATAAAGACAAGGACAACCTGCTTATCGGTGAAGCAGGACTATCCAGTTCCCACAGTACAGTTTGCAAACTTTTTATTCATAAGTGTAACAACATCCTTTTAAACTGAAACGCTTGATGTGACAAGTAAAAAAAAAGGAAACACGGAGAGCGTAGACTTTCGAAAGCACGTCGCACACCCCATCCCCCCAGATTGCTACTCACAGGATCTCCAAGCATGATCACCCGAAAAATTGAATCATTTATCCCTTGGAAAGCTTCTAACATTTCCTGAAAGCTTAATCCAAATCTGTCCATAATGTTTTGAGTTATTTTGCTAAAAGACAGACAGACGGCAACATGAGCTCTTTGGCGGAGGTGATAAACTGATGAGATAATCATTCTGACAAAGTAATACTGTTTCTTTGTTGCAGTTCCCCTTTCCTACCACTAGATGCTGTGCGTACGCATGGTCGGAGCTGTTCTTATATTTAGGAACATTTCTATGCACAAATACAACATGGTAGAAACCACACTATGCATATAATTGTTGCTTCACATCGTAATATGCACAAATCTGTGCGCAAGTACAGTTGATAAATGAGTGCCCTGCACTGAGTCATACCCCAAATCTTGATCTAAAAGAGATGTTGTGGGGTGACTTAAAGGGGAGGTATTATGCTTCTTCCAGGGACTTATTACCCTTCGATAGCACACTCCAATAAAATTGTCACCTTAAGCCTTTTAAAAGTCCGTCATATATCCAAATCCACCTTAAAGAAATTTACTTCCATATTGGATGCCTTGATTTTTGCCTGTGCCTCTCTAAGACCCTCCTACTCTTTCTGACACTCCCCTTTCAGTTTGTCACATACCGTGCATCATCGCAGAATGCACGAAGTCAGAAGAAAAATCCCACAAAAGACGCGCAGCTGCAGCTGGTGTGTTATAATTACTGCACCTGGGATTCAGCCGGGGTTGTGTGAGGTGGGGAGGGGCAGGGGAGCTCTGCAGGGGCGAGGCTCTCTGCTGAGTACGTAAAGTAGGAGGAGGAGATGGGTGGAAAAGGCGGGGATAGGTGGGAGCAGGCGTTTCAGCAACCCCGAGAACTACCAGCAGAGGCTTAAAGATTACTTTAAAATGAGTGAATGGGTCAGAGCAACACTTCAGGTATGTTTTTAATGAGGGAAAGACAGGTTCTCGGGATATTAAGCTTCAGAAAGTCAATTTTGCATAATACCCTCCCTTTAAAACAGGACATTCATAGAACACACACCCTAAAAATTTTAGAGCTAAAAAATAAAGGATAGGGCAAACTTTTCTTAGACCAAGATCACAAACCAATATATGGCTACAGCTAAAGCGTCTCAAGGAAGCTATTTCAGCCCAGGGTAGCGACACTAGTTTTTAGGGAGTAATTGGCCTTGTATAGTTTCTCTCTAGTTGTTCACCTACAATTAAATCGCTTTTTTTATGTATAAGTGTTATGGCCCTCCTACTGTCTGTCGGTTTGTGTTAAAGAGTGAGGCAACCTCTTTTATAGAACTAGGTTCACATTGCAGGCAAACGTGCATCAAATCCGACATATCTGATTGTTTTTATTAGTCTGAGTATGAGTCTGAACAGCACAATTAATTTTTTTTCCAACCCCGAACCAGGTCAATTTAATATGTAGTAATTATTCAGACACATAGCTGATGTTTTTAAAAGCGACTGCAGTGCTCATGACGCATTTCATCCAACTGTGCGGAAGCAGACAGACTGCAGAACAGTATCCTCCTTCTTACCTCTTGCTTTTTATTACTTGTTTGTAATTTTGTCAGTTCAACATGCAGAATATATTCACAACTGATTAACACACGCTGACATGTGTAACATTTATTTATATTTGGAAAAACATTTTTGGAAAAGAATGCCTGAAATGCTCCAGATTATGTGGTCTGCAATGGAAAGATTTTTCAGGGTCCAGTGTGTTTGAGTGTGTTCTAGTGTTAAAGATATAGACGGGTAAATGTAAATGCAAAGAAAGCAGAAGGTAAAATAAATGAATGGATGAATAAAATCAGACTCCAACTCAGATTGTTCCATTTAAAAGCAGAGCGCTCAGCCTGTCTCAAAATGGAGCGGCTGTGAGTGCAGGGTTCATGCGCTTTGAAATTATGTGCTTCATTTATTTTGAAAGTATATAATGTTTTATTGTAATTTTCTTTAGCAAAAAGGATATTATATAATGTTCTTGAAAAAGCTCCCATTTTTTGTTTTGTTATGATTTTCCTTTGATATACATGGTCTTGGTCTGGTCCTGGTCTCAACCTCTAAAAGTCTTCGGGCCTGATTTATCAATATTCCAAATAAAAAGCGCAAAATTGCTCGCGCCGCCAAAATAATTGAGAGAAGAGCGTGTTCCTGATTTGCGGGTGATCTACTAAGATTGTGAGAGCAAATCATAACAGGTGCAAAGAGTAGTATTCAAATGAGGACTTTGCGTCCGCTGCCGTGTGTGCCAGCCTTTCTGCCCCATGCACTGTGCCACAGCTAGAGAGAGGAGGAATAGACGCAGTGGATTCATGATGTGTCTGGAAAAAAAAAATCTACATACCTGTCAAGTCTATGGCTGTTAGAGAGTTAATTACTGTTAGGCTAGAAAGTCTGTGAATTATATTTTCTGTTTGTCATTAATAAACTTAATGCATGCGGTGTACATAACTCTTTGGTTTATGGCCATTAGAGTGTTAACTACTATTAGATTAGAAAGTGTGAATGATTTTTGAATTTTTCGTTTGTCAGGGATAAACTTGCGTTGGATCATGATGCTGCAAAGTTAATACATGCCTTTCAGAGGAGGTACAAACAGGCGCAAAAACAGCCAGCGCAGTTTCATGTTTGATAAATCACACTGCTTGTTGAACGCCAACTTATTTGAAAGTTCTCCTCCCAATATTTTGTGCCTTCTGTCAAAACCACCCACATTGGGCAAAAGTGTTTAATGGATTGAGCCCATCTTGCTGCGGGTTGTGCCCGCTGTGAGTTTTGCACATGTTTTAACAAGCACAAACCCTTGATGAATCAGGCCTAAAGTCTTGTTTTGGTCTTAACCTCTAAAGGTCTTGGTCTTGGTCTTGTCCTGTCCTGTCTTGGTCTCAGACTCATGATGCGGTCTTGACTACAACACTAAGAACAGGCATTTGTTCTCTCTCCCAGGGAATCTTGTCACAACTTTTTTTGGTTTTCTCTTGCTTTTTCTGTTCTATAAAAATAATGCAGTAGGAGTAAAACAACATCTTTTTCTTTCATTTTGGCATATGCATAGGCCTTAGCAACAGTGTCATTGGTATTATTCAAACAGAATGTCAGATTGTTAAGACAGGCTTTGACTTAACATTATAGAATCATTACAATGGAACCTTCAATCTTGAATAGCAGCTAAGATTAGAAGAAACAGAGAAGGATTTAAAGTTAAAAGCTGAAAAATGTTTCACAGTGTAGCTTTGTCATTTATGTTGTAACTTGTATTGTGCATATATTAACATAATCTGAATCTGAACAATATGTCTATGTGTGTGCATAAATCAGCACGATAATTATAGGCAATGGGAGGAGTGAAAGTGTCCTTCTGTGTGGTCCTTTGAGATATTACCATTTGTGTCACAGTAATTATTAAAAGATTAGCCCAGAGAAAATCACCAGAGACAGGAAATAGACACACAAAGCTGAATTACAGCCGCCCTGACTACTTTTAGATTCCTTTGTCTTCTTGACAGTATCATGAAACATCTAGACACTAAGAGTTGCTGCAAACACATACATGCACCCGAGGATGCTCTCCACAAAGATTGCTAGGCACATAAATGGATGTTTACCACAATGTATAGGGACATAAAGTGCAGAAATGACACAAACGGTATGTCAGGTCAAATCAAGAAGTATCTGTGCGTTCTTCTGTTTTGTTTTGTTTTCGTCACTTCACTTCATGTTTTCATCACTTGTTGGTTGCCCAGTCTCATCCACCATGACTGGGAGCGAGCAGCGACCTTGGAGTTTAGTGTGTTAAACTTCAAACAGAAAGCAAAAAGCACAACTGAGACTGCTCATGAAGTATAGATACATTTAAACATCTGGCTCATTTCTTTTAGAGGATGAGAATGACAGCTTTATCTCATCTTATTTATCAATTCTTGTCCAATATATTCTTGCTATGTGTCATGTCGTATCTTTTATTTTCCTGGCTTAGCTTTTCGTACCTTGTTTAACATATTTTTTCTTAGCTTCTTTTAGTTTAGCGCATCATAGCATATTTTAGCTTAGTTTAGCCTAATTTACTAATTAAACTTACATTAATTTAACATTAAAAAGTCTTAAATTCATTAAAAACATAAGTATAATTATGTAATACAGCTACAGCTGCACATATTACATTGTTACCTTAGCCTGGTTTAGATGTAGCTACTGAAAATAGAAGAAATGTAGTAAAATTGTTTTTTTTATTTAAAAAAAAACTGTTACAGATGCACAAGTTTATCAGGAAAAAGAGTGCATTTTTTGGATGGTTTTTTGATTTTTTTTACAATTTAAAACAGCTTTTACTGTTAAATACTTGTGCAAACATTTTCAGTATTAAAACTAGAGTAAGAGACTTCCAAATGTCATCATTACAAAAGCTGTGTAATACCGTAACCGTCAGTGAGCCAGTTTGTAAAGTTTATTGCATTACTAATAAAAAATAAAGTAATGTAGCTAACCGTAACAAATAAAGATTGGGTTTCAGTTAGCCATTTCTATCATCTAAAGAACAGTGCTGCAACTAAAACAGTGTATAGAGCCCTTCATTTAAGAATAAAATATAAAATACTTCTAAGTGTTTTACAATGACCTTCCATTGCTATAAATGAGAGATTGAAGTCCTGGGAATCACTAACCATTTATGCTAGTAAATTGATCTGGTAGTGTTTGAAGTGTATGAGTTTATTTATTTTTGAAGGTCTCATAAATTGTTTTGTTTGAATATTTACCTAGAAATTACTATAAGCTTAGCTTATATTTTTATGGCCTCATTATACAGGTTTCCTAGGAACAACATGAAGAATCCAACGTAGGTAGCCTCAAACACACTCCCCCATAGCCCTTATTTGTTATGGTACTGAATACACATTACCAGATACACCCCCACACACCATTGCTAAGGACCAGTGCTAAGTGAACTGATGGTACCCTCTCTTGAGAGCTATATAACAAGCAGGGACGTCTAAGCAGATGGCAGCCATGATGTGTGGTATGGCTGAGTGCACCTGACATGCAGTGTCAGTTCACCCAGAAGGGTAAGAGAATTATTTTTAATTAAACTTGAAGTCCATTATGGATGTGTAACTAAGGACTCATTATGGGATATTAACTATTTACCACAAAATAAAAATACAGGGTCACTGAAAAATGGGCCTGTGAGTATATGGTAATATGCTTCATGTTTCATTATCATTGTATAAAAAGAAAAGAGATTGCAGATAATCTATTATCTAACCTCCAAAAGCTGAGGAGATGCAAGATAAAGAATAGTAAATAAAGGGATACTTTAGAGCAAAAACAGAAAAAAAGAGGTCTTTGAATTTTTTTGCATGGTGCTGTTATCTTCATGTTACACAACCGTCACTGCTAAGCCAGTTTCCTGTCACACGTATTTCTGTACTGTGTGAGCCTTTATTGCCTATGTATAGCGCTGCACTAACACATTTTCAGTCGCCTTTATATTTTTCCGCTCAGCTCTCTACACTCCACTTTCAACAGCCTACACACATTATGACAAACAGATGCACACAGCAACAATCGCATAGACACGAACAGGAGCGCACAGACGCACAATTACACACACAAACGTTGGGCACAGTTCGTAAGGAACATCCATCAGCGCTGAATACACAGTTGTGAATCTAACGCTCAATAAAGCAAATATAAACCTCCCGTTCCCGTTATCTGTCTTAACCAGGAGCCAAGCTGTGACAGAGAGAAAAGCAAAGACAAGAAGAGAGGAGAAAACATATGAATCTTCACCTGTATTGTTTAAAGTCAGTGAAAAAGGTAGGGGCTCATTACCAGAATATTACACTTACAGACACTTATAACAAAATATTAACTTGCAGTTTGTTTTCAGTCCAGAGGACTAAAGAGTCTGATTAATCATATTTTAAAAAAAAGGAACTTAATTCTCCATTTCTAATATTTATTTTACCCTTTTTTACTTCGTAGGATGTGATAAGAGAATCACATACTACAAAGCTATTCTATACTATACCAGGACCCATATCTTTCACTCGTTGAGCCAAAATTAATATTTCAGCATTTGCAAATATACCTTTGTATTGAAGCAGGATTCCATGTAAGTGCACATCTTTTTCCTCATACGTTTTTATCTATACCATTTCATAACAAATATATGTGCATCATTCACTATAAATTCATCTACTGCTGTTTCTTTAATAGCATTTGTGGCACAATGAGAGTCAAGATAAATGCATGTATCAGTGGGAAGTCATACTATAGAGTAAAAGTTCAGAATTAATTTTTACTCTGTATTCAGGTGCTTGGATTACGGTCAAAGTGCATGCAGTCATTAAAACAAACCACAGTATGTAGGTAAAAAGAAAATGTCAGTACACTCCATTCATAATCCATGTTACAAAAATGTTTTCATTGCACAACTTCACTCTGTTTTTTTACAGAATATGTTGTCTTTTGTGTTTTAAACTTTGAAACAATATCTAGATTGTTTCTAAAATGTATGCTAGAATTGGGCCAAATTTGGTCTAAGAGTGGAAGGTCAGTAGAATTTTTTATACATGTTTATTAGACATCACCATTTAGATGGAACTGGCAATAAATAAACAGCAGTGGGCTCAAGGATCAAACTCAGTGGCTGCGTTTACATGTGCAAAATGTCTTTAAGCCAATCATAGTTCAGATTAAAATTTGACTGTGTACATGGGCCCTGAAAAAATGATTCCGATTATAACAAGCGTTTACATCCGCCACACGTTTGATCGGAATAAATCATTTTGACATGTGCAGAACGATCTAAAATACCGGAACAGGCCATTGAAGAAGTAGCAGACTTCCGCTGTAAACAAACATGCCTGCAAGTTTTTTAAATGGAGTATTACGAAGTTCTTAAGAGCGCGCTTTTATTTTTTTCTGGTCAGGGTTTTATATCTACAAGCCTTTATTGGTGTGTACACAGTCTAATCCGAATCTCCTTATTGTTATACGTCTACGCATTACGTAACAGACATGCGCAATAGTGACCGACATTTGAAATAAGTGTTTACATGAACAGCGATTGGATTAACAATCTGCATAACCCAGCCATCTCAATCGGAATGAAATCTTGATCTGAACGAGTTTGATCGGATCCGAGTATTCCGAATGACGTATTTACATGAAGCATTTTAATTCCGATCAGGCTTATAATACGATTACTTGTGTCCTTGTAAACGCAGCTATTGCTTTGTGCGTTATCATCCCTTCCTCTTATCTTAGAAAGGTAACCATCTGCACAAAGTACAGGGTGCTAATAGTAATAGCTTCATGAGCAGTTATGGGTGAAACTTCCAGCAGAGAAATATGACTCATGCAGAAAACTTACCATTCTTCTTCTCATTAAACTATTTCCAAAAATATCAAGCACACCTCAAAGGAAGATACTTTCTACAATCTGTAACATCCCTAACACTTGCTAAAAAACCACCAGACCAACAGGGCGTTTTCCTTTTTCTTCTTCTAAATCAGACTCACCATTCAGCTTTGGAAAGACTGTTTTTGTTTTTTAATGTGATGTGATTCAAACAGCACTGATCTTTCAGCATCCAGTGCAATTTGCTCTGGCCATGTTTTAGAGAACTATACATGAACACAGTCAGACATAATTTTTATTAATTTCTTACAGGAAAACAGTGTCAACTGAAGACAACATGGCATGCATCTGATTAGAGAATGTTTATTTTAGTCACAGAAAACGTGAGGATTGACTTAGACTTGGGGAAAAAAACTTGCAAGCAGAACTGGTAGTCGGATCTAAATGAAGGCTACCAGCAGCATAGATGTTAAAACTGCATATGTTATTTGGGAGGGCAAAAAACAGTGCAAGGCTTTGGATTTGATGCCATGTGTTTTCCCTCCACAAAATGCACCAACTGAATAGAATTTAGTTTTTAAAGTCCTGTATTTTTATTGGGTTGTATTTTCTCTTTTGAGAAATCCATACCTGAATGTAAACTGCATTACATGTGTGCTCGTGCATGATAATATTTTCTTCTACAAATGCCTTAGATTAAGGAGTGGGCTTACCATCAACTATTTGTCAGCAATAACCTCCTCCACGAGTCTACATAGCAGTATAGCAGACGAGGCAGCATATTTCAACTGACAACTCCGTTTCTCTCAGCCATGTTAAATCACAATTTTTCCACAGTAGCTGTGAACAAATAGACAAAAGATGGCTCTCAGCAGGCTTCGCATTTTGAGTTTCTCCTGCAAGCTTGGAAGTGAAGGTGCACTTCATCCTCTCTTTTTCTTGCTGCTTTTCTGTCCTCTCTCTAACAGAAATAATGTCCGAAAATGACAAAAGAAATGTTTGCAAGAGGAAGAGGGAAGTGAATGTCGCTCCTTATAAATGCTGACAAATCCACACATAACTGCTAAGAACATAACTGAAATGTGTTCCCTGCCTTTCCCTTGATTGCTATCATGGCTTCTTTAAAGCATTTTTGTAATACAGGACATGGTGAAGGAAAGGCACTGAGAAATAATTTGTAGTCTTTTGCAGGTGTCCAACAAGTAATTGAGGCAGATTAGCTGGAATGCTTTTAGAGGATTACAGGTGTTGCTGTTATAAGATTTCTGTCCACCAGTGCAAACACATGTGGTTTGTTATTGGGAAACACTGGGAGTTCTTGTCCTTGTCACTGCACTAGTGACTCCTGTTGTTGGTTAAGGAGTCCTCCTGGGGAACATTTGCTTGTCAGTGAAAAGAAACAGCTGGCAGCACCATGTGTCATGGAGGTAGCACATGTCTGTCTGCAGCCCACCTCAGGCTGACAGTAAGGTTGAGAGTGCTGAAGAATTCTAAAATCCCCCAAATAGATAGGACAATAAAAGGCCTATACACTACTTGCACTTTCCCTTTATACCCTGTGCACTCTGTCCAATTTAGTACCAAAGAGACACACATACTTGTGAATTTCCCTGACTGATCACAAGATGAGACGATTATTTTATACGACTTATTATCTAAACCTTTAGTTGGTGTTTGTGGATTTGAGGATTAGTTATGTTACTGGGTTAGCAGCCCCTGCTCTCTTATAAGGAAGGTCAAGCTTGAGTGAAATCAGCCAATAAGATCTCCACCAGACCCTGTGGCGGCCGACACACACTGCTGCATTTTCTCCAGCTTGACCATCACTGATATTCCCACCTCACTCTCCAGCCATTTATGAGGCTGTCTTGTGTTATCATGGCCCCCAGGTGAGGTCACGCTTTCCTGAAGAAAAAAAACACAGGAAGGGGAAAGACTAATATGGGGGTGATGGAGGAAAACAGGCAAAGAGAAAGTGGAGGATATGATGAAAAGAGAGTAAGAAATTGAAAGTAAGGTTTAAAAGAACTATGAAGAGATTTTTTTTCACTAAAGGCCTTCTCTGACATGTTTTTTGTATGCAAAGTAGCTGATCCCACCACCCAGTATAATTACATGCCATGTTTGATCAGACGTAAGTGCACAACCCGTTATTGCACCAATAAATTATAAGCTGTTGAAGAAATGCAACATTCAAGTTACCATAGAGCTGATTTGAAGGAATAATTGGTAGTTTCTGTGGGAGCCACTTAAGTACAATAGGATCAAAAAGCTCACTGCTGTGTGAGAAGTGATGACTTCCATCATTCTCCGAGCATAGCTGCAGATGAAAGGTTTGCTCCTATACTTACAGTAATTAGTTTTCTATGACTCCTGAACTGGAACTGATACTTTTTCACATGTTTACACCCAGCATCTTTCTTGCGGCATCTGAAGTTTTATATTTTAACACATTTCCTAAACTATCCAAGTTCATTAAAAAAAATTTGCTTTGGTGGGAGGTGTGATTTCCCTGCTATGTTTTTGAAATTGGGCTGGCTTTTGGCCGAGATAATGGTGCATTCTGTTTGAACAAGGAAGTCAGAATTTCCAAGTTCCAAGCTGGTACAAAACATCCCCTGAAGTCAAAACTCTGACTCAGAAAGACAGAGGTCCCCACACAAACCCCGGGTTCAGATCCGATATGACCATTCCACATATAAACTGTTGCAAAAGTGGCAGGAGTAAAGGGTTTTTTGGTGTTTCTAATGGTTTGAATTATATAAACCAGTGGCACACATAGTACCAGAGTCGCGTTAACCAAATATCTTCCATATTTGACTGTTAGGACAGACAAATCTGAAGGCCATTGGTCGTTTTGACAGATTAGTATTCACACCTCTGACCACTTAATGCCAATGCGCAGACATTTTTAAGTTAGCGCACTGAGTACAGGTAACTGAATTAATCAAAAACAGATTCTCAAGAGACTGTCAGGAATCAAACCTGACAGAGTGAGAGAGTGTTGTGTGCTAACTTGACCCAAACACAGTGAAAGAGAGCAAATGGAGAAACAGTAGCACGCTCCTTGTTCTGGCAAAACCGGGGATGTCTGGAATGGAGTTACCAGATGGATCTGGGATTATTAGAATCAAGAGGATGCAGTGGATGGACGGATTCAGGAGTGAAGGATGGATCCACGCTCCTCGGATGCGTACGACGACTGAAAGAGAAGCGGCTCTGTGACATGAGAGAAACGATGTCAGGGCGTCATGCAGGTAAGGGAATCCTCCTTAAATATGAAGTGGCGTGGTCACATGATCGTGACGTGACAGAGACAATCTGAGCATCATCTCAGACCTGGACACTGTACTCAGTGGATCTCATTATCCAGGAGCTGACAGCACAAAGAGTTAGGAAGGCATGAAGCGCATCTGCGCCTGCACCATACACAGAACGGCACTTCAGTTGGAGAAATGTTCCCTGAAATATCAGAAAAAAACCAGACCATTTTAGAACAACACTTGTTATCCGCACAGGTGCAACTGATGTAGCCAAAAAACAATCAGAAATTCTCAAAACAGACTTCTCTGATCTGCTACAGAGACTTGATAATCTTAACATAAACATCTTTATCAGCGGACCAGTCCCTGAAGAAAATGATGAAAGGTACGGTTAACTTCACATGCTCCATAAATGGTTGAAGAGAAAATCTGTTGAAAAATCGATCCCATTTATTAATAACTTTAAAATATTTGGATGTGCAAAACACTTGTTATCCGATTATCAAACCACTTAAGTTAGCTTTATTAAATATTAGGTCATTGAATGGCTTAGCACCAAAGTATGTTGACGATCTACTGTTACTATACCAACCCACCAGATCACTCAGGTCCTCTATTTCCAGTCTACTCAACATCCGTAGAATTAGAACCAGGCATGAAGAAGCAGCTTTCAGTTTCTATGCTCTAATCTTGAACAAACTTTAAGACAACGGCAAAGCTGCTGAAAAACTGAGTTATTTTAAATCACAACTAAAAACGTATCTGTTTAGAGCTGCCTTTGAGTAATGCTTTGACACATCATATGTTTTGTGTATGCCTCTTGCTTTATTGCTGTTTTTACTTTATATGCTTTGTCTGTGTTTTACTGCTTTTTTATTTTACCTTATAATCATGTAAAGCACCTTGAATTACCTTGTTGTTGAAAGTGTGCTATAAAAATAAAATTGCCTTGCCTTGCCTTGATTTCCAAACTAAGGCTGAAGCGCAGGTCAGCTCCTTGCGGAGCGTTCAGGTGAAATGTTCATAACACATGTAGCTTATTAATCTGCTTGAAGTGTGATGGCACGATGTGGATTCTCTGTTTGTTCGGATTGAATATTAACTAAAATAAATGAAAATGAACCACTGAATATGTTATTTTAAAAAATTGACTGATAAAAATTGATTATGACCCCATTTTTTTTGACCCCGTCGGTCAAATGACAGAAAACAAAAGGTTTTAGCTTGACCTCTCCATAGGACTGAACAATCTACACTTATGAAAATGTTGCATTAGTTTGAATGTAAAGCATGAAGAGAAATGCATTGTTATTGACTTTTATGCCAATAATCCATTCTAATAGCTGCGTTCAAATATTGCGGTATCTCTTGACACAAAATATTGTCCCACCTCTATGTCGTTACTTGCAAAAAATAAAAAATACTAAGTCCATTATTTATAAAACCTTTTTTAGGAAAATAGAAGACTAGGATTCTTAATTTTCCCACAATTTCTTGTCTTTCTCGTACAACCAATATTGTGCATTATCTTTCTATAAGTTGTAGAGAAACGTACATGTTAAAGTATATCACAGCTAAGCCTTGTGCTCTTTGCTCAGGGATGCACCCAATGGTATGTGACATTTGTTTAGCACATTCAAACAGTGAGCAATGCTATTGATCCAGCATTTCATCTGCTTGTTTCGTTGATTTGCCACAGAACCTCTAGGAGGAATCTTTATCCAGAGTCACATAACAGGGGCGCAGAGAAATAAAGAAAAGAGGAACCAGTATTAACATTTAAAAACATTTTTCTGGGCTATCTCCCTTTAGCTTAAAATAATGGTCAAACCTTTTATATCTCTGACTTACCCTAATTTAAAGAAAAATACATTAAGAAAATAACTTTATATTGTGTAGGTGGACAGAGATCCCCATGCATAACCCTACAAACCCTGCAGCAGCAGTAACATTACCGAAAGCCATGAAGATACAATGCCAAGAAAAAGCATTAACAAATTTCTTCTGTTTTTGCTTTTTGACACAATTAAATGACAAACAAATTTCAATATCACACAAGGACAACCTGAGCAAATACAAAAACATTACTAAATATTTTATTTATATTTTACCTATTAACTGAAAAAAGAAAACGATTCAAACACACCTGTATGCATGTAAAAAACCTCTAAACCAGTAGTGCCCAAAGTCAGTCCTCAAGGACCAGTCTCCTGCATGTTGTAATTCTTTCCCTGGTTATATCTAAATTAGTTTGATAAACTGAAACATTTAAGTGTTAAAAAAAAACTAAAGAAATCTGTGGAGAGTTGAGATACTTTACTTTATACAAAGAAAAACAAGTTTGTAAAAAAATTGGGCTTTATCAATGCTCCTGGGCTAATATAGGGCTGTAAAATGTCAGGGAAACCAAACCTCTGTTTCCTTTTACTACAACAACAAATATACATTTAAGGTTTACGCTGTGTGTTAAAAAAAAGCAAATGCCTTTGGGTGCCTTTTCAGCACAATGTCATATTTTTTTAAGATATGTCAAAAATGTCAAAAACAAAATTTGTGTGACATCAAAGTTAATATGTTACTTTGAGCTTCCATGTACAATGTGGACAAGAACGTTGTGCTTTTTTGAAAAGGTAATAAACACGTTTTTCACACTCAACTGTTAACATTAAAGTCTACAACTGCACTTTAAAAAGCTGCCATGAATGTCCACAAGAGTGACATCCAAGTCATCAAAAACTTGTACACAAGCTTGAAATTCTTTGGAGTTTTCTCGTAATTATCTGTTTTTGTTAAAGCTGTTTCAAACAGTGGAAGGATAAACAGATGAAGGAATACTTTCGGTCCTGTCCATCACTGCCATCAACGTTCACATCCTCTGAGTCAGATCCACAAAGAGCTTCTGTTTCAATTAAACTTCAGTTGCCCTGAGGCAACATTTATGTGAGAGGACAACTGATATTTTCACACTGTAATTAGAGGTGCAGGTCAAAGCAAAACAGAGGCAGCTGCTACACACCTAGTGTTTTCTACCCAGCAAATTATGGCTCAGTGAGTGAACAGAATGGGGCTGAGCTCTATTTTGAAACAAGATTGGATTAATATAAGAGCATTTAAACATTTATATTACTACGTTTTTAAGAAAATTTTGATGAATTTAAAGGTTTGAATTTGTCGCAGTTTAAATTCCGAAACACTATTCTGAATTTATTTATTTTCCCTTTGGGATTAATAAAGTTTGTTTTAATTGAACATAGTGGAACTAATCTACATTGTGCTTTACACAAAGGGCCATGTTTTTCTTTAAAACTAGGTGATTCAAAGGTAGACCAAAAGCACCATTTAAATGCAAAAATGTCCATCCATCATCCATACCCTTCCATCCTCTGCAGGATTACAAGGTGCCTACCTCCAGCAGTCATGGGGCGAGAGGCAGAGTGCACCCTGGAAAGGTCGCTAGTCCATCACAGGGCAACACAAAGACATACAGCACAAACAACCATGCACACACACTCATACCTAAGGGCAATTTTAGAGAGTCATGTTTTTGGACTGTGGGAGGAAGCCAGAGTATTTGGAGGGAACCCACACATGCACAGGGAGAACATGTAAACTCCATGCAGAAAGACCCCAGCCCGGGATTTGAACCCAGGCGTTCTTGCTGCTAGGCAGCAGTGCTACCAACCGTGCAGCCCATGCCAAAACACAAATTCAGAAATTAGGATTTCATTCTTATTCCAATGTTAAAAAAACTAAAGTTACTGTATTTCTTAAGCTTTTTTATTCATTTAATTTTATGCCGTGACAAACAGATATAGCAAAGATAAATGAAGTGCTTCAGGCTTTAGTTGCTTCCCTTTATAAAGTTTAAATAAACAAAAATGAAAACATTAGAAATTAAAAACATAATAATCTTTGACAGCAATCTCTTCTTCACTGTTTCAGAGACATTTAAGTTTGATATCACAGTTAGTGTTTGGAAACTCAAAAACTACTCCAAATCTCCCAAAGACTGGTCTGCCAGTGTCCTTAAAGAGTACCTAAACCCCAAAACAACTTCTTTTTGGTTATAAACTGTATAAATGGGTCTTTGCCAATACAATCTTTCAGTTTATGGGAATTTTTTTACATTTTCGTGTAAACTTGTTAAATTCTACACTTTTTGGTCTAAAAACATCTTAGTGATGCCCTTTTAGGGTTGAAGTGTGGCTACTGCATTTGAAATTTGTGATTGGCAGAGAGCGGTACATCTTTTCCACTCTTCACGTCACAGGGATGGTCTCACAGACAGGCCCCATGGGTTTGGGTATAAAACCATCTGTCAGACACACTCGCTCCGTGGCGAGTTTGGAGTTGGAATTGCAAGTTTTGATCGATTGCATTTTTCAGGTTAGCATTATCATCACATTAGCATAGCTAACATACTGTTTTGAACGTTAGCCTATGTTAGCATTACCACTCAGAGACTGGACTCCTAATGTCTCCCTCTGAGTCAGCAGCACCGGCAGCGCCGTCCTCGGGCAGCGCTGACTCAGCGCCCTGAGCCAGCGGCTCGAACTGATACAGCTTGGGGCAGCTGGGCTCCATAAAGACTTCCTCTATCTCAGGTGACGGTGGAGGGAATCCGCTGGCTCAGGGCGCTAAGTTAGCGCTGCCCGAGGCTGGCGATGCCGATGCTGTTGAGGCACAGGGAGATAGGATGGGTCCAGTCTCTGAGTGGTAATGCTAGCATAGGCCAACGATCAAAACAGATGAACGTCGCAAAATGGCCAACGTCGCTTCGGTCACTGTCCATGTTTCAGTGTCAGATTAAGCTAGCTGTAACTGTCCTCCTGACCAAACCCCCACGTTCCCCCCTCTGCTCATCCTCACACTTGGCCATGCCTCTCTGTGCCTCCTGGCACTGCCCCCTTTGGTAGAATTTTCCGAATGTTGTCTGGGGGCGAGGTTATGCTTTTTCATGGGGTTCAGTTCCGCTTTAAGACTTCAATCCTTTGTTGATTAGCTTTATTGGTCTTAAAGCACCTTTTTCTTTAAGACCAATAAAGATTATTAAAAGGCAAATTATTAGACAGAGGTTAATTTTTTATTAACCCTCAAATCCATTCAAATCCATCCAGTCATTCATCAGACTGCCTGCTTATAGTGAGAAAAAAAAGGTTCCAGTTGTGAAAAAAGCCTAGCTCCATAAAAATGATCAAAATTATAATATGCAGTACACATTCTAGTTGCCCAACAAATGTGCAAATATTAGTGTTCTCTGAAGAAGTCTAACACATAACTTCTACTTTTTTAACTATCCACTTTTAGGGATTTACTGAGTACAATGTTCCATAATATATTTAACTGACAAAAAATGCCTTTCCTACTTGCTGTAATTAAACAACAGTATATCTTCAGCTTATTTTTCTTCAGTGCTTGGTGAGAATAAAGTTTTCAAAAATATTTAAAACAAATCTATTTTTGTGATCTCAACTTGTTTTCTGTCTTCCTAATGTAGATATGACTCAACCCATATGCCCACTTTCCACCCACACCAGCTGCACTGGACCAAATAAAAGAAAAAAGGAGGTTTCAGATTGATTAACCATCTCCCCCTGATTCTTCTCTGTCTGTGGAAACTCCGCTGGGCCTTGGTGTGCTATTACCCACAACTCTGCAGCCTTTTCATCAGACGCAGGTGAATCCAGGGAGAGACGATGTCAGGCTAAAAGGGGGGATAGTTAGATACTCTGCTGACTTCAAAGACGAACACATCGCCGAACTAGGAGGTAACCACTTTGTATGCAAAACCGCCTGTAGACAAGGAGTGCTGCTCAACGTTGCATTCCCCATAAAATCTAAATGAATGCAGGTTAGTTTTATGTGATTAGGCTTTCTGTATACACCAGATTCTGACTCGATAAAGAAATACTTGTTTTTAAGATATTCTGTTGTTTTCGTGTAGTGTTTTGAAAAATTCAAATAATTTGTGACTCATTCCTTTCTCAGCGGGTGTACACTTGTTGTGTGTTCAATTAAACACTATTGAATTTCTATGGCCCTCCCACAACACTATAAATTTAAACAAGAACTAATAGGGTCCAAATGCAGCACTCCGCACATCCTCCCTCATGCCCATCTTGTGCAGGTATTATTGCTTCCAGCTGCTTGGAGGATGTCAGAATGTATTATATTTCCTTTCAAAAATCAATACTACAACCAGAGCCTCAGGAGGGAGGAAGTCTGAGGTGATAATTGTCTAAGTTGAAGTAATCTTGCAATTTAACTCATTAAAACTGTTGGACTCTGCCTCTTAACTGTAATTTTCAAAAATGTGCTCTGTTCAGTCTGTTCAGTGTTAAATGAGAAGTAATCCACCAGGATAATCATATTGCACAAAATGATAGGCAATCTAAATCTTCTTTGGAGTTTTGGTGAGTTGTGTAGATTAGCAGACTGCAATATAGTCAAATGTCCAAATCATCAAGACAATAGCAGACTTATATGATTGTGTGATGTTGTTTGCTGGATTCAAAGACTCCAATATGCAACAGCAAACTGTAGAGCTTTGCAAAAAAAGGGGGAAAATGAAAACATGAAATTGCATGTGAATCTTAAAGAGCTACAGTGCTGTGAAAAAGCATTTGCCTCCTTCAGAAAACACATTTATTTATTTTTTGTTTTTTGCTTTTTTGGTCACGCTTAAGCGTTTTGGATCATGAAACAAATTTTTGTATAGGAAAAAAATAACCTGACTAAATACAAAAAACAATTTTCAAAATGTGTTTTGTTTATTAAAGGGAAAAGGCTTTCCAAACTAACCCGGACCTATGTGGAAAAAAGATAACTTGATAAGAACATGTCTGACAACATGGACCAGGCTAAAATATCTTAAAAAGCAACACTGCCCTGTTGTGAAGAAGTTCAAGAACAGATGGCACTTTGGAACTCCAGCCAGCCACAGTAAGAGCCACTATCCCCTTCTCTCTGACCCCCTGCATTCACTAAATATATGAAGCCCCATCCACACAGGTTTTTTTTTTTTTCTCTAAAATGTGAACAGTTTTTGACCATTTTTGGCTAACGTTACACATAAATTGTATTTTATTTGACCCAAACCTTTCTTTTTTTTTTAGTGGTTTCCCAGTGAAAAATTGTCTAAAGCATTTCCATGTGGATGGCAAAGACGGTTATTTTCTGAAAATGCTGATGTATTAACCCAACCCCAAACCTGACCTATAACCCTAAATGCATCAGATATAACAGCAATGTCAGATTACATGTTCGCTGCCTTGTAGTTATCATTGCACGTTATTTTTGTGTTGGTTTTTTTTGGTGTAATGTTGCCCTTACTGTACAGTTAGTATAGTATTCTTAATTCTGTTTTATATATTTGATATTTTTGTCACCTGTATTTCCACAGTGTGGAACAATAAATAAATTTATACTCTTTCTGTTTTTCTATTAGTTTTGTAATTAATTATTACACGGAGAAGAAGCTCAACTTCATCATCCCTCCACACAAACAACTCCACTCACACTTTCTCTTTTGCCATTCTTCTTTTTAGTTGTAACCTCAGATGGAGGCTTTATGCACATATTGGCTTCTCAAGGTTAAGCCCCACTCATGGGTCTGGTGGAGTAAAGACACCATTTTGGGCCATTCTCTGTATTTTTGTGTGGAAGAAAACATTTCTGGAAATGCCCCCATGTGGACACAGGAAACCGACAACCCGTGTTAGCTAAAAACTTTTCCATGTGGACGGGGTCTGAGAAAGAAGTAAATATGCTATCTTAGCGTCAAAAGACCGGGAAAGCTCCAGGACCTGATGGTATCCCCCCCTTCTGCCAGACAGCCTGTACTGACCAACTGGCCTGACTTCCCTCCACTAGAAGTTAACACAGCTCACAGTGCCAACCGCTACCTGTCTATTTATCACCAGCTTCCTGACTGACGAACAGCGGTAAGTGAGACTGAGGAACATCTACCTCACACTCCCTCCCCTCACCGTCCTCAACAACACTGTCTATGTGGATCACCTCCAGTTCCTAGCAACCACACTTTCTTGAGACCTTACACATACACTGTTCAGAGGAATACAAAGCAGAGACCGCCCTTGCTGTGACAAACAAGCGTGGAGATCCCGGGGGTGGCATGTAAGGGGGGGCCCTTACGTGGCATTGCCCCCCCCCCCAGAAAAAAAACATCGTAAACATAGATATATATTTAATAATATAGCATTGTCCAATAAAAGCACAAAACAAACAATACACATCAAAAATACAAAACAATTTTTATTTGTTGAAAGATTATGATCCTCCCCTCTCCCTATTCCTCAAATTGGTACAGTTACTCCTAGTCCTAACTTCAGTAGCCACAATGCTGCTCCTGGAAGAGGAAACTCTGGTGATGTGTTAAACCAGTCAGTCATTTATCTCACCACTTGTTCTACAAGCTCAAATATATCTTTTAGATGTGTCCATAAAGGTGGAACATTGCCACCTATTTCTGGACGATATCTTAAGATTTGGAAAAATCTCGATATAAATCAAAAAGAGATATTGTTTATATAGGGTGACCATATTTTGATTTCCAAAAAAGAGGAAACTTGGCCCATTCCTGAAAGCGTTTCAGGACTGGGCCAGGACTTTTGTTATAACCACTTTTGTTTTTAACATATTTAAAGTGTATATTCTCCATGTGGTTAGAGTGAAAAGTTACATAACAAACTTCAAATAGACTTTCACAGTACAAAAATGACTTAACAATCTCTGGAATTTAATTGATAATAAAATTATTACTCTTCCGAATGAGAAAATTTACCAGTAACAATAATAGTTAACTTTTTAAGTCATAGTGAACATTAAATAAAAACCTGAAATAATATTCTTAGGAAACACGTATTATGTTGTTTTCAATGTAATAATAAAAGTAAAAAGCAGCAGTCTCAAAAACACAATAATGCCTACTCCACTCTTTAGTTTTCATCTTTATCCTCCTCAGTCAATTTATAGATGAACTCTCCCTTTGCACAGGATTAATACAGCTGTTGTGTCCATGTGGACCTGCTGGATCTTTGTCACTTTTGGCATACACGGAAACACATGCCAGCCATGGGAGCTCTGTTCACCTGTAAAGCTACACTTGCGCTTTGATATCTTGTAAACAGTTGCAACATCACGCGCACAGCGCGGGGCAGGGCAATGCAGCGCGGGGCAACGTAGCGCATCACGTCATAAGCATGCCTGCACGCTGTCTGTCTATGATCCGTTCATAGACGGAACAGGCTGTTAGACAGCAGATGAGAGAAAGGGTGTCGTATTGCATGCATCAGACCAGTCTATTTAAGTATAGGTCCCCTTAAAAACGCTGAAACCCAGACATTTTCACCAATCTATGAAATCCCCCTGGTGATAAATGATATGGTGGTGTCACTGTTAGAATTAACATTTGCAAATTTTTATGGTGGCAGTGGCCCTGAAAAGCTAACCATCCCTATAAACAACTTTGAATTGCCTACATTTCTTCTCACTTTCTGCAGTGGGTCCTCCTCTCTGAGGCACTTTGCTCCTCCACAGGAGAGCTCTCTAACAGTGCTGCAGAGAAGCACTGTGGGATAAAAGAAACAGCTGCTAGGTTTTGGATTTGAAGTTTTAGATTAGCAGCAGAACAAAGTAAACTGCTGAGAATAATTTAAAAGAACATGGACAACATTTCTTTTTCCTCAAAACATCTACATAAGCAGCAGGGGTCGCATTAACTGAATATTTTCCGTATTTGACCTGTTTTTTTCTAGATCGGCGATGAAAAATCTGAAGGCTCATTTTGACAGATTAGTATTCACATTCCTGACCACTTGCTGCAGGGGCGCAGACAAATCAATAATAAAAAAGAGAATCCAATGAGAGCATCTTATAGCATCTTGCTATCCTGAGCAGACAAGCGCGTTGAAGAGTTACAGATGCTTTGGTGCGCTCTCCGAAGAGTCTGGTGTCGTGCCAACCACCAGTGCAGAAGCAGCGACTGCTTTTGGGGGGTTTTTTCTCGCTGAAGCGCTTGCTTGCGGGTCAGGAAACGGGTCGTTCAGAGAGTCTTTCCGACTTCTGGTCATTTCAGTTGGAGAAATGTTCCTTGATATCAAAATATGGCTGAAGTGGGGCTTAATTCCAATCTCCAGTGTGGCAGCAGAGCTTAGATTCAGTCTCCAGAAATACAGTAGGCTAATTTGCACTACCACAACCTGCCTTCCTTTTCTTCTATAAATAAAAAAATAGCTGTACATACTGTTACTTGTATACTATTTTTTTTCCTCTTAAGTTTTCATATCTATATATAACATATGCACGCTGTCAGTGCGTGAACCCAAGCGAAATTCATTGTTTATTTAAACAATCTTGGCCAATAAAGCTGATTCTGATAGATCCCTGGTCAGTCTTTTAGACTGATTATTGTAACAACCTGACAGTAGTTGTTTCCACCAGTTCCTTTTTCTTTAGGCCAGATTGTATTGGATAGCTTTTTTGATGGGAAATCATTAATGAAAACTACTTTTTTTTTTTTTACTTTACTCAAGTTATCTTGATCTGTACTAAATTTTGTTTGATGAATGGAACCCACTCAGAGTAACAAGTAAGCAAAGACAGAAAAGAAATATGTGAGGGTCAAATACGTGAAGTTAAACTTTGCTTACTGCATATTTTCAGTCAAAGTTATATCACTTTATAAGTTTTATCTACATCCAGCTTTTGTGATACAATATAAATTTTATTGAGGCTTACCAGAAGGGCCTTTTTGTACGTGTAAATATGTGCATGACAATGGCCCTCAACAAATTAATTTGTGGCAGCTTCAACTTGGTGAATAAACTGTGTCCAATCTGGTAATGAGTACACATTAGTAAACATGTTGCTGTTGATATTCTAATTCATTTTGCCCCCGAATGAAATACCAACGATGTTAAATCAAGCTTGTAGATGAGGGGCTTGTTTTCCTGTTTATGTAAAGAAACATGATTTAATGTTTAGTCTGTTGTTTAAAACACACAGAGAAATCCTCCTCTGTGTCACTTTTCCTGTTGCTTGAACATACTTGAATAGTAAGAGTAAACATCATCAAAAAGAGCAGAGATTAAAAATGTGATTTTATTAAATTAGTCATGATTATTGTACATTTGTTAAACTAGCTGTTATATTTTATGAACTAGGCAATGAGGAACATTTAGTAGTTTACTCAAAGTATAAAGAGGAGCATCATGAACTAGTGTAAGTCAGAATAAAAGATTTTTGGACAAACTACAACGTTTTATTGATGGAAAATGAACAATGTCTTGTGATTTTTGTAAGTTTTATGTTAACATTTTAGAACATGCACATTCAGCATTTCACTGAGAGATAGATAAACATTTTTCACCACACTTTGATGGGTGGTGGGGGAGCATAAAGTGGTGGCTTGACAACTGTTTATGCAAAGAAGAAGAGAAAAATTGAAAATGAAAAATAAAGTGACTTCTCACCAACATTTCACTTAAGTTTTAAATGAGTTATGAATGATACAAATTGGGAAAACAGTGATGCTCCATTCCCTGTTTTGTGAAAACAAATATCTTTCCAGTTGTTCTTGTTCTGCTTATCTTGAATTTGCCTCTACCCTGTGAATGGGATATTTTTTTTATTGTTGTTGTCAGCGTTCACAGGAAATTTGGTCAGAAAATCTGGTTTACAAAAAGAACTTGCTGTGAGGGTTTTTATTTTCCATCAAAACAACTCCGGTGCCAACAGTAAGGCTGGTGCAAAGAGGCAGTTCTTAACTGGTCCTAAAAGAACCAACTTGTATTCTTCAATGAGAATACTACATTCAAGAAAGTCTCATCCAGTGAATGTTTGATCTCAAATTCGTTTGTTCTGAACTTCTGTGGAGGATTGCATTGTTGGGACACAGTTTAATTACTCCAATCATATTACTTATTTCAGTATCCCTAAAAAAAGGCCCAATATCATCAGTTTGATTCGTATGTACAGTTTTATGAATGCTTCACATTCTCAATCAACCTATCTCTGATCTCGTCAGTAGCAACAATGCTGGAAAGCATGATTTTCACAAAGCAGGACTTTTTTTTAGCATAGTCTGATGATATTAAAAGACAGATAATATTTATGAGCTATGTCAGAAATGGAGCTTTTGAATTAAGTTGAAAATATCATGTGTAACCTCTGCTTTATCTGGCTCGTGGATCTACTTAAACCTGATGATAGGTAACACCAAAATAAACAGCAAGAGGTAAGGAGACAGAAGACTTTGAATATGACTTTTATTAGTACATAATGTGATGAGGATTCTATGCAAATACTTTAGAGGCTATCAAGAGACACAAATCTTTAATACTTTCATTGATTGTTTAATAGTTAATAGATTGAATTTCAGTTAAGCATCTACCAAGCAAAGATTCTGCAAGTTCTTATAGTTTCTCTGCCTTACAGAGAGACGCAGGGACAGCGGTCCCTAAAGCCACCTGCTTCCGTAAACACACACACACATGCATGGCTACAACCCGGTACAGCATAGTAAGTTGCAACAACAAATTTTGGCTTAGAGGTGGAATATCCCTTTAAGGAACTATAGCAGTGTTACAGAATAATTTTTAAAAAAAAAGCAGCAAAGTAAAAAAAACATCAATCCAGCTCAGTTACGGCATTAATAGGGTTAACTGCTCCATACAAGGTTTTTAACCATCTCCACACGGTTCCATTGAGGCTTGTGCATAACTATATTACTGCAAGGCAGTTAAGACTATCAGCATGTCTACAGACCCTAAATTCTTTAAATCAATGGACCAGTAAACATGTGTTACTGTATCTTCAGTAAACATAAGCTATTCTGCATGCGCCTCCATAGAATGGGAGGGTCGGAGATGCGATTTGAGGCAATGCTTGAGTGAGAAGAAATTGTTTGGTGAGCTAAATTTGGAGCAAAAACCACTTGGTTTCAGTTAGTGTGCTTTTGGCATAACCTGCTGCATGATATGGTTCTCATGAACCAACGTAACATTTAATATCCAGATAAATGCATATTAACAGGCAATGTAGATATAGGATTGTACGTGCTGTGTATGTTAGTTAAATACCCTTTGCCACTCAGCATCCTTTATCCTGCTTGTGTTTCCAAGTAACTGCAGGATGTAATCAATTCAAGGGCCACATAGCAGCAGGAAATCCATACAGAGGAGACAGCTTTCTATCCAATGTTTTGTGTAATTGGCAGGTTAGAAGTTCATCTAGCCCACCAGACCCATACGTAACAGGAACCTGGCATATGCAAAGTTAGACATCAACACCAAACCTACTGAATCCTTCAGTTAAATCTAAAAAGAAAACTATTTGAAATGTCATAAGGGGCCTCTGCTGATCCAAAGGGGCCTGTTACTCTTTTTTGTTAATTCCCTCTTGAGCCTCGCATGCTATAGCACAGGTCCCATTTTCTTTCTCATAAGCTTGAAACGCAGCGGAACAGAAGAGGAGGACAATTTCATTTTTCAGGAGATAATTTATCAGAATGGAGGAGACAGAGATTTGAGGTGTAATGATCTGATTCACTGGCCGCATTGTGAAAGGTCAGAAATAAGATAAATGTCATCCCAGTTAAATCTAAAGGCGTTACCAGCACTTCAAGACAGGAAAAAAAATCACAAAAGACCGGTATTGACTCACAGCATGTTAGAGTCGACCCCTGTTGCTTTAAATCTATAAGCCATTGACAGATGATATTAATAAAGACATTCAAAAGGTTAACTTTTGTTTCTCTGGCTGGTTGAGTTCATAATGTGTGAAGGAAGTGACACCGGCCATGAAAGACGAGAGAAAGTACATAAGATAACAGTAGGTATTATAAATAGCCCAAACAATGATTTCCCTACAGGCTGAATAAACCTTAAAGCACTCTTTGTATGCCAGACCATTGCATTATAAGCGGAGTGATTGATCTCAGCCCCACACCCACACTAACAATGGAGGAAGCAGTGCCCAAAGGCCCAATTTTGTTGCTGGCAAAAACAGAAGCTAGGCAAAGCAAGAAATGCTCAGAATAAAGGTTAAAGTATTTGGTTGCATTTCCACAATTGCTTTCATCACTGAAAGCACAAGAATCTGTAAACTTATTATAAGTTTCGCTCTCTTCTTTGCAATTATTTGTGGTGAAAAATCTTAAATAGAACTGGCCCTTCTTCTGAAATCAATATAATGTATGAATGAAAAAGGGACATTTTTGTATCTCAATCATCTTATTTGTCCCAGACTAGGGAACACTGATGTTCAGCAAAAATAAAATACAATAAATAAATAAATAAATAAAAACATAAAACTATAGGCAAACACCAAAGCATACTTGCTACAGTTAAACTAAAACACAGCATCACTGTGAATGTGATCATGGGTGACGGTAGAAAAAAAATTATATTCATCCATCCATCCAATTTCTGTACCCGTCATTCCTATGCAGGGGTGGGCTAGTGCCTATCTCCAGTAGTCATAGGGCGAGAGACGGGGTACACCCTGGACAGGTCGCCAGTCCATCGCAGGGCAACACAGAGACACACAGGACAAACAACCATGCACACACACACACACTCATACCTGAGGGCAATTTACAGAAGCCAATTCACCTAACAGTCATGTTTTTGGACTGTGGGAGGAAGCCAGAGTACCCGGAAAGAACCCACGAATGCACAGGGAGAACATGCAAACTCCATCCAGAAAGGCCCCAGGCCGGGATTTGAACCCAGGGCCTTCTTTCTGCAAGGCAACAGTGCTAACAACTATGCCACTGTGTAATGATTATCTTTCATGTCTAATTCTATTTTCTATATATTTATTACATCATATTGTAAACTTTAGCTATTTAAAACTGGATGAGTCTCAAACACTTTCTTTTGCTCACTATAAGGGATTAAGAAAAATATCTTCTTAAGATGTCAGTATATCGAACAGCCCCTGGAAAGGGACCAACAGCTCTTTATGGGAACATGCCTTACAAACTGGTATCACTCTTCATTCAGGAATATCTCTCCAAAAATCTGCATCCAGAGTATCCATGGCAACCAACTTCTGTACTGGCTGATGGGTTGCATCAACATTCCTTGCTATTCCAAGTCCAACATGATACAGAGGCATGGCCGAGACTCGGCTTGTTTTATACCCCACAGCGTCATGATGGCTGTCATCAGCCATCACCGCAGAGTGAATAGCAAGTCCTGATTCAAATTCAAGTGCAGTGTACAGTTTTAACCTGAGGATAGCACTACACTGACGTTTTTTAGTTGAAAATTAATATTTTTAGCAAAATGTACTAAAATCCCAAATCACTATTAGACAAGTATTTATACAGCTTTTCAGCAAAAAAAAAAAAAAAAAAAACTCTTTAAGAGCAGAACCATGCTTGAATAGAATGGCATCTATGCCTGAAGATCTTCTTTCTACTGTATATTTCAGAGCAATGCTCCTTTTTTACCTGAAAGGTAGAAATTTACAGCTGTTCTGGACTAAGACTAAAACCTTTGATGTAATTTTTTTGAGTAATTTTCATCAGGCCAAAAAAGTCATTTAGAGCAACTCAGAGTATTATATTTATTTATTTATTTATTTAGATTAAAATGACTAATTCCATTTGATAATGATGTGGGGCACCATAAATAAACTTGTGTCTGTGATCCAAATCAGACAACAACTCACGTTTTGAAATGACACCATCAATTGCTTCAGAGTTCAGCGTTTCTACACTGTAAGAAGCAATACCCTCAATTAGTTATCATAACTTGTTTTTGTAATTTACTTACATTTAACATTTTGAGTTATGATATTTCAACTTAATTATATGAGTTATTAGCATTTCAACTCAAGGTTGTAAGCCAGTTCAGTGAAATGTAAATTTGGATGTATCAGCTTAACTTAACATTGTGAGTTTTAAAATAGTAGCCGGATCTCTTAAAGTGTAACTGAACCCCCTGAAAAATCATAACCCCGCCCCCAGACAACATAAAAAAAAAAATCTACAAAGTGGGCGGTGCCAGGAAGAACAGAGGGGTATGGCCAAGTGTGGAGGAAAAGCGGAGGGGGGAACGTGGGGGTGTGTTCAGGAGGACAGTGACAGCTCGCTTAATGTGACACTGAAACATGTAAAGTGACCAAAGTGACGTTGGCAGTTTTGCGACTGATCAACATTCATCTGTTTTGAACGTTAGCCTATGTTAGCATTACCACTCAGAGACTGGACTCCTCCTGTCTCCCTCTGGCTCAGCAGCACCGAGCTCGGGCGGCGCTGGCTCGGCGCCCTGAACCAGCAGATCTCCTCCGTCGTCACCGGAGATAAAGGAGTAGAGGGAGGCTTTATGGAGCTCAGCGGCCGCGAGCCGTATCAATTAGAGCCGCTGGCTCGGGGTGCTGAGTCAGCGCTGCCTGAGGCTGGCGCTGCTGCTGAGGGAGAGAGAGACGGGATGGGTCCGGTCTCTGAGTGGTAATGCTAACACAGGCTAACGTTCAAAACAGTATGTTAGCTAAGCTAACTAAGTGCAAATGTGATAATAAATGGTAACCTGAAAAACGCAATCCCACTCCAAACTCGCCACGAGGGGGAGAGGGGCGGTATGTCTGATAGTTTTATACCCAAACCCACGGGGCGTGTCTGTGAGACCATGGCTGCTGTGACACAGTCAATGCCTGTGACGTAGAGATGTACCGCTCTCCACCAATCACAAAATTCAAATGCAGTAGCCACCGTTCAACCCTAAGAGGGCAGCACTAAGACGTTTTTAGACCAAAAGGTGTAGAATTAAACAAGTTTACACCAAAATGTAAAAAAATCCCCAGAAACTGAAAGACTGCATTGGTAAAGGTCCATGTATACAGTTTAGAAGCAAAAAAAAGTTGTTTTGGGGTTTAGTTACTCTTTAAAGACTTATCACAACCACTGGTCTGGCGGCAATATTAAGGCGAGGTACAAATAGTACTGGAAATTTGGTCTCGATCTGATAAGCGACTAAAATTATGACATGAGATTTTAGTCACACTTAAGCACGGGCTTCAACCAGTTGCAGTTGCCTATTAACAGAAGAAGTTGACCACCTGAGCAGATTGAGGACGTGAAAAGACGAGTGGCGGATGGTGACATTTGGTCAGTAATATCAGGAAGAGGCCTTGAAGCGCGAGGGAAGGCGGGTCATTTTTAAATGAGAAGCCGGGGAAGAGCGAGTGAAACAAGGTAGGTTGCATTTATCAAAATTCATAAATTTTTTTGTAAATTGGTGATAAAGAAATAATTGTATCTTAACATTTTTAAACACAGGACGCTGAAACAAGAGTTTGTTAAGTGCAGTCTAGTTCGTGGAGGTGAACCGAGCTAAACAGTCTTACGATGTTTTAAATGAGGCAGCTAGCAAGATTGTTTATACCATTCACTCCCACAGAAGCGAATTCATGGTACTTGGTTAAAGTTTTGCATGGTACCGTGCTGTGTGCAGATGAGTTAGAGGCCCGGGGAAGGCTGTGTAGTGTTTTCAGTAATTAGCCAGGTCTCGGTTTTTTCTTTTGTTTTTGTGCGTGTGAGCGCGCGCGTGCTGTTTCTGGCGGCTGTGAACGCCATTTCACTGTAAAGGAGTGAAACCCTCAAACAGGGTTACGGTAGGCATTTTGTAGGTTCTTTTTAAATGGCGTTAAATAATTTATCATGCAGCAGACTCATGTTAGCTCTTGGAGCTGAGCAGTACATTAACAGGCGGGGCGTACGCGTGAGAGTGGAGCAGATCAGATAGCTGCGGTTTAGATCATGGAGCAGGTAAAGACATCGTTATTAACTGAGTAGACTGCAAAGTTATTTTGACTAAGTGCATTAAAACAAAATTAATCTGAGATTGTGAAAGGCGCAGGTGTGTCTGTCGACCTCACCATCACACTCAGGCAGGTCCTCTCTGTTCAGGAAGTCAATATCCTGCTTTTTTTTTTTTACTAGCAAGCAAACTTGTCAGTTCTGCCCTTCAGTAAGTTTTTCTCTTGGCTATATAGCATAGTATTCTCTTAACTATTTACCACAAATTTACCACACATCCTAGCTCAGTTAATAGCAACTTATTACAAGAAAGCTAAAAAAGCAGTCATATATTCTTCTGAAATTAATTTTACATAATAGATTACTTTTTATGTCAGCCACTGACGGATATGGTTATAAGTAAGCAAAGTAATCAAGAATACCATTACTATGCTTGTACATCCTTTTCTCTTTTTTTCCCCAACCCAACTAGTATAAAAATTTTTGTCATGTTTACAGTTAATATGACTGTTTTTGTTTTTAACCATGCCCTAAAAATGTATGTTCAGTCTTTTAGGTGCAGGTGATCCATTCATTAAAGTTTTGCTACAACTGTGGATGAAGTGGAGCTTTAAGTTTTGCAGCTTTGCAACCTACAACGAAAGAACAATAGTGAGTCATTACAAAGACACTCATGGATGTGGAAGACGGGGGTTGAGCTGCATTTACCCCAACTGTTTAACTGTGATCCAATCCCATGTGGATTTTGCAAAACATATAAAGGAACATAAAAAAGAATCGATTCCAGTTGCTAAATTACGCTGTGAACTTTGTACTTTTTCAGCACCAACCAACATCAAACAGTACTTTCTTCATTTAAAGAGACATCTGAGAACCCGAGAAACTGTAAATTGCCCATTTGTGGGGTGTTCTTTTAAGTCGAGGGTCACCTCAACTTTCACTGCTCATAAAAGTCGATATCATCATGCTGCTACATTTGTTGATTTCAAACCTGACCTTGTAAAATGTCACAGTCAAGGCTTTGTAAATGATGAGGAGGAAAACTTGGATAATTTAGTGTCATCAGATTTATTGTTGCCTGAATCTGAATTTCAACCTGTGCAAAATTCCATTCAGCGGCGGATTGCATCCCTTTTACTTCGCCTGCAAGCAGTCCTTCATGTGTCACAATCAGCAATTCAAGAAATTTTTCATGACTTATTTGATATTGGTGAAAGTGCTGGACAAATAACTAGGCAGACAATTGAAAATATTTTGAAGGAGCATAATTTTACATCTGAGGAATTAACAGTATCTTTGACTGAAGCATTACAGGGTGCAAATCCACTCAGTTTACTGTCAAGAGGGGCATTTAGGCACAGAATTTAAAAGACAGTCATTTTATTAAAAAACCTTTACTGTCATTGAACCTGCTGAATATGTTTTGAATAGACAAAGTAGGTCTCATACTGTTGTTTATGTCCCTATTCTAACAGTACTTAATGAAATTCTCAAAAGAGATTAGGTACTGCATGAGTTGAGGGTAAACAGATCAGGTGAACAGTCTGGGGAGTACAGGTCATGTCTGGATGGTGAGTACTTAAAAAAAAATCTAATTCTCTCACATGAAGATGTTAGTTTGTGCATAACTTTGTACATTGATGATTTAGAAATTTACAATCCCTTAGGCACATCCAGAAAAACACACAAAGTTTGTGGTGTGTATTGGGTTCTTGCCAATTTGCCAAGAAAATATAAGTCGTCATTGTCAAGTGTCTACCTAGCTTTACTGTGCAAGACTGAACTTGTCAAGATTTATGCGTATTATAGTGTTTTGGAGCCATTGATAAAAGACATTCAGTATCTAGAAACAGTTGGTGTGTTTGTTGAGAAACTTGCTTGTAATGTAAAAGGGACCATTTTATTTGTGGCTGCAGACAACTTGGCCGCGCACTCCTTAGGTGGATTCCAAGAGTCATTTAATGTTGACAAATTTTGTAGGTTTTGTCTGTGTAATCGTGAAGAAATACAGACTTGTGATGTCAGAAGTGGTAACTTTGTCTTACGAACACCAGATTTGTATGACGAAGCTGTAAATTTATTGAACCAGGGGGAACTTGTGTCTGTTGATGGTGTAAAACGAGAATGCCCTCTTAACAGATTGACAGGTTTTCATGCATATCAAGGTTTTCTCCCTGATTTTTTACATGATGTGTTGGAAGGCATTGTACCCATAAAGCTAAATCTGTGCCTTGCAGATTTTATTTCCAAGAACTATTTCAAATTGGATTAACTTAATAGTGAAATTCAAGGCTGAACTTTTAAGTTCTCTGACAAGACAAACCGGCCTCAGAAAGTTCCATCAACCTTTAAGCGGAATCAGACTCTAGGTGGTAATGGACACGAGAACTGGAGCCTTGTGCGTTTCCTTCCCCTCATCATTGGTCACCGTGTCCCAGAAGGTGATCAGACATGGGGATTAGTACTTGAGGTCAAAGACTTGGTGGAGTTATTGTCAGCTCCATATTTTACTGCAGACTTACTTTGCTATTTACAAGCAAAAATATCAGACCACAGACAGTTGCTGCAGACAGTTTTCCCAGAAAAAAGGTTGTGTCCCAAACATCACTTTATAGAACATTATCTGTATCTTATTCAAAAGTTTGGACCTCCAACTGAGTGTTGGACCATCAGGTTTGAGGCAAAACATTCTTTCTTTAAAAAAGTTGCACGGGATGTCAACAACTTTAAAAACATTTTGCTTACTCTAGCCTCAAGACATCAGCTTATGTTAGCACATTATCTTGCGATGCCAAGCATTTTCAAGTCTGAGACTGAGACTACAAAGGTGTCTGATATGTGCCTCGAAGTCTTGGATGCTGCTGTCAGACAAGCTATTTTGAAGAGATTCAGCAATGTTGACACAGTAGGACTGACCCCTCACATCTTTCTAAATGGAACAAAGTATTCAAAGGGAATGATTCTCTCTGCTGGAAGTACAAGTGGATTACCGGACTTTGGAAAAATTTTGGAAATATGCATTGTGTTGGCTCGCCATGTTTGCTTCATTATTGAACCTTTTACAGCATACTACATAGAGCATCTGCGGAGTTACCATCTTGTGAAGAAAAACCCTTCTGAGTGGCTGTTGGTGAAACCAGAAGACCTCAACGACTACGTGCCACTGGTGTCCTACTTCATTCGGGGCTGCCTCCTGGTCACTCCCAAGACCTTCCTACTGAAATAAACCTGCTGTAAGTAATTAAACACTCTTATCAGTGCTGAACAATTTTGAAAAATGTCTATAATTGTGATTATCGACAATTTTGATTGAGCTCATTTGTGATAAATTATAATAATTTTTACTTTTATCATTTTAAATAAAAAATATATAAGGAACTTACTGTACCAAACAATGATACTAAGCCTGTAGCATACACACTTTTCCCCCAGATTTATTCACATATTTATTTTTTTTGTCTGAATTATTATATCGAGCAATGAAATTGTTAAATAACTGATAAAATAACGACTGGCTTAATTGATTTTTTTTTTTTTAAGTGCAGCCCTCATATTTAATCATTATTGAATCTGGTAAGATCGTTAGCACCTAATGCCAATTGCTAATGGTCTAATCTGATTCAATGATTCATGATAAGCTAAAGCCACAAATGGGGTCACCTGACTCAGAACAGCTCGATGAACAGGGGAAAGGTAAAAATTGTTTAACTCAAGGGGAGGTGGAAAACGAGAACATTTGCCCAAATGGTGGGTGTGTTACTTTAAGGACGGCATATAAATGTTGTCAATCATAATAGAAACATCAGATTCCACATGCTATTCATGGTTATGACAACAAACTAACATTATATACATGCTCACAAAAAATAATAATTCTGATTTAGTCAACAGGACTTGAGATTTGTGATTTAAAAAACTTCTAAGAACAGGTGTGTGAGGTGAAGTGATCCAAATGGCTTATATTGAATATTTATACTTTTAAAGTGAATATTTTTTTCTCCATTATCAGGTCAACGTGGTCTACAATGCTTTTGCGTGTCGTAGTGTCAGAAACTGAAATCAGACGTCTTGCGGTTGAAGACATCCCTTCAAGTGTTGAGGAACTATACCAGCTGTTGTGAACCAACCTTGGTCTAAGAGGAGGATTTATTTTACAATTTGAAGATCCTGATTTCAATAATCAGTTGTGCAACCTAACAGACATCAAAGACCTTCCTGTGGACCGGGCAACTTTGAAAGTATTCTTCACAGTTGATGAGGCATCTGATTCTACACTGGACACAGGCATCCTCCCTTCCCTCAGCAGTGGGGATTTTGTTGAATGGCCGGACCCTTTCCCAATTCCACTGTTCTCACATGATGTGGAGCTGCAACTGAAAGAAGCAAATTGTAGATATGCCAAAGATGGATCTGTGATGGTAATTCCTAAAGGTTTAAAGACTGATATCCTTGATACACTTGCAGACAGTATGTCAAAGATTAGTGCTTATCCTGAGCAACAACATTATGAAAATGTAGCCAAAGCACTGGTGGAGAAGCATCCCTGTCTGCGAGAAACAGGGTCTGAGAAGGGATGGTACTCGTGGTTTCACAGCCTAAAATTTAAGCTTGGAAACTACCGGCAAAAGTTAAGTGCGGCAGGATGCCCTGAAGTGATCATATACAAATGAAAAAACGTTTTCCCAGCGTAGAAAAGAGATCATTGGAGATGAACCACACATCACAGAGCTCATTTCCCCATGGCCAGCTCTGTTCTATGAGAGACAGGTAATCACACGATGCATTATTTCCTAAAGAGCTTTTATCATGTTATGTTGGACAGTGTGGACTGTGCTATTGAGAAATGTTTTTTTTTTTTTATATATCTCAGATTCGGGCAGAATTCAAGAGGATCGTTACCACAGATCTCCTGGAATCTTTTCTCGACTGACTTTATGACCTGATCCCAAGACTGCTGAAGGTTTACAAAGCAGCAACCAAGTCTGGAAAGAAGCAGTTACTCAAAGACATTTTGGACTGCCTTGTGAAAGATGTAAGTGGAAGTGAGGATAGCTATAAAATTAGGCACCATTTGTTGTGTTAAAGCATTTTCATCTGACTGCATGTTTTGTAGGATACGAATGAGAGGAGAACGGCTGCTGCTCTGCTTGGTCTGCCACACTACATATCAGGTGAAGATCCATCAGGTGTCATCAGGATGTGTGATGTAAGACCATAACTATTTTGTTATGCAAAACTGTATGAATGCTTGTTTATATTTTTCTTTATTTAAAAAAGAAATCTATTTGTAATTTTTATGTTCCATCAAACAACTTGCAATATTTAGATACCTTGGAATAATGGCACTCTGTGCTTGCACATAAAAATGGTCTTATTATTTTTTTTCTTTTCATTAAGGCTCATATTGAGACTCTGGATGAAGCCATGAAGGGGATGCAGCTTGGCCTCCTAATAGGCTGTGAAGGTGGTGAACTGGGTGCCATTCCACATGAGGTCTTTGATGTGGCAGTTGTGGTGGAGGAGACCATTGTGCTTCACAATGTTACAGATGTGGCACATAGCTTCGCCATGCTTATGGGCGTCATATACTGTGTCAATCTCAAGTATCCAGCTGCCATGAAGTATTCCTTCGAGTTTCTTCAGAGAGTGGTGATGAAGATAAGACCAAACCAGGCCTCGGCTCAAGTACATGGCTTGAGAAACAGAATCCTGAGGTACAAACTGTAACATCTGCCAAGTTTTCAGTTTCTTATGTGGAAAGAGTTCCTGTAAGAATGTTGTTCCTTGTTCTTTTCGATACACTTATACTTTCAGTATTGTGCTGAACTTATGTACTATAATAAAACGTCACACTGTGGCTTTTCAGTTTCAGATTGCTAGAAAAAAACACTGATCTTCTTGCACTTCATTGTATTGGACTGATTTATGAGAGATGATGGTCTTGACTGGACACTCGACAAAATGCAGGACACTTTTTGTTAAGGTGGGCTCCGAGACTCGTTAATTTTCAGACAACACAAACTAGCCTCAAAGTTCTGTCTTTTCTGTGGAATGGGACATCAAAATTCTAATCTGATGCATTTTTCTTTTTAGTCACAATTTTGTAAAATAGCACATTATTTGTTTTAATTTATTGTTTAATGTACTTATTCACTTAATTCAGGATTTCAAGCACTAATACTGACCAACTTCATTTTGTTAGACCAAATCATATGTGATGGTCTCAACTGTTCTGTTTAGGCAGACTTGTTTTATCATTTACTGTGTTATATGAAAAATGCACTTTTGCTAAAAAAGTTTCAGCAGCCTCAGGATTTAAAGAACTGTTACTAACATATTTTTGGATTGATTGAAAAATATGATCTGAACTGTGCTCTGCGGTTAGCATGTTGAACAAAAACATTCTAACAACCTGTTGGGAAAATTGTTACAATAAATGTTTTGAACATTTGAGTTGTAAGTGTATTCTGTGTAATCTTTTAGAAAACTGGTGAACTTACCATCATTAGTCAAGACAGGGGATACAATTTGAAAATGTTAGTCTGCTTAATGTGTGATTTTAAGTTCAGTTGCTGCCTTAAAAACACGAGTAAGTGTAACTTGAAAAGGCAATTGTTTTGAATGTAGTTAGTTATTTTAACTTTAAAATGTGAGTTAAAAGGATATGTAGTTGCATGTTCCTTTGACATGAGAGAGCAAGTTTTCTTAAATAGGTAATGTAATATGAGTCCTTTTAACTCAGAGTTTTGAGTTCAAACAACAATTGGTCATTAATTAAACAATGGTATAACTGAATTGTGTGAGTTGAAAGGATATATTATTGTAAGTTTTCTTGACAAGAGAACGTGAGTTTTCATGAATGGATAATGTAATACAGTTAGTCATTTCAACTCAGAGTATCGAGTTTACACAATGAGTTATCATCAACTGCGCAACTTTTAAAAGTTACCTTCCTAAGTTAAATAAACACTTTTCTTGAAGTTCAGTTAAATTATGTTATTAAGGCAGCAATTGAACTTAAGTTTTTGAGTTAAACCACCCTGATAATTTTTACAGTGTACCATTCTCTGAAACACCCTCATTGTGCTTCCTTGAGACAAACCGGGAAGCAATTACACATGTGAGACTGAGATCAGGCAGCAACTTATATCATATAATGACAAGGGCATCTGAAAACCAATGACTCTGCCTTTGGAGATTGGATAGGTGCTAGAGGGAAAATGCACAGAAAATTGGAGTCCAAACACCCATGTGAGATTGTGATTGATAAACTTGTTTTTCCTCTATTCCAATTGCTGCCGTTTAGGTTAAAGACCACATTTGTTCATGCTAGAAAGACAGTCTAGCTAACGTATTGAGCCTCTTGCCATTCCTAATTTCCATGACTGGAAACATAACTAGAGAACATAAGGATATGGTGTCATTGGGGTTTTAACACTGCAGGACTGCACTGCACATTAAAATATTCTGCATATGTAATGGGTTTAGAGTGTAAAAAAGCTTAATCAGATCATTTTAAAATGCAAATGGAAGTACGGTACAATTCTGACTTATCTCCCAGCTACACTGTTGATAAAATATCATCTTGTGTCATGTTAACAAGAAATGTTTTTACTTTATGTGTGATCAGAAACATGTAATTGCGTGCAAGTGTCCACACATCCTTTACCGTGCACTGCAGGGACTTATAGTTGACAGTTTAATCCCAATATATCCAGCCATCTGAATGATTAGAGGGCTCATGCAGCACAGTGATCAATACAGAGATAGAGAGCAGGATGAGCCATAGGCAGCTAACTCTTCTGATCTTGTAGCTCATGCTACGTCACAGCAGACACTTGTAAAAAGGGAGTAATGATAAGGAGTGATGGGCGATCTACTGCCCTTTTTAATTCTATGCAGCCTGTATTGTTGTTTTGTCAAGGGAGAGACAGCTGATGATGCACAGGTGCAACCTTTGAAGTGGTCAATTCCCTATTTAGGAACTAATCACACAGCCAACAACACACATAAGCATGTATTGAGGTTTATAAACTAGAGGCATTACACAGACCCCCTCATGACTGTTAATTTACAAACCCATGCTTACGGACTTACAACACACAACCCCTCATTGCTGTATATCCCCTGTTCAACATTATGCAATCATAATTTCCAATGTTGATTTCCCTGTTATTTCCCTATTATTTTATTCAGTCATGAGATAAATATTTTATAACAAAGACCTTTATATAAATACTGTTGATTGTTGAGGGTCTTGCCTCACTGACAGATGTTTTCGATGTTTATTAGTACCTCTCAATTCTCAGTATCTACGGATATTATGATAGTCCTACATTAGATAGACATTAGACGTTAAGATTAAGATTGTCCTACAACCATACCTAATAATAATAAACTTAGTAAGATAATTTATTCCATATAACACATATTCAAATTCATATAATTTTCACGATGTTCTACTAGGAGCCTTTTCTAAGCAAATAATGTTAATAAATCACTCTTTTAGAATGTTCCAGTCTAGAGAGAAACTAGAGAGCTCGAAGTGTGTTTGAGGGTCTAGAGAGGAAAAAGTGGGAAACTGAAATGGGGCTAATCGAAGGAGAGTCGAGGTGATAAGCCGGCTAATAGCTTTGACACTTGTGGTAACAAAGCTGTTGTTCTTGTGCTAACAACACTTATCGCTTCAGGGTCTCAAAGTTCTGGACTACAGTGTTTATAACCTACCTTGCTTCCCTAAACTCACAATTTAATTAGATAAAATCTGATTTTTTACGAATGAAGGTAACTTGTAAAGTTAAATGTAAGAGCAGGGCTGCTTCTCTGCAAATAAACATTTAGCAGCTGGTTTACATATTCAGCACAGTTAGTCTTCCAGTGTTACCCACTTTTAATTACACTCATTGACCTCAAGTCAAACCATACATACATTGTCTTCTGCTTATCTGAGATCAGGTCAAGGAGGTAACAGATCTAAGACAGAAACTCAGGCACACACCCCTCTTTATCTCATTCTAGGGATCTTGGGGCATTCCCATGCCAGTTGGAATTATAATCCTTCCAAAGAGGTTTTTTTTCTCCACGAGACCTTTAACCAGTTTAGTGTAACTACAAAACCTCTAAGGGGAGGTAACCAGGACACATCCTGATCATTTTCTTGATTGTCCGCACCTAATTCCATCCATTGGAAAGAAGCAACGGCTATATTCTGGCCACCCCCTTCCCAAATGACAAAGCTCCTTGCCTTATCATTGACATTGAGCCTTGCCACACAAGTTTCAATAAACCTCTACAGATTCTTACAATGCCAAAACACAACACACAAGTGAAGTAATTTTATGACAGGTATATTCCAAATGTGTGTTTACATAATGTCCAGTTTAATTCATTTTAATAGGTCTAATTTAACAACAGATACATTTTGTGCATCATCCTCCTCTATTATTCCTTTCATTACCCATTCTTCACTGTTTATAAGGTGTCGTTTTCCCCAAGATAACAGCCAGAGGCTCCCAAGTTGGGCCAACTTTGACTCATTTTGAATCTCCTTCCAATCCATCAAAGGACTTGCCAGATGAGCCTCAATCTTCACAATGATCACAATAAAGAAAATGACCTTTCTTCTCTTCCTGAAGTCTAATTAAAGCTACATTGGCTTGCAAAAGTATTCGGCCCCTTTGAACTTTTCCACATTTTGCCACATTATGGCCACAAATATGAATCAATTTTATTGGAATTCCACGTGAAAGACTAATACAAAGTGGTGTACACGTGAGAAGTGGAACAAAAATCATACATGATTCCAAACATTTCTTACAAATAAAATACTGAAAAGTGGGGTGTGCGTAATTATTCAGCCCCCTGAGTCAATACTTTGCATAACCACCTTTTGCTGCACTTACAGCTGCCAGTCTTTTAGGGTATGTCTCTACCAGCTTTGCACATCTAGAGACTGAAATTCTTGCCCATTCTTCTTTGCAAAACAGCTCCAGCTCAGTCAGATTAGATGGACAGCGTTTGTGAACAGCAGTTTTCAGATCTTGCCACAGATTCTCGATTGGATTTAAATCTGGACTTTGACTGGGCCATTCTAACACATGGATATGTTTTGTTTAAAACCATTCCATTGTTGCCCTGGCTTTATGTTTAGGGTTGTTGTCCTGCTGGAAGGTGAACCTCCGCCCCAGTCTCAAGTCTTTTGCAGACTCCAAGAGGTTTTCTTCCAAGATTGCCCTGTATTTGGCTCCATCCATCTTCCCATCAACTCTGACCAGCTTCCCTGTCCCTGCTAAAGAGAAGCACCCCCAGAGCATGATGCTGCCACCACCATATTTGACAATGGGGTGGTGTGTTCAGAGTGATGTGCAGTGTTAGTTTTCCGCCACACATAGCGTTTTGCATTTTGGCCAAAAAGTTCCATTTTGGTCTCATCTGACCAGAGCACCTTCTTCCACATGTTTGCTGTGTCCCCCACATGGCTTGTGGCAAACTGCAAACGGGACTTCTGATGGTTTTCTTTTAACAATGGCTTTCTTCTTGCCACTCTTCCATAAAGGCCAACTTTGTGCAGTGCACGACTAATAGTTGTCCTATGGACAGATTCCCCCACCTGAGCTGTAGATCTCTGCAGCCCCTCCAGAGTCACCATGGGCCTCTTGGCTGCATTTCTGATCAGCGCTCTCCTTGTTCGGCCTGTGAGTTTAGGTGGACGGCCTTGTCTTGGTAGGTTAACAGTTGTGCCATACTCCTTCCATTTCTGAATGATCGCTTGAACAGCGCTCCGTGGGATGTTCAAGGCTTGGGAAATCTTTTTGTAGCCTAAGCCTGCTTTAAATTACTCAATAACTTTATCCCTGACCTGTCTGGTGTGTTCTTTGGACTTCATGGTGTTGTTGCTCCCAACATTCTCTTAGACAACCTCTGAGGCCGTCACAGGGCAGCTGTATTTGTACTGACATTAGATTACACACAGGTGCACTCTATTTAGTCATTAACACTCATCAGGCAATGTCTATGTCACAGCAAACATGTGGAAGAAGGTGCTCTGGTCAGATGAGACCAAAATGCAAAACGCTATGTGTGGCGGAAAACTAACACTGGACATCACTCTGAACACACCATCCCCACTGTCAAATATGGTGGTGGCAGCATCATGCTCTGGGGGTGCTTCTCTTCCGCAGGGACAGGGAAGCTGGTCAGAGTTGATGGGAAGATGGATGGAGCCAAATACAGGGCAATCTTGGAAGAAAACCTCTTGGAGTCTGCAAAAGACTTGAGACTGGGGCGGAGGTTCACCTTCCAGCAGGACAACAACCCTAAACATAAAGCCAGGGCAACAATGGAATGGTTTAAAACAAAACATATCCATGTGTTAGAATGGCCCAGTCAAAGTCCAGATTTAAATCCAATCGAGAATCTGTGGCAAGATCTGAAAACTGCTGTTCACAAACGCTGTCCATCTAATCTGACTGAGCTGGAGCTGTTTTGCAAAGAAGAATGGGCAAGAATTTCAGTCTCTAGATGTGCAAAGCTGGTAGAGACATACCCTAAAAGACTGGCAGCTGTAAGTGCAGCAAAAGGTGGTTCTACAAAGTATTGACTCAGGGGGCTAAATAATTACGCACACCCCACTTTTCAGTTATTTATTAGTAAAAAATTTAGGATTTTCGTTCCACTTCTCACGTGTACACCACTTTGTATTGGTCTTTCACGTGGAATTCCAATAAAATTGATTCATGATTGTGGCTGTAATGTGACAAAATGTGGAAAAGTTCAAGGGGGCCGAATACTTTTGAAAGCCACTGTATAAACTTACAATGTGTTGGTGTAACCCAGGCTGGGAAACATCCCAATACTGTGTTCAACACAGACTGGTCAAACTACTCACTATAAAACTATTAGAATCTAATACTATCTCACAAAGAGTTACCTCTCGAAAGGTATTCACTGTCCCTCTGTAAGGAACGTTTGATGATTGACAGACAAAACTCCTAAATTTACAGCAAGCAAATATGAGACGCAATCATGTTTGTCTGATGTGATGGTTTGATTTTTGATAATGTACTCTTGTACAAAATGAAAGAAGCAAATATGTTGCCATTACTTATTTATTTTATTGATTTATGTTTTTATCAAAATTGTGCCATAATCTTTTTATTTTTATTTTATGTGACCATGCTTTTCATTTAGTTTATTTTCATTTAGTAAAGGACTGAGTCCTATGCACTGTATTTTCCCCTTTTCAGTCAAAAGGAAAAGTTGCACCTAAATGTCACCTCCACAGTTATTGGATTATTACAGTTTATTGATGAGGCATCAAAAAATGTTTCTTTCAGAAGTTCAGTAAGGTGGCTGAATTTCTCCAGTATACTGACACTTTGATGTGCATTGGTTGCAGGAACTGCCAACTACTATGAAGTGACGTAGGTCCCCTCTGGACTGCTTTTACCTTCTTTCATAATTCTGCAGTGAAGCATTAAAAGGGGTTTTGACCTCTCTGGAAACTGTATGACTTTCATTAAGATTGTGTAAGAAAAAAGCAGCCCAGTTAAAAATTCATTAAAAAAATATTTAGATTCTTCCGCCTATTTGCGGTCAAAGGGAGATCTGATTCAAGATTCACACTGGGTGCGGAACGGATGCAGTGCGGACTCTCTACAGCTTCCGCAAAGATAAAAATTTTTTTTATAGAATCTGATATTGCATAAGTGTCAACTTGCCCAAATGGGGATCAGAACCAAAATCAATGGAAGTCAGGGATAATATACTGTAAAATATTCAGAAAAAATTATACATGTGAAATGAAAGCATTTTTATATTTAATTAATACAAAAAAGAAGAAAATACTTCTCAGCCAAGAAAAAACAAAAATCTAATTAGTGTAACACTGGTTATGAAGTTGTTTGTTTAAGGATTTCAAATAGAATTAGTTCTGGATGAAGAAGTAACACGTGAGTAAAAAAGTGGGTTTATTATTGTAATATTACTTTTAAAATATTTTGCAAGGCGGCCTATACAAATTCTGTTAGTTCCGAAATGAATTTGCTCATGCTTGCCTTACTTATGATGTTTGAAGTGTATTCTAAATCTGTGGTAAAATTCACTTCAGCTTTCATCTGTTTGTGATTGTCTGCCAGTGAACATAGAATGATGGTAGTTAGTATGTACATTTTTATAAGTATTTTATAATAAACATAAAATTGCTCCAAGAAAAAATTAAACACTTTTGCATTTAATTTTAAGAATGTCATTGTGTTTTGATTATTGTAATATTTGCCGTAAGGATCATTCCTTTGAGTGGTGGATCTGTGAATCTCAACTGAGACTGACTTCAGAATATTCCCTTTATTCTTGGTGTGTTTTGTCTGTTTTGGTCCTTTTAATCTGTCCTCTCACCCTTTTAAACAGAAGTGGACATATTTATGCACTGACTCTTTGAATGTCCTGGATCAGCATGTGTGAGATCAGCAGATAAACATTCAAATGCAGTGGAACCTCTGAAGACATATTTACAAATTAATTCAAACAGACATTTAGCATCTTGAAGACCTGCTTTTGAAATACATGTTCCCCACTGAAAATTGGAAGCTAAAATAATTTCCACTGTTAATAATTTGTGGATCAGACAATTGATTTTGTCTCTGCTTCAAAATGTCATGAAAATGTGCCCTAATATGACTGAACAGAGTTATAGAATGTGAGACAACAGCTTTGTTTGGGTGATTGTTTACTCAGAGGCTTTGCACTTTTTTCCACATTGCACACACCTCTTTGAAAGGAGTGTCTCGCCACCTTCATTGGCTTCATTGCTAACATTGAGGCAGGCACAGGAAATAAAGAGGAAATACAACATGGGTGAAAAAACATGATCCGGGGTCATGAGATGCGTGCAGCAGGCTGGCTTGTGGGCCAGCCACAAGTATCCAGCACGCTGGTATGAAAAAGAAAATAAGTGTTCAGGACATTCTTGTGCCCTTCTAATGTAGAAAAATCTATATACAAATGGTTTAATGTTTAGAGGTTCCACAGCAGACAAGTTTTCGTTTTAGACGCAAATGTGCTTTTACTTTGAAAGCACTCGCAAATCTCAGCGTTACTTTCATTTTAAAGGTGAATGCTCGGTTTTTCTTTTTCTGCTTTTGTGTACACTAGTGGAAGCAGCCTTTGCACTGGTATAATATGGGAGATTTGAGTTAGCTCCAGAAATGTCAGCAGTCAGAACAAAAGGATTTTTACAGATTGTTTTTAAACAGACATGGAAATGTATTTACTTATTAAAATTAAAGACAAAGCTTTGTGTTTAGTTTGTAGCAAAGATTGCTGTTTAATAGGATTAAAACTTTAATACAGTATTATCAGACTAAGCACACAGAAAAATAAGGGAAAATAACCTAAAGAATGAAGCAGGCATCCGAATCCGAAGCATTGGAAAAGCATCAAAGCCTTTTAAGATATGCTAATTCTTACAAAGTCTTTTTTGTTAATGTTTTATATTTACAATAAATATAATTATATTGTTTGAGTTCAAACGTTCATGGTCCAGATGTAATTCCTATATTTGTTCATGAAAAAAAACTTTGTACAGATTTACTTTATGGACTGAATTTGACTGTGTTGTGACATAACTAGTATGATTTGTAATGTATAGAACCTGGTTGTCTTGTAAAATGTCTTGAGAAGGCATTTGTTGTGAAATTGCTCTATATACAAACTGTAAACTAAATTATAACAGTAAAACAGTAACTGCTAATAGAAATCCTATTTTGAGCCCATTTCTCCCTGTGCATGTGTGGGTTCCCTCTGGGAACTCTGGCTTCCTCCCACAGTCCAAAAACATGACTGTTAGGTGAATTGGTCTCTCTAAAATTGCCCTTAGGTATGGTTGTTTGTCCTGTATGTCTCTGTGTTGCCCTGCGATGGACTGCGACCTGTCCAGGGTGTACCCCGCCTCTCGCCCCTTGACCGCTGAAGATAGGCACCAGCCCCCCCGCAACGCTGCATTAGGATGGACAGGTACAGAAAATGGTCGGATGGTTTAGCAGTCCTAGATCCTGATGTGACTCTTTGAAAAACTGTCCAGTTCTTCCTCTTCACTGATTTCCACCATGGATTGCATTCTCAATATATAGAATAATCTGGGAGGATATATCTTAATGAAAAGCCAGTTTATGAACAATATTCTGCCAAAATTGACAAAATTAAATGTGATTTTAAGTTGGCTGAATTGTATTATGAATGGACTTTATTGGATTCTAAATATAATTGAACTGGTTTATATTTTAATCTGATTTTAATTAAACTTAATTAATTTATTTAGAAGTTTTGGAACTAGGAGGAACTTTATTGTTATCATTGTTATCATGTACTGAATTAACGAACTGAATTAAATTGTGTCAAAGATAAATTTGTATATCCCTTTTTTTGTGTCTCAGGCTTTTTTCGAGGGATTACTCTAAATTTGTTAATGACATGCCCTGGTCAACAGATAAATTTGGTTTTCTAACTTTTTTAGCTGGGTGATGGCAATGATGTGAGGTAAGGTAGCTGTGCAAAATAAATGGGATAAGCCAAGCCCCCTTTTTAAATGTTCTTCTATAATGCTCGTGATTTTCTGATTTTTCATAAAACTCACATTTATCATTTTTTGTTGTTTTGCATAAATCTTTTTAACCAAAGCTTTCTCCAAGTAAGAAATTACTTTATGGGGGGGGGAGAAAGCTTTGCCCAGTTAGACTTCTAATTCATAGCCAACTGTTCAAGCCTCCTTATACTGTCCCAAATCTGAGAGCTAAACACTGCAGATTCTACGTTGATTCCTTTAAAACATAATAAAAGTGTTTTATAAAGCCGATTCTTCTAAACAGACACCTTCCTTTGTTTTATGTTTTGATTCAAACCAAATTGTAAATTTTATATGAATTATTTTTCCCAGATGTCTTTTTCCCGAAATGGAAAACATGCATTGGTGAGAAACCAACTAGAGTATCTAGATTTGCATGTGAACTGAGTATAGTTTGCAACATGTGTGAATGAAAACAGTTTACTAACCTTAGATAGTTGTATGAGCCCTTGTCAACCTTAATAGAAAAAGTGAGACCTGGGGGATTAGAGGAAGAAACAAGATAGGGGGAATTAACACAGAAAGGACCTCCTATTGGGAGAAGGATGAGGAAACTGTCAGCAAACAGCATGTGAAAAGTGGGAAGAAAGGAGTGAGTTTGAACCAGGATATAACAAATTAGTGAATTATGTTTCTTTCATGTAGACCCCCAGGTCACATCCTTCTCCAACCACCGTCAACTAGCAGCACACCTCGCACTGAAACTCGCCTGAGTCTTCATCACACGAGGGACAGCAGGAAACAGAGCGGCAGCCCTGTCTATCTTACTGCATTAAACAGTGATACTGTGTTCCTTGATCTCCCAACTGTTCCACTCAGCAAAAAAAAAAACGTTTTTATCTGCAATTTGATCACACTATTGTGCAGCTGTACCTTTTACCACAGCATCTATTAGCTTCTCAGAGGTTACTCGTCATACTTAGAGAAAGTTGAGTGAAAATATCATGCTGTATGAAAAATACATCTTTGTGTGTTCCTAATTTCTTTAAAATGCTGTTTAGTGGGTATATGAAAAATGTTAAAAAGAATGTTCATTATTGTGAAATATAAAATGTTCTATATAGTATGTGATAAATAAAACTGTTTCAATGAATGTTTTCATGAATGGCATTAACATTTTGGTTTTTATAAGGCAGTGTCTAGCTGTCGGGTTGGAGGTAAAACCAGAGGCACTCAAAGGAAGCCACTTTATTTTTCTCTTTAACTGTATTATTTGTAAGAATAGCTTAAATAACACTATATATGTTGTTTTTATTTTAAATGAGTGATGATTTTTGTCAGCTGAAACCCTCAAACAAAATCCGGATTTTATCAACCAGGACCATCAACCTTTTAGTGCTTCATAGGTAGTCTTATTTACGTATTTATGTAATTATTTATTAATTTTTTATTTATTTTAAATTGTATTTCCTAATGTATGTCCTACCCCTCCCTGGGCTGCCACCTTATCGTGGTGGAGGGGTTTGAGTGTCCCAATGATCCTAGGAGCTATGTTGTCGGGGGCTTTTGCTCCTGGTAGGGTCACCCATGGCAATTTGGTCCTAGTTGAGGGATCAGACAAAGTGCAGCCCAAAAGACCCCTATGATGAAAAAGAAACTTGGATTCAGTGTTCCCTCGCCCGGACGCTGGTCACCGGGGCCCCCCTCTGGAGCCAGGCCTGGAGGCGGGGCACATTGGCGAGCGCCTGGTGGCCGGGCCTCTACCCATAGGGCCCGTTCAGGCTTAGCCCGAAGAGGTTACATGGGTCCCCCTTCCCATGAGCTCACCACCTGTGGGAGGGGCCATAGGGGTCGGGTGCTGTGTAGGATGGGCGGCGGCCGAAGGCAGGGACCTTGGCGGTCTGATCCTCGGCTGCAGAAGCTGGCTCTCGGGACATGGAACGTCATCTCTCTGGGGGGGAAGGAGCCGGAGCTGGTGTGCGAGGTTGAGAGGTTTTGACTGGACATCGTCGGACTCACCTTGACGCACGGCTCTGGAACCCGTCTCCTCGAGAGGTCTTGGACTCTCTTCCACTCTGGAGTTGCCCCCGCTGAGAGGCGCCGAGCTGGGGTGGGCATACTTGTTGCCCCCCATCTCGGCGCATATACGTTGGGGTTTACCCCGGTGAACGAGAGGGTAGCCTCTCTCCGCCTACGGGTGGGGGGACGGGTCCTGACTGTTTTTTGTGCTTACGCACTAAACGGCAGATCAGATTACCCACCCTTTTTGGAGTGTTTGGAGGGGGTGCTGGAGAGTGCTCCTACCGGGGACTCCCTTGTTCTGCTGGGGGACTTCAATTCTCACGTGGGCAATGACAGTGAGACCTGGAGGGGTATGGTTGGGCGGAATGGCCCCCCCGATCTGAACCCGAGTGGTGTCTTGTTATTGGACTTCTGTGCTCGTCATGGATTGTCCATAACAAACACCATGTTCAGGCATAAGGGTGTCCATATGTGCACTTGGCACCAGGACACCCTAGGCCGCAGCTCGATGATCGACTTGGTTGTCGTCTCATCTGATCTGCGGCCACATGTTCTGGACATTCGGGTGAAGAGAGGGGCTGAGCTGTCCACTGACCACTACCTGGTGATGAGTTGGCTCCGATGGTGGGGGAGGACGCCGGACAGACCTGGAAGGCCCAAAAGTGTTGTGAGGGTCTGCTGGGAACGTCTGGCAGAGTCTCCTGTCAGAAGGAACTTCAACTCACACCTCCGGCAGAACTTTGAACACGTCCCGGGGGAGGCGGGGGACATTGAGTCCGAGTGGGCCATGATCCGCGCCTCCATTGTCGAGGCGGCTGACCAGAGCTGTGGCCGCAAGGTGGTTGGTGCCTGTCGCGGCGGCAACCCCCGAACCTGCTGGTGGACACCAGCGTTAAGGGATGCTGTCAGTCCTATCGGGCCTTTTTGGTTTGTGGGCAAAAACTTGGGCATGGGAGGAGTTTGGAGAGGCCATGGAGAACGACTTCCGCACGGCTTCGAAGCGATTCTGGTCCACCATCCGGCGTCTCAGGGGGGGGAAGCGGTCTGCCACCAACACTGTTTACAGTGGGGATGGTGTGCTTACGCACTAAACGGCAGATCAGATTACCCACCCTTTTTGGAGTGTTTGGAGGGGGTGCTGGAGAGTGCTCCTACCGGGGACTCCCTTGTTCTGCTGGGGGACTTCAATTCTCACGTGGGCAATGACAGTGAGACCTGGAGGGGTATGGTTGGGCGGAATGGCCCCCCCGATCTGAACCCGAGTGGTGTCTTGTTATTGGACTTCTGTGCTCGTCATGGATTGTCCATAACAAACACCATGTTCAGGCATAAGGGTGTCCATATGTGCACTTGGCACCAGGACACCCTAGGCCGCAGCTCGATGATCGACTTGGTTGTCGTCTCATCTGATCTGCGGCCACATGTTCTGGACATTCGGGTGAAGAGAGGGGCTGAGCTGTCCACTGACCACTACCTGGTGATGAGTTGGCTCCGATGGTGGGGGAGGACGCCGGACAGACCTGGAAGGCCCAAAAGTGTTGTGAGGGTCTGCTGGGAACGTCTGGCAGAGTCTCCTGTCAGAAGGAACTTCAACTCACACCTCCGGCAGAACTTTGAACACGTCCCGGGGGAGGCGGGGGACATTGAGTCCGAGTGGGCCATGATCCGCGCCTCCATTGTCGAGGCGGCTGACCAGAGCTGTGGCCGCAAGGTGGTTGGTGCCTGTCGCGGCGGCAACCCCCGAACCTGCTGGTGGACACCAGCGTTAAGGGATGCTGTCAGTCCTATCGGGCCTTTTTGGTTTGTGGGCAAAAACTTGGGCATGGGAGGAGTTTGGAGAGGCCATGGAGAACGACTTCCGCACGGCTTCGAAGCGATTCTGGTCCACCATCCGGCGTCTCAGGGGGGGGAAGCGGTCTGCCACCAACACTGTTTACAGTGGGGATGGTGTGCTGCCGACCTCGACACGGGACATTTTGGGTCGGTGGATGGAATACTTCGAAGACCTCCTCAATCCCTCCGACACGCCTTCCAATCTGGAAGCAGGGTTTGGGGACTTTGGGTCGGGCTCTCCAATCTCTGGTGCTGAGGTCACCGAGGTCGTTAAAAAGCTCCTTGGTGGCAAGACTCCGGGGGTGGATGAGATTCGGCCGGAGTTCCTCAGGGCCCTGGATGTTGTGTGGCTGTGTTGGTTAAAGCGGCTCTGCAATATTGCGTGGACATCGGGGGCAGTTCCCTTGGATTAGCAGACCAGAGTGTGTTCCAACTACAGGGGGATCACACTTCTGAGCCCCCCTGGTAATGTCTATTCAGGGGTTCTGGAGTGGAGGGTCTGACGGATAGTCGAACCTCGGATCCAGGAGGAACAATGCGGTCTTCATCCTGGCCGTGGAACACTGGACCAGCTCTACACCCTCAGCAGGGTCCTGGAGGGTGCGTGAGAGTTCGCCCAACCGGTCTACATGTGTTTTGTGGACTTGGAGAAGGCATTCGACCGTGTCCCTCGGGGGGCCCTGTGGGGGGTGCTCCGGGAGTATGGGGTACCGGGCCCCTTGATACGGGCTGTTAGGTCCCTGTACGACCGGTGCCAGAGTTTGGTTCGCATTGCCGGCAATAAGTCGGGCTTGTTTCCGGTGAGAGTTGGACTCCGCCAAGGTTGCCCTTTTTCACCGATCCTGTTCATAACTTTCATGGACAGGATTTCCAGGCGCAGCCAGGGTGTTGAGGGGATCAGTTTCGGTGGCCTCAGGATCGGGTCTCTGCTTTTTGCAGATGACGTGGTCCTGTTGGCTTCATCGGAATGTGATCTACGGCTTTTGCTGGAGCGGTTCGCAGCCGAGTGTGAAGCGGCTGGGATGAGAATCAGCACCTCCAAGTCCGAGGCCATGGTCTTAAGCCGGAAAAGGGTGAAAAGGGTGGGGTGCCTTCTCCGGGTCGGGGATGAGGTCCTTCCCCAAGTGGAGGAGTTTAAGTATCTGGGGGTCTTGTTCACTAATGAGGGAAAAATGGAGCGGGAGATCGATAGACGGATTGGTAGGGCATCTGCAGTTATGCGGGCGCTGTACCGGTCTGTCGTGGTGAAGAGAGAGCTGAGCCGAAAGGCGAGGCTCTCGATTTACCGGTCGATCTACGTTCCTACCCTCATCTATGGTCACGAACTCTGGGTGGTGACCGAAAGAACGAGATCACGGATACAAGCGCCTGAAATGAGTTTCCTCTGTAGGGTGTCTGGGCTCTCCCTTAGAGATAGGGTGAGAAGCTCAGTCATCCAGAGGGGGCTCAGAGTAGAGCCGCTGCTCCTCCACATCGAGAGGAGTCAGTTGAGGTGGCTCGGGCATCTGGTCAGGATGCCTCCTGGACGCCTCCCTGGTGAGGTATTTCAGGCACGTCCCACTGGGAGGAGGCCCAGGGGAAGACCCAGGACACGCTGGAGGGACTATGTTTCTCGGCTGGCCTGGGAGCACCTTGGGATTCCTCCCGAGGAGCTGGAACAAGTGGCTGGGGAGAGGGAAGTCTGGGTGTCCTTGCTTAAGCTGCTACCCCCGCGACCCGACCCTGGATAAGCGGAAGAAGATCGATGGATGTATTTCCTATTTTATTTATTTCCTCATAGTTATTTATTTATTGTCAGTTTTGGCAGGGACTGTCCTCCATACATAAAGGGTATTCACGGAGTACAACAATGCTTAGGTAGGTGGTATATGCCCCTGCTGGCTTATCGTCTTTCTATAGTGCATTCTAGTGCACAGTAGACACGAGTCAGCATATCCTGACTGATTTGCAGTTCCATAAAAGACCAGTATTAACTTCTTCAGCAATTCGAACTGTTGGATCAGACCTTCGATGGACTACTTTTGATAAATACTGACCATGGCATATAACACACACACCCGCACACACCACAAGTGCTGCAATTTTAGAGATACTCTGGAAATTAAAAGTATTCTTGCCATCACAGCCTTGCAATATGAAACAAGCTTTTAAGATTGCGCTTTCCCTATTTTCCTCGCTTTAAAGTCAACAAACTTGAGGACAGAATGTTCCTTTGCTGCCTAATTCTGTCAGCTAACAGGTTCCAGCTGCTTGGTCGAAACAGTTGTTAGCACTGATAACTTTCAACAGGTAGGTTGGGCTTCTGTGGTGGCCTGGGATTTTTCTGCATTTAGTTTGTATGTTTACCCAGGACAGTCATGGGTTCTCTCAGTTTACATCTGCAGCCTTCTCCCACAGTCCAAAAATACACATGTTAAGGTAGTTGGCCACTCTAAAAATTCCCTTGGGAGTGAATGTGTGATTGCCTAGTTGTTTGTCCCTGTTACAGATTGTTGATGTGTCCACACTGTATCCTCTCTATCAGTGACAGCTGAAGATGGGCACCATCAGTTCCTGAAACTCTGTTTGGATAAGTCGGAATAGACAATTGGATGGAAGGTTGCACTCGCAGGTGCCATGATGAGGAAACAGTGTTTTCTTCACCTGTCAGTGGTCATATTGTTGATTTGAGTATGTATTTTATTTGACTTAATTCAGTGATAGGTCTGATACATTCATGTTTGTCCAATCTACGATATGTAAAACCAATGCATACATCACAACTGCACTTTCTTTTTTAGTCTGTTGCTGCACTGCTCCTCAAGAAGCACTGCTAGGGATGCTGCATGAGGAGTTTTATTAGCTCCCACACCAGGCCAAGTTTCCCTTAGAGGTAGATATCATTATATTTGCACATTCTCTTAAGGATTCGTGTGTATGGTTATATTAATTAAAGAATTAATGATAGATACAGAGGCTACAAATTTTAAATCAGCTTTTTTTAATATTTAGTCTGTGTCATCCATTGAATAATTATTTATATTGAATATAACCATAGATAACCTTGTCGGATAATATTTCAAAGCAGCTTTCAGAGGTTGAACCCATAGAATGCTTCGAGGATGCTTCAATAGAGGAGAGACAGCAAAGGTGAAGCCAATTAGTGGCTACATTTTTGCTGGGGAGAATTGGAACAATAGTGGGTTTATTGCCCTGTGATGGAAGAGAAGAAGTGTGAAGACAAATTACTAAGACTAGGCTTGTGTGATTCCTCTGGGAAAAGGCATAACCCCCACAACTTGATATATTTAATGGACTATGTAAGTGTCTAACCCCTGAGGAAAGTGGGCTGAAGTGCCCTTTCATCCAATGTCCAACCTTGCAAGTTGTCCTGTTATACTGTGGAACCATGTCTTCATCCTATGAGGTGAGTTAATCCAAAAACCCCACTCACACAAAACAGCAGTGATTCACACACCCACACCATGACATTCCCTCCATGTCTATAATAAAGCAAAGAAAGAATGTAGAAAGAAAGTTTTGATAACAAGTTTGATTTTGTCACCACATGGATTTGTTGACATCTCAGTATGATTGAAGGATAAGAAAATAAGACTGAACGTTTTATCATTTGTTCTGCGCACCTCTTGCTTTGACTTTTAAAGTCTGGCACTCACTGTGCCACTTGTTTGATAGACTTCCATCTGCTGCCTCAGGCTCTCTACTTAAAAGAGTCTGTAAACGTATTTATTCTCAATGTAAATAATTTTGTTGCGACAAAATAGAAAATGCGAAAAAAATACTGAGCTAAAAATAAAAGCAAAGATGCAGTTTGCAGCACCAGAGATTGTGTGCTGTGTATCAAAATGTGAAGCAATCATTGGGTGGAATACTTCAGCTTTATCTGAGAAAATATTTGAAAACACAGAAATGTTGAGCAAATTAGGCCTTTCTGTGCCTCACCACACCCTTGAAAAGGTCCTGTGACAGCATGGAGGTTTGCAGAGAGGGTTGCCTGATCACCCTGTGACAAATCAGCCTCCTTTCTACCTTGTTTTTCATTCAGTGCGGACCTCCTCCCCTATGTGATAAAAGCACCAACTGGGATTGGTCTTTGCACAGGCAGATTAAATGTGATCACCTTGCCAACATACCCTGAGAGATGGCCATGATCAACAGGCAAAAAAGAATAATGATTATCATATGCAGGATAATAGCCCACACTAAAGGGCTGCATGATCTGTTCATAAATCACTCATTTAAACATGTTTCCCATCCTAAAGGACACAGTTTTACCCTTTGGTGTAATTTACTCAAAATTTTAAAACCTCAGTGTAATATAGATTTGATTATCGTGCTACAAACTGGAAATATAAAAGCCACTTAATGTGAATGTATCACCTTTAGTTAAAATATCTATTTTACTGTGTTCTTTTGTTCTTTCTCTGTAATAGTATTTTTTTTCCTACCAACACCTTCATAGTCAGGTAAGTGTATGCAAACTGCAGCATGCACAGCAAGGTTGAGACTTCATGCATATTGCAATAAGGTTAAAAACTCAGGGCATATATTGGCTCTACTTTCAACAACACAATACTCAGTATATGAGAGCAGCTGTGCTAGAAGCGGAAACACTGTAAAGTCCCTTTGTGTAGCCTCTAAAAGTTTATAAAGAGCTGCAAAAAACATGCATAAAGACGCATTTACCGTAAGAGAAAGGGGCTACGTATGAATGTAGAGTGCTGCTAAGACATTAACATACACTACTCACACGGCATTAATATTATGTACATTTTGGTCTTTTTAAAATGTATTTGGAGCGTTGATGAGATGATCAGCAAGAAACTTGAGTGCACAGGTTTGAATTTATTTGATCTTTCTTCAAATCCACACATATATTCCCACTAGTTTTTGGTTAAATGTCCCTAAGCAAGTTATAAAAAAACTACGTATTTTTAATATTAATCAGCTTATCCAACCTGGCATACTTCGAACAGGATATTTTGCAACTCCACTTGTAATAATAGTGAACTTCGTTTAGTTTGATTTCTTCCCCACAAACCTAGCTTTTACTCATAGTCTATATATTTTGATAATGCTTAAAGGTCTGGGCAATTCCAAAAGCCTAATATCACCCTGCTTTGTTCATTTTAAAACTAGCTTTGAAGTTTATCTGGGAAGATTATGCTGTTGGGACAAGTTAAGACCTGTTAACTATCAAATTAGTTTGATGTGGAAGTATTAGAAGGTTCCACCTTCTTTATTTATTCCGCCATTTTCTTCAATGCACCAGTACCAATAGCTATGAAACAAACCCTCAGCATGATGCTGCCACCACAGTACTATATATTTAGAAAAGTGTTTCTAGGTTTGAAAGCTTTATCTTGACACCTTCAAACATACTTCTTGTCACTGAGGCCAAATGGTTCAATGCTTATCTGATCAGATTTTTTTCTATCCATATGAACAGAAGCAGCAACTGTTAGTCAAGCTTTAGGGTCTATTTTAGAGCATTGTGTTCTATCTTAATGGCACGCTGTCAGTCCAAATAGATATCAAAACTCAGTTAGTTCACTGCGGACATTCACAGTGTTGATACGACAGCTACCAGTTTATGATAGGGTTGTGTCCAGGATTGTTTCAAATCACTAACCAATTTTCTTCCCTCTGAGAGTGCCAATTTGGTCACATAGTTGAAACTTGGATACATGGGTGTACCAAACAGAAAACAAAACTATTGAAGAGAAGGACGCAGACAGACATTAAGCTTGTGGAATGTCTCAAACTTCAACCTTGTTGAAAACACATGGACTGTGCTTAAGAGCTGGGTTTGGGCCAGAAAACTGAACAATAACTCCTCTCCTACAGTAGAGGTGGGCTAAGCAAAGACCTCACCAGCATGTGGACATCAAATGTGCAAAGTCTGGACTGTTACCATGGAATAATGAGACTTCTCACTTTAAATTGCCTCTTCCACTGCAGTTTAATGATAATTTGCATCTGCTGTGCAACATGTTGCTAACAAACCAGGTCAGTTTGGATATATTTTTTCAACTAATAAATACCATCATCATTCGAAAACTTTGTACTTACCCAGGAATTAGTATAGTACAGATGAGTCTTTGAAAGCCCTGAATTAATATCTATGCCTATGTTGATTGTATGCAAACATCTCCCAACTTCTGTACAAAAAGAATACATTTCTAGGTTTATTCAATGAGTAATACTCATAATTTTAGAAACAAACGTGGCATAACACCAACAGTTTATCTTCACTAACTAGGTGGACGGATTTTCTTTTTCCAAACCAGCTATATTCAAAACTAACAACATCCCACAAATTAGGAGCAGTTAACGGATAGACTGAATGCAAACAGAAATTATATATTTTAAATTAATTAGGAGCAGCTTAATTTGTGATGATCTAATTCTGTTAAAGCATAGCCTTTGAGTAAAGCTGCTAACTGGTTTAAGCATTCCAAACTGTCAGGGAAATTAACCATAAAATGAATTTGTGTGAGCAAGAAGGGTCATGATGACAGAAAATACAGAAGCAGCACAATATTAGAATAAAAAGGCAGAGGGAGTTCAAGGAAAACAAAGAAAAGAAAAGAAAATAGGCCAAAAACAACATTAATCATAAAATGTATTTCATGATGAATTGGCCAACAAAAAAACCCTGTACAATAAATACAAACACACAAACCCCATGAAAGCTGTGGCAGAGGCTTGCTTTGTTCTTGGCAAAACCTTCCCTGTTCAGCAGCAGAGACCTGCAAATTGAAGGCTGGAGCCTCGGCAGGTTACTATGGCTAATTCTGTGCTCTGAATGTAAAAAGCAGAGGAGCTGCCAGACAAGTAATCCACTCTCCTGTTGATGAGGAATAAAAGTCACTCTCCCCCTTTTTTGTCATGAAAAGGTCAAACTCATCAAGTTATATCTTGTCCTTTGCAATGAAGCTTGCAAGGTAGAAATTTTACTCAGCGATTTTACATCAAGGCAGCAAAATCCAATTCACTTACATGTGGTTTTTAGTAGAGGTTCTGTTACTTCATGTGAATTTGAGCAATTGATCTACAATCAATAACATATGGTTTTTGATCTCAGCTGTTAGTGGCCAAATGTCTCAAAGTTATTTGGTTACATTTAAAGCTATATGGCTGTTGGCTGTTTGAAGACACATTATCATGACAAAGCCAAGCATTTGCCAATACTTTGCAAAATTAAAGTGCGTCAGGCAATGTGACAAGAATCAAATCTGCAAGATAAAATTGCTGGTGCAAAGCATATAACTTAAAAAAGCATCACCTGAAGTAATGACTTCAAAAAGACAGAAAAACAAACTTACTTTTCATACTTCACATTATTGCTTGTAAGAAAACTGATTATTCTCTGTTTACTGATTCCGTCGGTGTGAAAAGCAAACATGCCTTCCCGAAGAAATTAATCAGTGAAAACATTATTCATTTTCTTCCTGAACAGCTGAAAACGGCTTATCTATGTTGAGAGTTTAAAAAAATTGTAACTGAACACAAAAGGTCGGTACTCAGGCAATGTCCATGCACAGTTGTGTTTTAGCATGTCTTTCAGTCAACCTGTTTAGATTTTGCACCAATAGGCACTTGTGAAAATGCCTGTTTTGCTAAGAGCAAAAGCTTTCAGAAGTCCAAAAGAAACATCATAAAAGACATGCTTGTGTGAAGCACATACAGTGCCTTTTCAGTTGCTTTATGATATGTTTTTCCACAAAGAACCAAAAAGTATATATTTATAATTTTAAGCTAACATTTTATCCCTGTTGTATTCAATGTAAAATATATTTTTGTAACTTTTTTAGGTGACTTCCTGAATTATACCAATGTACATTAATGAGGGTAAACACTATTTTTGGCTTGGGTTTTATCTTATTTAACATATATGTGCATTGCATTTGCCCATGCGACTGAGCTTTTTCAATCACTATTCAAGATCCATTGTATGATCTAACATAACCTAACATTTAAGCTGAACTGAAATGAAGTACAATACAGTACAATAGCTCACACACACTAAATCCATTTTTTGCATTCAGGACTTCAATATAACAGTTAATGAAAAACACCATTAGCATTAAGGAAACAATGTGATCCAGCCATGGTGTGTACTTTATTCACTAAGTCATGGTCATGCATGATTATAATCTCATCTGGAAATGCCCTGTATGTGATGAAGGAGCTTCAAAGGATCCTTTATTCATTTTAATCATTAAACTGTGGACACCTGTAAGTTCTGCTGAGTGGCTAAAAATATTTTCTTTTGATCAATATAACTGTTTGAATAGTGAGGTCATCGAGACGTTTAATCGTCTTGGCGAACAGAAGAACAGAATGGTCACTACAGGAACCATGATCCAATATTTTTGTTCACAGGCTTTTGCTAGGATAAACTGATGGGATGAGTAGTCTGTGACCCTGTGATGACTTAAACTTAATTGTATTGCCTAAATAAAAGATAATGAAAAAAAGAATCGCAATTTTGCAGTATACACAAATTAATATATAAATTTGTGTATAGTGCAAAAATGGAGATGATTGTGTAGAGAGTTCTGTTTTGCTTTCATACACATAATAGCACAGTCCAATGAAAGCAAAACAGAACTATCTACACAAACATCTCCATATTATCTTTTGTTTAGGCAATAAAACGATGTTGAATTGAGGGTATATATATATATATATATATATATATATATATATATATATATATATATATATATATATATATATATATATATATATATATATATATATATATATATATATATATATATATATATATATGTTAGCATGGTTGTTATCCAAGGCTTACTTGATATGAAGTGACCGCTGCAGATTGTTGCATTTTTTATCATCTGCTCATTCCAATTGCTTCTTCTGATCGCTTGCAACCAAAGATGTCATTTGTTTGCCTTGAAAGGGGCGAGTTGAATGCATGTTAGTTGTTTTTGTCTAAGCGACCACCAGCACAATACATAATTGCGTCTCTTTCTGTAGACTACACATGACAGATAATAACCAATAATATTATTATTTGTATTTGCACAAATATTACAGTCACATCAAAATGCTATAAAAATAGGTGTTTTAGTTGCCTTTCCAAGCAGAAAATGTTTCAGCACAAAACTATCTTGCAACCACATAGAAGGACCTCCCATCTCACAACCCCAGTGTCCAAAAGATCAACTTCTACCCAAAGAAAAGAAAACAGAAATATGAGCAAGACCTACTCACCTTCTGGAGCCAGCTAAAGCAATATCATTAAGTCCTTCATCAGTGCCTCTAAGAGACATAACTGGTTGGACGTGCTTAATTTAATTGTGTCTAGCTCATTTTTTTCTCAATTCACCACACAGGTTTGGTAGGACACTGAGGAAAGAAGGAAACAGTTCCAATTGAAATGCAATTGCATCCAGTCCAAAACCATCTAATTCATTCCAGAGCAATCCAATTACAACTCAGTGTAAGAGTTAGATTCATATTCAGTTATACACAATTCAAAACACTCTATTTAAATGAATGCTATAGCATTCAGTTTCAGTAACATATGAAATGGAATTTAGTAATAAGTTGTTTTGCACTGTATTGGGTAGTCTTCTTTTACAGTGCTGTTGACTAGTAAAAAAAAGAAAATCCTACAACATAAAGTCTATGTTTAGTGTCTGTTCATATTAATGGTAATGCCAATCTACAAAAGCCAGATAATTTGCTAAATATCTATATTTTCTCACTTTACAGACTATGTTAATCCACCTTCATCAACATTAGTCTTGGTGGATCAGAGCTTTTCAAACTATGCTTCAGTGTTGCAAGATACACCTTTAGTAGAAAGATTAGCTGGAATAACTTACTGGTAATACTACCAGTAAAAATAAAAAAAATATATACATAAAATGATTGATGATGATCATTACATGAGTCCACTAAACCTCAATTACTGCTACCAAAAGTAATTTTTACACACAAAGCAAAAATTTGTCAAAAAGTAGTTGTTGAGCCGTTTCAACAGTAGCACCACATTATGATTTCCAGGGCTCAATATTTAGAATCTGTGTCAAAATCAAGTTCCAGTAATAATCAATCCTAGACTAATAATGAGCAGAGTCTGTTCAGGGTCAGATAGCAACAAGGGAAATTCAAATACCTTGGTACTGACATCTTACTCTCTTTATTTCAAGTTCAACATTGCCAAGACAAGGTGCAACCCACTTCTGTTGCAGCCACAACAAACTCCTTTAAACGACAGAAAAAAAATGGTGTGACATTAAGATAAATCTGAGATAGGCTCAGTGGGATTAGAAAGGATAAAAACGGCTATGATTCACTGGAATGGTTAAAACCTGAGTTGGCATCAATCAACAGCTCTGAAAATTTAGGACCGATAGGCATTACTGGGCTGTCGAGAATTATTGATGACACGTTCCAAGAGTCTTTCCTCTTTGACGGAGAAGCACTTAATCTGAGATTTACAGCATTTAAGGCAAAATACTGAAAGCCAAAATCCTTTTCCTCATTAGAGGGGATGATACTGAGCCTCTGTAGGGCAGAACATGTACATGCAAACACACTGCACCAGAAATATGTACCTAACATGTTAATAAATGCAAAAAAGTGACTTGATAAATGGCTTGCATTTGTATAGCGCGTTTTCAGTAATAGGACCACAAAGTGCTTTACAGTATATTCAGTCATTCACGCACACATCCACACACTTATGGTGATCAGCTACATTGTACCCACAGCTGCCCTGGGGCACACTGACAGAAGCAAGGCTGCTGTACACACAGGTACCACTGGGCCCTCTGACCACCACCAGCAGGCAAGGTGGGGGAAGCGTCTTGCCCAAGGACACAATGACCGAGACGGACGGAGCAGGGATTCGAACAGGTTACGAGCCACAGTCCACTTAATCCTTATAAGACGAACATCACAAAAAAGTTGAAAGAAGAACAAAAGCATCCAAACTGTAAATATCCCAAATGCTGAAAAATGAATCAAGGAAATTTGAGAAGCCTTAGATAGCATATTTCATCATTTTTACACCAATTGGTTTTGAGAGGTGTGAAAGATTTAATTGCAACAAAATTACATTAATGTCAATCATAAGAAAATGTGTAAAAAAAGCAGCATAAAAAGTAAAAAGGCAAGCACCAGAGATCCAAGAACTCCAAGAATACAAGAAAAATGCCAAAAAGTGACAATGTTATGCTTGAAATGCAGAATACAACCATCAGTGCATAAAACAAGCTATACACATAAAAAAAACAGACTTGAATTTTTGTTATTTTATATTTATTTATATAGCAATTTATCCAGTGAGTAGAAGCAGGCCAGGAAAAATGTTGTGTAACAGGAGTAGCTTAAATTTCTACCAAATCGGGACCCTGTGAAGGAATATAACAAACTCTGTCTGAGCCCAATCTGCCAGTAATTAACCACTGTGGCAAATGACTGTTTGTGACAAAAACATTCAAAAGAGTACACATTTTCAGCATTCAGCTTTACTTTGTAATTTTTGCTCTAGATTTGACTAGGATCGTTACTCTGTAGTCCTCAGGCATAACACATACATACCTCTCAACAACTATGTCCCAGAATAGTGAACGGTATATACTAAAAAACCTAGTAAGTATATCTACAGTTAGTTTCCCAACATTTGCTTCTAGAATGCCAGTTCAAGCAAATGCTAAACATGTGGTGATGGAAGGAAAAGTAAAATACTCATGTCACCTCATGTGAGCATGGTTTCTATTTTTTATTTTTATTTTTTGCTTATCTGCCGCTTGTGCCTTGACCCTCCTAACTGCAGAACCCCCATTCCCCACCAACAATCCTGACCAGCCAACTGCAAATTTTATTGCTTCTAGTTGTGGTTGCTTCATGGTTGGTGCTTTTAGAATTACAAATCCTCCATGAAAAGAGCAATGGGGATTATTATTTGTTGATGCTTTATACTTTCCATAGTTGTTAGGTTTCATGGCTCTAAAATATGACTTTTGCATTTTTTTAAGATCAGATCTGGCCTTTGTTCTCTAAAGTTACTTTTGAGTACACAATGTTTAAAGAAGTTTGTACTATTGAGAAAAAACAAGTGTTGCTTAATACCACTTAACTAATCCAAAACCATTAAACTGACTCAGCCTTAGGACATATTGGGCTTTTGAAAACTAATGAGGAACAAAACCAATGGGTGCAAGCCGCTGAATTGTTTTGCGATAGAAAGACGGCACATAAACCCACAATGGAACGATTCCACCCGCACTAGTCTCAGAAGAGGCAATGAAAGCAAAGAAAATCCCACCAGCCGCAGACATTTGACAGAGATGACTTTCACACGGATGCAATTTCTCTGCTCTGATGTTAGGAGCTATAGAAAATAAGTCAGTGGCCATTAGCACTCACTGTTTCTCTGTTGTGGCACGGATTTAAACAGAGTATTCCAATCCCTAATCCCTGATACAACCTCTGTTTTATACACTGCATGGAACTACATTCGGCTACTTTGAGCTTTTTGTAAAGAGATTGGCTAAGCTGTAGAAGCCCTGCTCAGTTCATAGCCTTTTCTACAAACAAGATAAAAAATCCCTGCGAGCAAGCACCAGCATTAAAAAGCAATGCTCCAAACATCCCCCTCAAGAGGCTGGTTTCATCATGTAGGTCCTGAGTTATTGAGAGGGAGAAAATTATTGTTTCTGTGACAAATGCTTTAAATGCCACCCTTGTTTTCCTGCTTGCAACTTTGTTTTCATGCCGGCAGCACTTCTGTTCTTATGTGTACAATCGGTTTTTCTCTTGTCAACAGGTGGACAGAGAAAAATTGTTTTCCTCAAATAGTAAGGAGTTGCAATATCAACCAATACCCAGGATGGGGGCATTAGATTACACAGCCCAAGCGCAAACTGAAGAACAATACAGGAACAAGATGGAAGCATGACGCATGGTCGTATCTTGACATCTTGTTATAGGCTTTGTGAGGAATTGTCAAACATCCCTATCCAGGAAAATAAGCAAGTTAGTGTGTTACGCATTCACTTTCATACACAAACCCAAAGTGAATGCTTGCCAAGCAAATACAGGCCCATATTAAAAAGTGCACACGCTGCTTGTGCCGGAAAAAACGTGAGCGTGCAGTTAGAATGGGGGCTTTGTTGAGTTAACGGAGTGATCATGCAGCGAGTCAGCGAGGGACGACTATTCTATCTGGAGATGCTTCATTTTGTCAGACTCTTTTCCTAGTTTCACGCACTGCTGGGGTGTTGCTAAGAGGAAGCTAGCTCTGCCAGAAGTGATGGCATTGCTTTGACAGGCATCTTCCTGGTGTCCAAGTAAAAAAAAGGGAAAAGATAAAGACATGATCTGAATTGGTGCCACCTCCTCCTCCACAACTATTCATCTCCCTCCTCCCTCAGGGCCAATCCCTCTGTTTTATAATCTTTTCCCTTTTAGGATCTTTAACACATTTTTATTAAAAAGTTTTTATCATTAGTAAAATTTTATGTAATGTTCCTTTGGCTTGATCTGTTAAAAAAATGCAACCTAAACTTTTTGTTGTTTCCTTGGACAAATTTGCTTCTGTGGTACTAAAAAAACAAACCAAGTCCTGGAAACTGGCTTTCTTTGCCTGTAGGGTAACACCCTTTTCGTATGATTGCACGAGTTTCACACCAGACATACTGTCATTCAAAAATCAGTGGGTGGGTGTTGCACCTGGCAGTGTGAAAATGCTCCAACACTGCTTTTCTTTTTATGTACCTGAAATGATATGGGCATCAAAACATATGCAATCAAAAAATACGATGCTCGTCTGATGATACACAAGCTGGGTATTTAAACATCAGTAGTTGTTTTTTCTTTTTTTAATCCTCCATCTCATTTCTCGAGATACTCCACCGTTGGTTTTATTTTATTCTCTGTTTCTAAAAAACAAAAAAAGACCGATCTGCATAAGGACTGGGATAGTGATTATCTTCAAGGACTGAAAAGAGAATTGGCACACTGAGGTTTTCTGTATATACTGTACATAGAATTCATTAAAAAGATTGGAAATGTATAATGCAAGTACTTTATGTGGGAGGTTGTGAAAATCCTTGAAATATTTAAATCCATTTGCCATTTGCTTCGCATCCTAAATTTCTGTAATATGTTAGTTTCAGGGTTAAAAGCTCCATGTGACCTGATCATGCATATTTCTGTTTTTAACAAAGCAGTTTGTATAACGTTGATCACTGAAGACTAACTTGTTTGCTGTTTTTGGTCTGTTAGACAAAATTCCAATAACATTTATAGTTGACTGTTGGCACAACTGCTTTTCCAAGGCACTTTATGTATCTCAAAAACTTAAGCACAGGTGTCAGTTAAGTATGAGGATTTGGGAATTACTTCTGTCAGAGGAAATTAAGACTGATCTGCTCTTAATTAGTTTGTGCGTGCCTTGTGTTTATCTTACTTTTTCAAACACACATTATCCCACCACATCGATCAGGATGTGGAACCCTTACCTCATCTGTTGGTGCATAGTTTTAATCAATCATGTGGTTTCTGAAATACATGCTCACGGTTACACATCCTGCCCAAAACAAAACCTTTTCAGATTAGTGTTATCTGCATAAAGTGTATGTATCACAGTCTGGACACACATTGCCAGTTGTGATGCTATATCACTTCTATTGCTAAAATAACGTTGTTCCTTATTGGTCCCACATCCATAAATTGACACTCGAACTACTCTTCCTCAGACTCCTGTGCAATGTAAGTCTACAGTCATACTGCTTCGTTACCTCCTGACCTCTATTTCAACAAATTACTAAGATGAAAGCATGACAGCCTCATAGCAGATGCACTGGGGTCAGACACTATTAAAACATTTAAAAAAACAACGTCAAGACTCAAAATGCTGGCTGTCAATCTGGCATGACAAGCACATTCACCCTTGTGCACTCAAAGTAAATGCTATATAATGTACAATGCAAATATATACACAGTACTGCTTTTTTCAGTTTTCCACTACATGCTGAAGTAATTTGACAGTGGAAAATGTTACAATGTGCTTTAGAAACAAGGTGACAATGACATAGCATGAGATCATGAAGCATCTCTGTCACATTCAAGTTAAAGATATGAATCATTCTTTGCCTTTGGTTTGAAACAGCTTTTTGTGATGCAAACACCACTTTAACGCTGCTCTATCGCCACCTTTTTCAGTGAGTAATGTGATCTTTCCTAACCTGTTAAATCATCCCAAAGGTAGGGGTGGTTCAGGATGATTAAAACCTCTGCTTCCATGCTGTAACTACTAGTTAAAACATTGAAAAAAATACAACCAACATTAGGGGTGTTACTTTACAGACTACAATGAGAAGCTAAATAGAGTTATTATTTCCCTTACTAAAGACAATGCAAAAGTTTAAAGAAAACAAAAAGCAGAGAGACTCAACATTCGGACAGCAAAATATTGCAAATGAATGAAATGCAGCAGTAAATTTATAAGGGGTGCTAATATTTATTGCAGAGCTAAAGAGATGTACAGTATCTCTCTCTCTCTCTCTCTCTCTCTCTCTCTCTATATATATCTCTCTATATATATATATATATATATATATATATATATATATATATATATATATATATATATATATATATATATATAATCTATGTGCGGGTGTTGCATTACTGGGATCATTGTTAATGACACATGATAAAACAGTACATGTGAACTGGGTGACTAAACTCACTTAAAGTGTGCTGCTGTTTTCAGACTTTAGGTGCAGTGACATGGCATGTTCCTGTAAAATGAGGCCATCTTATTAAAGAAGAATGAGATCATAAAAGGTTAAAATGCAGATCCATTAAAATCTCCCACTGGATTTTCCAAACTTGTTTCAGCAGTGATTAAAGCCTAATAATTACAAGTTAGTTCCAACAACAGAGAGTTGATGAAGTCTGGCTGTGTATGCATCAAACCTATTCACTTTGAATACTCCTGAAAGGATTTGTCTGCCTGTAGCCATAAGCTGGACATAGATAACAAAACATGTCATTAAATCTTCTGCTGATTTCTTAAGCAAATATGACAAATCTACAGCATCTGAGATTTTCTTCTTATCTTAGTCTTTTTAAGTGCTTTTTGTCATTATGCCAATTGGCCTAAAAAGTTAATTTCTCCATTTGCCGGGAACAGAATCTTAGCAGGGAAACCTTGCTCTTAGCTGAATTGACTGTTGAAAGAAAAAAGTTTAAAAAAACAGTCAGTTAAAAAGCATGGAAAAGAGTGAATACGAAATAAGTTGGTGTTTAAACACTGAGTCTAACAAAGGTAATAGAGTAATCATGCAAAAGCAAGTGAGGATTCAGTGCCGTTTCAAGTAAAAGTCTTAGATGTGCATATATTTGCATGCACATTTGACCCAGTTTTGACTGATGCCTGTATATTTGCCCTGCACACTCAAGAGATCCCAGGAGAGGTTTAAGCCGGGTTTTGATTTCACTAAGAGAGCGCTTACACACTAGCTTAGCCTCATCTTTGGATGGTATCCCTTCTCCCTGGGCATGATGGAAGGCCCTTAGCAACGTGAGAGAGACAGAGTCCGAGAGGAAAACCATGGAGGGATTCTTGCGACAGATGGTCCCAACTTGGCGTTTGGGTCTGTGGGCAGTAATGCAAACAATGGATCTCACATACAGTTGGCATGACTGTCAGTGAGACAAGAATGCTGACTCTGCAGTTTTAAATGACTTTGCTCATCTTGAGCTCTATGAGAATTTAACAGCCCCTCCATTCTTTTTAGCAGCCTTTAGCCATTTCTATCAACCTCGCTGTCAGGATCACCCTTCTTGCCCGCATCTACTCTCACCACGGTCCCAATTTTTATCCCTCAAAGTCCTAGACCTCCCAACTCTACATCTCTGCACCTCCTCCTCCTCTATGTGTCTGCAAAAGAATGCATCATCGCATATAGCTGCACTGCATTTTTTTGGCTGACTCCTGTTTAGCCTCTAATGGGATTTACTCCAGGCTGATTTTCTGCTCTTTGTCCTGCGTCCTGGAATGAAGTCTTCTTGCAGCCAATAGTGCAGGTGGTGGGTAGTAAATTATGCACACTTCCCCCTGAGCGAGTCAGAAGTGAGTGAAAGAGGGAGTAACAAGCTCTCTGTTACCAAAGTGTTTTAGTACCTCTCACCAGAACCACAAAACCAATTTTCAAACAAACCCACAAACTGCATCTATGAAAGCACCAGAGGCGCTCACTTATTACACCATGCAAACACACACCGTATTCATAGCACGATGCACAAACAAACAAATCCTCTCCCTGCATTTATACACCCACTCCACCTCCCTCTCCGCTACATCTGTGTCATCTCAGCACACTTAGGAAACCCAATAACAGCAAAGCACAACAGCACATACACAGAGAAACGATGCTTGCATCATGTGGGACTACAGAGCATCAGAACAGAGGGTGTGGGCCTCATTGGCATTTATCTGATCGTACAGAACATATCCCGCTGGCCACCACCTCCAGCCTCTCTCCCTCTTCATGCCTAACTATCTGTCAGTGTCTCCTGCCCTAACAGGTGGAGTGGTATTGATGGCCAATCCCCAGTGATGGTTGGGACTGTCTGGGGTCGTGGCAAAGCACTAACATCTGTCACAGCATCCTCTGCAGCTCGTTGTAAATCTGTCACACAAAAGATGGTGGAAGCATGAATAAGACATGGGGCGGTGAAACCTTCAAGAGGGGAAAACACAGGTCGCGTGTTGATGTGCATCAGCAACAAGTAGCTCGTTGAGTTATGAGTGGCATGTAAGCAGGTGTCCTGACAAACATAAATTTGTTGCTCTTCTGGCTGTCACACACTGGATGCTGTTGTCATAGTAAAGAAATCAATGCAGGTGCTAAATATCTTTCAAATGACAATTACAGGACGCAAGCAGTATACATGGGCCTGCTTGTTTAGGAGTCAACAGCTGAAAAATGACCCCAATATCATCATTTGATGCCAGATTTTGTAATCCTGAATACGAGATGGATCATGAGAGCAACAAACAGTCAAACATCTGGGAGGAATTTGATGCACTGGGCTCACTCTTTTATATTGTATTGTTCCATATTGTTTTTTAAGAGGCAGACAGTCATAACGCCTTACGGAGGCTATCAGTCATCCCCTCACACAATGACCTCCCTCAGAGAACCCTCAATCAAAGATGGTGGCATCAAAAGCAAGAATTCTTTGAAGTCAGCCTTCAGCAGCCTGTCGTTGACGCAACATGGGGAGTGTGATGAATACATAAACTAACAAAGGCACAACATGGCTGCCAGTGTTTCTAATTAGAGCAATAAAGTAATTCTGATTGCATCAGAGGACAGAGACAAAAGAAACTGCAGTACAGTGCCCTCATGATGTCTGGGGACACTTTGAAACCTAGAGAAGGGCTGGTAATGGATGGATGGATGGATGGATGGATGGATGGATGGATGGACAGACGGATGAATGGAATCAAACTCACTTCAGATAAGTGTGAAACATTTGTTTTACAATTTTTTGTGAATCCTTCTTAATTTGTGATTAAATTTACCCTCCTTAAAGAGTAACTAAACCCCAAAACAACTTTTTTTGCCTCTAAACTGTATAAATGGGTCTTTACCAATGCAATTTTCAAGTTTCTGGTGATTCTTTTACATTTTCTTGTAAACTTGTTTAATTCTACACTTTTTGGTCTAAAAACATCTTAGTGCTGCCCTCTTAGGGTTGAACTGTGGCTACTGCATTTAAATTTTGTGATTGGCGGAGAGCGGTACATTTTTTTCACTCTTTACGTCACAGGCATGGTCTCACAGACATGCCCGGTGTGTTTGGGTATGAAACCATCTCTCAGACATACTGGCCCCGTGAGGAGTTTGGAGTTGGATTCAGGTTACCATTATTATCACATTAGCACTTAGTTAGCATAGCTAACATACTGTTTTGAACGTTAGCCTATGTTAGCATTACCACTCAGAGACTGGACTCCTCCTGTCTCCCTCTGCCTCAGCAGCAGCGCTGGTGTTCTGTCGATGTGGCATACCCTGTCAGAATAGCATACCGGAAGTTTGTTTTTATACCACCGTCGGTCAGTTTAGCCTACTTTATTGAAACAGCATACCAGTGTTTGTGACAGGGTCTGGGTATGCTGTTTTGACAGGTCTTTGCTTCATAGAAAATACAGCTCATAAAAAAGGTCTACCGTTTTGATAGCCACTTGTTGCCTTTAATGCCTTTAAAATTATCCACATGTGCATCTTGGAAATTTAACACTTACTAACACTGGCATTTTTTGTCTGCCATAACTGCTTTAAAATTTCAGCAAAGTATTTTTCTCATTTTTTTCTGACCTTACAATTTCAGAAAATATCTTATAAAAAATGTATGACTTTTTAACAGAGTTTTTTCGAGTTTTTTCTTGAAAAGGTGTTAAATTAATCTCAAAATCGTTTGACAGAAATTTACTCCATTTCTTTTTTTTTTTTTTTTACTTAAAATGGCCCTAATTCACCCGATTTAACAATTTAACATGACATTACACAATTTTACGACTCCACTTGCTAAAAATAATATATGGAAAACTTCTGTTAACATTTCTTGTAAGGCGTGCAGTTAGGTAATATGTATATAATATGTGATAATACAGCTAATGTTACAGCTTGTAGCCTAAGGAATGCTGAAATGATGGTTTGATTTTAACGCATGCGCAATTCCACAAGTTTCACTGCTATGCATGTGCATTACCCGAAAGTATGCTGTTCTGATGGGTATGGTGTTCCATCAGAACACCAGCCTCCGGCAGCGCCCACTCAGAGTCCTGAGCCAGCGGCTCGAATTGATACGGCTCAGGGCCGCTGGGCTCCATAAAGCCTACCTCAACCTCCAGTGACGACGGAGGAGATCCGCTGGCTCAGGGTGCTGAGTCAGCGCTGCCTGAGGCCGGGCGCTTCTGAGGCAGAGGGAGACAGGAGGAGTCCAGTCTCTGAGTGGGAATGCTAACATAGGCTAATGTACAAAACAGATCAACATCGATCAGGTCGATCAGTTGCAAAACTGCCAACGTCGCTTTGGTCACTATCCATGTTTCAGTGTCAGATTAAGCGAGCTGTCACTGTCCTCCTGACCACACCCCCATGTTCACGCCTCCGCTCATCCTCCACACTTGGCCATACCCCTCTGTGCTTCCTGGCACTGCCCACTTTGTACAATTTTTCTAATGTTGTCTGGGGGCAGGGTTATGATTTTTCATGGGGTTCAGTTCCACTTTAAAACAGGCTTTCACATGTGTATTCCTGATTACATCACATAGTGCTTTAGGCAACTAATCAACGTTGAGTTGATTAAATTGTATTTTGTTGGAGTTTTTTTCTCTTAATTTGTATTCCTATTTTAAATCAAAGTCATCCTTAAAATGTATTCTTGCATGTCTGCAAAAGACCATTTGAGCTGTAGAGAACACTGCATGCATGACAGAAAAAAAGTTAACAATAGAACACAAGTAAGTTTTGTGACCAAAAAAGATTTTTCAGCAATTAAATCAAATTATGTTTTTATAAAAACCATATAGTCTGGAAAATGTATTTGGTGAAAAGGATTTTCAAGTTCTAGGGATGTTTCTTGTTCTATCACCTTCTACTTCTGCTATGAATGATCAGACTTACAATTGCTCTAATCCTACCAGTGACCCTCAGCATGTACGTGCCTGCAGTACAGCCTATACCAGACCTGTGCATTTTACAAAAAAATAAATATATAAGAAGGCTGCACAGTAGCACAGTTGATAGCACTGTTGCCTCTCAGCAAGAAGGTCCTGGGTTTGAGTCCTGACCTGGGGTCTTTCTGCATAGAGTTTGTATGTTCTCCAAAAACATGACCGTTAGGTTAATTGCTCTCTCTAAATTGTCCTTAGGTGCGAGTCTGTGAATGCATGGTTGTTTGTCCCGTGTGTCTCTATGTTGCCTTGCGATAGGCTGGCGACCTGTTTATGGTGTACCCTGCCCCTCTCGTCTGCTGGAGATAGGCACCAGCCCCCCCCCGTGACCCTGCATAGGTATAGATAATGGATGTAAAAAAAGAAAGACTGACACAGAACCTTGACAACTGTGTTTGTAAAACAGTGTGCTCAATACACTGTTTGTGTATTGAGTAAAAATAAGTGCCTACTATATTATATGTTCAAATACATTATCATTCTAGACAACACCAGAGGGAAGAAAAAATAACTCAATCCCATTATTTGGCAGTCAGAGGAAGAAAAGGTTTTTGGGTGAGCTCAGGTACCTTGTGTTCAGAATGTGAAGCGCCACAGTACTGCCAAATCACACAACCATTTAAGACCATACAAACTAGACAAGAATACAGCATTTAAGCATTTTACACATTGGGAATTGAAATAGAAAAACAAAAATATGACTGTAATTTTAAAGCAAGAATATACCCAAACTGATACCAGCTAAAGTTCTGAAGATGATGATCATTGCTGTTTGCTTCAGCTTCTCTATCCACAGTTGATACTACCGTGGCTTGGAACCATCAGAATCAAACTCCATCTCAAGTGCATTATTTTGAACCCCTTTTAACTCAAATGCCAATGGGAATGTTATTCACAAAAAATACAAATACACCACTGAATAGTAACTCTTCAATCACAGTATGCAGTGGCATTTAGCATCCTGCACACAATTTATCTAGTGATACAAATCAGAAGTGGCATTTAAAGTAAATTACACATTTCCTGAAATTAACAAATGATCTGACTCTAAAGGTAATTTTTATTTGAAAGACTTTTGTCAGTGCCATCACCACTCTGTCCTGCTCACCCCCTGTCTTAATTATTGTATGCACCTGTGTCTAATCCCAGTCACCACCTGATTCTTATTCCCTCTATATTTAAGCCCTTCACTTCCTTTCACTCCCCGTGTTCATACTGCTTCTTACCGGCTGTCTCATGTCGGTCATGTCAGTCCTGCCTTTATTTTTTTGGGGTGTGGTTAGTGGGATAGGAGAGGAAGCGTGAGCTGGGATTGATTATAGCTGAGAAGCTCAGTGACTGCACCTGTGTGTGTGTGAGATCATTGAGACCGGGAGGGATAATAGAGCAGACTTTGAACAAGCAGGGGAGCCTGGGGAACATAGCTTGGTGAACGTAACCACGTGGTGGTCCAGCCAAGCAGTCGTTAAGCACTCAGTTGTAGGGTGCGGGTGCCCTTCGCACACAGGTTAGGGCGGCCGACAGTGAAGATAGCCAGAGGCTGGAGAGACAGGTTCCTGTGTTAGGCAGGAAGACTGATGGTGAGTGGGGAACCTAGGAGTGCCGCTGTCTGTCTGGGATGAGATCCTCCTGCTGCCTGTGGAGAATCTCAATGCGCCAATCCATCGGGCTGCTCTGCACTTAACGGAACTGCTTTGTTTGAACTGAACTACTCTGCACTGAAAGGAACTGAACTGTTCTGCAAACTGAACTGCTCTGCACAGAACTCAATTGATGGAGATCACACACATCGGCGCTCAAGCTCAGACCCCATGGGAGGGTCTTGAACTCCAGGAGCAGCGGTTCGCCTTCATAACCACAAGGTTGGTGTTCTGCTCTCATGGCACCGGACCACGGAGGAACGACCCTTTTCCACTTCCTCGCCGCAGACAACTGTTCCACAGAGGCAAGCCTGCTCCCGTGGTTCAGGAACGAGCTGACTGCTCGCCACTCGTTCCACACGCTCCAGCCTTCCCGACACCGGGAAGTTTCAGAGTGCTCGCCTTTAGCTGCCCTCTCAGTCTGCCCACAAGAATCAACTCCCTTCTGCCCGTCAGAATCAGCTCCCTCTCCTGTCTGCCTGGCTCTTCGATCACCAGTCTGCCAAGGGATGTCCGTCCAACCGCCTGGTTATCATACTGTTAAGAGATGACCACCACACCATTCTTTTGATAATTTGGGGTTGACCATCCAGCTTTCCACCTGATCACCGTCCTGTCAAGGGACGACTTCCCAGCCATCCGACCGAACTCCAGGTCTTTATGGGACACCCAGATGGCCGTCTGCCCAACCTCCAGGGGCGTATCCTCCAAAAGCCAGGCCTTCCTTCCATTGGACCCCTCCACCCACCCTTGGAAAGGTGCTTCTTTCCCTTTTTCTTCTATTCCTGGTCACCTGGAATCCACCCTTAAAGGGAGAGGTCATGTCAGGGACATCAGCATTCTGTCCTGCTCACTCCCTGTGTTAATTATTGTCTGCACCTGTGTTTAATCCCAGTCACCACCTGATCCTCATTCCCTCTGTATTTAAGCCCATCACTGCCTCTCACTCCCCGTCGCTTCATACTGTTTCTTCCCGGCTGTCACATGTCGGTTTGGTGTCCCGTCTTTGTCATTCCAGTCCTGTCTTCAACTTTATCATATCTTCAATGAATAATCATCACATTTTACCTGCGTCTGGGTCCATGCTGCACCTGGATCTCCTGACAACTTTTGTATTTCTCCTTCCTCTTTTTAGACATTTATAAATACATTTCTTTGAGTTCCCTTCAAGGAATCTAAGGAAAGCAAAATGAGACATCTGTCGGAAAATGATGAGACTATGTGACACAGAGGTGTCTACTGGAGAGAATTACTCACAGCAGATCCTGTACAACTCGGAGCAGAAAAGATGAAGGCCTGAAAAAAAAAACAGATCGAGCCTTTGAGCCTTGACCTTTATGTTTCACTTCTCTTCCCTATTCTGCTCGGTCTCAGCTGCTTAAAGATGACTGACTCCAAAAATCTAAGTAAAAAGCCTCAGGACTGCATATTTTTATAGTGATTACACTGGCCTACAGGTCATAAAGGTCCTCCCCTGATTCATCCATGTCGCATGGTGTGAATATAACTCGTATAATGATGCACTTGTGGTCTTCTGTTGAACTGTACTGACTACTGTTATTGGAGTACACACAGCCTGTGCCACTAAAGCAATTTCTTTACAATAAAGCACAAGGTTTATAAAGAACAAAAAATGTCAATATCAATAATAAACAGGAGAAATGAGCAGGGAACCAATATATCACAGCAATAAATGCACTGCCCTATAATGTACCAAACAGAGCTCTCACGCAAACAGATTAAATGAAACAATGCGCCATCCAAGCTTCTTAAATCATATATTCTTTATTGCTGTCTAGCTCAATAAACCGAATGAGCACAAAAAATCTTCATAAATCTGATGGGATTGTTGGCATATGTGCCTCTAATCAGAGGCTCAGATCCTGCAGGATGACTCAATATCATGCTAAATTTATGAGCCCGAGTAGGAAAAGCATTGATGCAAAGTTTGTGTTCACATCTTGCTATATTCAACATTACCTTCTCTACAACTATCGCCAAAGAAAGAAAAACATTACCAATTTCAAAGATGTTTCAATAAAGAAAAAAAATATAACAATTAACCAGAAGAATAGACAGCAGAATACACAGCAATCATGGTTGTTAAAAACAGTTCAGGTTTTTCAGAAGAAAGAAAATATATATTTGTTTACTTGTAAGACCAATTAAACTTTCTGAGGCTACCATTAAAAAACAGGCCAAAATGTGTGACCTGCACCAAAAATTGTTAAACAAACTCAGAAGTGGGGAATATTATTGTAATATGTAAATAAAAGTCAACTGTAAAACCTTTTCAGGATCCTCACAACAAAAATCTAAGTTGGTACTTTTAAAAGAATGAAAAATACCACAATACATGAACACAAAACTTAAGGAAATGTCAGTTTAGGTGCAAAGACATTTTGCAATCAAACATCACAGTTCCCCTTTATATTTTGCAGAAAATATAAAAACTGAACAAAACTTTGTTTAACTCTATGTTTGATATTAGTCTAAAATGTCAAATCAAACACATTTTGATTAAGTCATCCATACTTCTTTGCTACTTCAGCTGTCACTTTTGGAATCCTTCAATGGATTTTTTTCAGAAAACGAAAGTTTGGCTCGACATCATGTTCTACAATACCCCAGGATTAAATGAAGGGAAATACTTCTGCTGCAACATCACTAAGCAGATTAAGGTACCTTGTAGCCTTTATACAGTCCAATGAAGAGCTTATGACATATTAAAACTACAGCTGGGTAATTACCAGGGCTTGGTAAATGACCTGATCATCCTCCCTGTGTGTAGAGCTCATAGAAAGACATAAAAAGACAAACAAATCCATTAATGAGATTTACACAGCATTATTCTTTTCGCCGGGACAATAATAGTGAAAGGGCAGCATTATATTAGATACAGAACTCAGCGAGTAATGAGTTGTCCTAAACAGAAGATCAGATGGAGGAGATTATATTATGCATGCCAAAACCTTCAAAGGAACCATTATTTCAGCATTTCTTTCCATTACAAATTGATTCAAAAGGAGAGCAGAGGAAAAAAGAGGACTGCACTCTATGCTCCTCAAAGACTATTGGCTTTCAGGGGTCTAAAGGGCAGAAAAATTAAATCCTCCTTGACATTACCTTGGCAGGGGTCGGAAGAAATTGTCCGTCACTGGTGGTGTGGCTTTAGAAGAGGACTCAGTGGGGCAGAACACTCAACAATTCTGTAGGTGCAGGAAGCCCTAGACTGGAGTCAGATGGGGATATCTACTTGCTTTACTGTTTTGTTTTAGATGCAATAAAAACCTGCAGGAGCCTCAGAAAATAGTGTGAACAAAAATAGATTTTAAAACCCTTGCCACAAAGGTTGCTTTTAGTAGATTGAAGGCCATTTGTGCAGAGACGTAAAGCTCCCGTGTAACGTATGTCAAGCAATTTGACTGGTTTCAACTCGCCCCCAATCTCTTGTTCTATTTCTAGCAACACTGGCGGATCATATAATGGTCTAACTGCAGCACTTTGGTCTTTGTTGAAAATTTACGGACATTTAGGCATGAGACAGGAGGGTACCTATGGGTGCATGTATTGATTTTAACTTTTAGCAATATGTGATACTGATATTTTTGATAAGAGATGTTCAGTATTAGGGCAGTACATTCATTTAGCCCATTGGACTTTTTCTGAGAAAATTGGGAATCCCTAATTTTTGGTTTATGTTACTACAAATAGAGTAAAGTTCTCACAAGTCACAAACATTGTTTTAAACGAACAGTATTAAGTGTAAAATTATTCAGTCCAGGTTTGATTTGTCCAAATGTCTTTGTTTCCATGTTTGTCACAAATCAATTGTTTTGTGTTTTCACAAATATAATGGTTTTAACAATAGCAAACTGTGTTTTAACTGTGTTAAGATTTGACCAAAAGCATTTTAAATTTTGAGCAAAAAAAGAACAAATGGAGTTCTGATTCCTTTAAAAAAATATGTGAGACAACCTTTTGGTTTAGCCCTGAAATTGTAATTAGATGCTAATTGCAGTATTAGCCAGCCGCTGTGTACAATATTTTCTTACTGTCTATTATTTTTGATACTATCATGGTTACATTTGTGGTAGGGCTTCTTCAAAATGCTTATGTAGCTAAGAGTGGTAAGCCAGTAACAGGAGCAGTCCTTACAGTAATCTCTGTCAACACAACAGGTCAACTACCTAACTGCTTTATTATTTCAAAATAAGATTCTCAAATGTAGATACGACAGATTTCCATTTGACTAGATATAGTCAGGCGAACACAGCAAGTAGATAGAGAAAAATACACCATGTATTGTTATAAGTTACCTGTTTGTACAGAGACAACGCTTGGTAACAAACTAGAAATAGTTTCTGGAGTTAAAACTGACTAATAATGCAGCCAATTACCAAAGAAGCTCAGAAAATGTCCAATAGATAACTTTGTAAACCTTTGCAGTGCTCAATGTGTCATTGATTGAAAAGTCAAAAATCTAAGGTAAAAACTACATGTTCTAACTGAATCCTGAAAGAAAACCTTCCTTTCATTTAAAGAGTTGTCTTGGCTTCATTCCCCTTATTTCCTTTTTTAGAATTACTTTAGATTTGACAAGCATGTTTTGTCAGCAATAAGGCAGCAGATTACATTAGTTATCTGAATTTCATGTCATATTTTATGGATATTCTACAATACCACATTATCCCTCTACTCAGCTCTAAGAAAAGATTATATCATTATATATAATCTAAAAGCGAAGCACATTTCATCATTTCCACAACTGCTTTATATACAATGTTTTCCTTTTGTCCTCATGATAGCATTGATAGCTGATGAAAAAACCAAAACTCATATGACAGCAACAATACTCACAAGAGCCTCATTCCTCTGAGTTTTCGCTGAGGATGTAAAAATTGGCATTTTTATTCTTGGCAGCTGGAAATTACACTCTATAAATAGGACCCTGTATACTAGTATGTGTGGTCAGACGGTATATTTAGCCAGCCTTGAGCTGTCATCTCAAAAAGATAAGAATGTGGGCGGACTGAATAGGTTAGTGTTTTGTGTGCATGGTGTCTGTGTGACATGCTCATTAATACATGTTCCGCTATCACAAGGACAAAGTAAGCCGAGTAAGGGCAAGGATGACACTGCAATGACTCCAAGCTGATTTTCCTCACCGCCTCACTACTATTCTATCTTTCATTCACACAAATTCATTTTCTTTCTTTAGGTTCTGCTCTTTTCTTGCACTTGCATCAGTGGTAGTGTGTTTTAATAGTGCCACAGACTCATTTTAAGAACAGAAAAGATGGATCTTTGAAGCCACGACTGTAGAACGTGTGCCCTGCATCTTTGTGTTGCCATGATTTTGCTGTTTCTTTTTAAAAACAGCAAAATTATTTTGCTCCTAATTTAACTTCAAACCATCTTCCCATCAATAAATCTCCCCTGACCCTGAAGAACACCACAGCATGATGCTACAACCACCATGTTTTACTGGTGGATGGTGCATTCACAGTGCAGTGTAATTTTTCTGCAAAGCATCGTGTCTTACGTAGCTTCCAAAAAGTTTAATCCTGGGCCCTCATTTATCAACTTTTAAGAAAAGCTTGGACCAGAAGCTCTGAAAAAGAAACTGCTTAGTCAATCACTTCATCTGGATGGCATTTGGTCTCCAGTAATAACGTAAATAACCTCTGCATTATTTTTGACCAAGACATGTAATTCAAATCCCATATTAAACAGGTTTCTAGGATTTCCTTTTTTCACCTCTGGAATATTGCTAAAATTAGAAACATCCTGTCCAGGAGTGATGCTGAGAAACTTTACTATCAGGAATTTCACAAAATGTAATTAATAGCCTGCAGTTGATTCAAAATACTGCAGCAAGAGTTCTGATGAATATTAAAAAGAGAGATCACATTTTCCTGCTTTAGTTTCCTTCATTGGCTCCCTGTTAAATCCAGAATATAAGTTAAGATCCTCCTTCTTACATGTAAAGCCCTTAATAATCAAGCTCCATCATACATCAGAGACCTGATAGCTCCATATATCCCTAACAGAGCCCTTCGCTCTCAGACTGCAGGTTTACTTTTAGTTCCTAGGATTTCTAAAAGTAGAATGGGAGGCAGATCTTTTAGTTATCAGGCTCCTCTCCTGTGGAACCAGCTCCCAGCTTTAGTCCATGAGACAGACACTCTGTCTACTTTTAAGGCCAGGCTTAAAACTTTCCTTTTTTGATAAAGCTTATAGTTAGAGTGGTTTAGGATATCATAAGCTATCTCTGTAGTTATACTGCTATAGGCTCAGAATGACCACTTTTCTTCACTCTGCTACTTTCTTTTCTACTACTCTCATGTTGCATTATATGCTGTTATTTTAACTGTTAAATGTGTTTTCTGTTAGTGTTTTTCTCTCCTGGTCTGGCATCCTACTTAGCTTCAGTGCCGTTTGGATGGGGGGCATCGACTAGGATGATGGTCTCGGGAGCTGAACATCCGCCGTGTCCTGTTATCCACTTTTCACTTTCTTTAACATAGAAAATATTATATCAGATCCTTTGTTCATTCTGTGTCTCTGCTCTGTCTTCTCAAACCCCCAGACGGCCGTGGCAGATGGCCGCTCGTACTAAGCCAGGTTCTGTTGGAGGTTTCTTCCTGTTCAAGGGGAGTTTTTCCTCTCCACTGTCTCTACATGCTTGCTCAGTATGATGGATTGCTGAGGAATTCCTTTGGTTGGAAGTCTGCATCAACAGGAAGCATCCTCAAGTCAATGACTCGATGCCATCTGCTGGGATTCCTTAAATAGGAAACTAACTAAAACTTTAAACTAATTGGAATGTTTGTATGATTGTACTAAAATGACTTTTCTTGCAAAGTGCCTTGAGATGACATCTGTTGTGAATCGCCGCTATATAAATAAACTGAATTGAATTGAATCAAGCGTTCGTAGAAACTGTCCAATATTCTATCCTATGAATGAAATTTACAATGTTCGTACGAACAGTCAAAAACTGGATTCATAAAATATGCGGTGGCCATTTGCATTTTCCGCAATCATCTGTTGATAAATCCCACATGTGCATACCTAGGTGCTCGTAACCATATTTGTTAACACCACATCCTCTGACACATGCATTAAATATTTGCGTTCTTCCTGAAAATAATGGCCAAGAGAGCGAAAAAAATTACTTTCAGTGACACCAAGATTGAGGTGAAACATAATTGGGGCAAAAAAAGTCATGATGAACAGACTATTTTAAAATTGTCATAGTTAACGCAAAATTCATTTTAACAGCAATAGTTTTTGCCCTCTGTTATCAATAGTTTGTCTGTACTGTAACTTCTTTGAACAAATTGAATCAGTTAAATTTAACATTGCTGTTTGGTTCTTTCAGCTCAGAGGTAACCAATAAAAAAGAACACTGCCTGGGAGAAAGTGGAGAGGTCCCTGTTGGAAATAAAGGGGAAAAAATGGTTTTATATCAAACTTAATACAATAAAACGTCCCTCAGCACACAGATGGGCCAGCACCACATCAGCAACTTTGATTATTCTATTTATTATGGACACTTTGAAATGCTGTTTTTATATTGTTTTTATGGGTATGCATGTGGCCGTGTTTGAGTTTTTTTGTATTTTTTGTCCACAGTGTACTGCAAATAAAGGTGAACTGAATTGAGATCTTCTACCGATGGTGCACAGATCGTTACATTTGACATCTGTGTGGCCAGCATTATTGGAGACACTGCTTTGGCTGGCATCAGTATGCATGGAGACACCGACAACCTGCTTCACTGATAAGCTGAGCCATCCAGTTTCCACAGCACCGTTTGCAAATCTTTTATTTGTAAGTGTAACAACATCCTTTTAAGCTGAAGCACTTGATGTTACAAGTAAAAAAGCACACAGAGAGCACAGAAACACCTCACATCCCTCACCCCCCCCAGATTGCAATTCACAGGATCGCCATGTATGATCACCCTCAAAATGTTATAATTTATTCCTTGGCAAATTTCTAATATTTACTGAAAATTTTATCCAAATCCATCTATAACTTTATGAAGTATTTTGCTAAAAGACAGACAGACGCCAACGTGAGCTCTTTGGCGAAGGAGGTGATAAACTGATGAGATAAATATTCTGTCTCAGTAAAATTTGTTCAGTGTTGTAGTTCCCCCGTTCTACCACCGGATGCTGTGCACATGCATGGTCAGCGCTGTTCTTATATTTAGGAACATTTCTATGCACAAGTACAAGATGGTAAATACCACACTATGTGTTAAAATTGTTCCTATGCACAAAATACGCACAGATCTGTGCATAACTACATTGATAAATGAGGGCCCAGGTCTTTTCTGACTAGAGCACCTTAATCCACCACGTCATATGGCTTGAGGTAAGCTTAAAAACAGGATCTCATGACTTTTTTTTTATTGCCTCTGACAAGTGAAGTAAAGGTTTTTAGACCAATTTTCCCACCTATGTTGTGCATCTCTGCAGCTCCTGTAGGCACCACTGGCCTCTTGGCTGTTTCTCTGACTGATGTTCTTCTTGCCTGTCAGTTTTGTTGTTTAGCCTTATATCAGAAATGATGGATTTAAGCACTCTGGAAGACGTTCAAAGCTTAGGATATTGTTTTGTAATCTAAGCATGTATGCAGCCGTATGCAGTTATAAATAATTTAGACTTCAACATGTGATTAAAGTGCTCAAGCTGCGTTGAAAATCCTATTCCTCCTAGTCGGCAGTTGACCAACAAAGTAATTTTGAACATTATTAAGAGAGACAGTAAAAACTTTCCAAAAAGTTGTCATATCAAATGAGCAATGTTTCTACAGTTTCTGAACAAAAAACACTATGCTATAACTGTCTTTGTCATTGCTATGCCATTGATGAGCCTAATACCAAACTGCCTCGTCCTTTTTTACATGACTACATTTTCAATTCTATGAGAATAGCTGACATTTTAAAAAGGGTAAATGGTGGATTATCTATTGCTGATGAATAATACTAATGCAATGTTGTCAAAAACAGAATAAAAAGGGGGAACTGAATGAAAGACTAACCATGAACCCATGAACTGAACTGAACCGTGGATTTTGTGAACCATTCCTAATTCACCTTTATTATTTGTCTCTTTGCTCCTCCTAGCCTTAATCTAATTTTCTCACTTTCACTTTGCATTCTGTATCTTCTGCCTCTGCCATCTCATCCTCATTCCCCTCACTCTCCTACCCCTCCCGAGCGTGCTCATGTCCATCCTCGCCTTCTTCCTTCTTTCTTCATTCTGTGGCAAGATCCTGACTGCTACTCACAGTGGGATGGCAGTGAACAAAAGAGCATAACAAAAAGGTTAACTTATCCCCGTTGTCACTCAACACTCTCCAGCCTGACTTGCCTCTGGTGCAAGAATTTGAGGCCACCCATCGATCCTCACATCATTGACTGCACATTATTCCCCACTCCCTCTAGAAACCGAAGCCCACCCTTACACATACACACAGATACACACACTCCTTCCCCTCAAATCACTTGCTTCTGTGAATATTTGATTATCAGGGGCATAGCTGTAAACAATAATTAAGCATGTTAAATGATATCCAATCAAGGCTGACTAAAGGAAGTTCAATCACAGGATGGAAATGCAGAGTCATTTTCAAAAATCAAACAACAATGACAAAAAGCATCATCAGGAACATCTGAAGATTTTGCGCACTCACTGTTGTGCTAGGAAATGTCAGGAGAAGCCCTTGTTAGGATAATTAGCTTGAGCTATATGTATTCTTTAGCATGTGTGAAACTCCCTTGTTCACCTGCTGCTGAGGTAAATAATTTAAAGAACAAATGGCAAATAATTTGGAGGCCACTAAGTTTAATTGCCATGTGTTTCCTAGTTAAATAAGTCAAGCCATGCATGTTTATAGCAGGTTCATTTCTGCATCATGTTTGAATCACCCTGCAGACCCGGGCTTAAAATATTTAAGAGCTAGAAAACCCTAAAATATAAAATCCAAACAAATCACAACTGCCCTTTCTACTGTTTTTCAAGTGGTCTTTTGTGACAGAAAAAGAGCCTTTGTAGCTCTCCCTCGCTGACACAGGAAACTGTTACTATATTTGGATGATGACGTAGCATATCAGCACTGTCAGGAAACACATAATTGTCTATTGTTGCTGCAAACTGAAAATAAGTCGCCCTGTATTGTCCACTCAGTAAAAGGACAGGGTGGGCACTTACTTTTCAAAAAGCTTTTCCTTGCTCAGAAAAAGTGGCTGTGGTGAATCTAAAGAGCTGATGAGGACAGTTATTCTCACCTAGTATAGATAGCATGTCTGTTGGGAACCCTTTTTTCCCCCCAGAGTTATGAAACAACTGTAATATTGGCTTCAAAAGAAAGGAACAATCCAAATCTGAGGGACTGGGACATAGTGCTCAATGCAAAACATGTTAAACATAACCCTAGCAGCCAGTCCATCAGTGGGATTGTGGGTGAAGTTGGTAGCATAGATTTCTTAATATTAAGATTAACATTAATATTTTAGGTAAAACAAGTCACAATTGGGCCTTTTTCACTTTTTATGTGTTCTCTTTTAGCTCAAACCATCTGCTGATTTCTGCCATAAAATGAAATAACAAGTGCCCTCTCCAAACAAACTTTCTGCATATATATCTACAATAACTAGCTGCAGTAGCAACTTATTTTTCCCCACTGTCTGACTGTGAAATTATTGTTGTGAGAGCTGAAAACAGATTTACAGACAGTGGTATAGAAAAACATTTTGACAACTACATTACTGTAGTGCAGCTAAACTCTCGCAACTAAAACAGGGACTAATCATGTGTTGAATAGTGAGACTGTCATTCCATGGCTAATTAATATAAGGAATGTTATTTGTATTGGTTGAGACACATCTTTTTACATCTGTTTTCAAGCAGACTGGGAAACTATAACATAGAGGTTTTAAATCACTAGGTTGAGTGGTAGTTCATGATCTCTCCAAGCCACTGATCTCAGACATTTCTCCAAACTTCCTTATCCTTACTAACAATTTGGCATATACATATGACATGATAATGTGTGTCATATGTGACATGATAATGTCACATATGAGCTGGAGGTTTCCCTTTCCCTGCTCTCCTTTTTGACGGTCATTGTGTACTGTATAGAGTTTACTGTTCCTTACGTAATGTAATCAATCTTTGGTGACTTTCGGCTGGATAGCTTGGCTGCCTCATGCTCACTTTTGTTTTGTTTGTTTCACAATGTTTTAAATAAATGTTTCTCAATTCCAGACCTGGAAACAAATGTACCTATCCTCACCTACAAGCAAAGACGCAATCGAAAAGAAAAAGCTTTGAAAACAAAGTATGCCGTTTAAACAAATCAAGTTAAAGTGTGCTACACTTCACAAAGATCATGGGAACAAGACCACCAGATATCTCTAACAGAAAACACCAGAGCAAAATGACAGTGGGATAATTATAGCAAAAGCTAAGACATATTATCAGTTTTTGTGCCTGTCAAGAGTATTCTGAATAGCAATGAGTCATCAAGGCCTTTGAGCAACAGGGGACAAAAGTACAGACTCTGTGAGGAAGGGTAGGGGACATAAACAGCTTTTGAAGGTCCCCAGGAACCTATTAAAGTCCTAATGATTCATTTTAGTGGAAGATTTTTTAATTACTTTTTTTGCAGTCAACAGGACCATTGTTTAATGTCTGAGAAAGATGACCTTGGCAGAACCTGATGAGAAAAAAAAATGATAATTTTTGTGTGGGTGAAATGTGTGGGTGTACACAATCAAGCAGAATAGGTAGGCCAAATGAGACATAAAGAATATCTCCAACAAAAAATAAATAACAAATTTTATAAAAGGGAAAAGCAGAGTGATTGTGGAAGTGAACAAGACAGTGACACTCATTATTCAAAGAGACAGAGCAAGCCAGCAATACTTCTCTCTTTTTTCACTGGCATAGTGCAGAAGCAACATTTGATCATCTTCAAATGTTTTTTTGTGTGTGTGTTCCTTATGCTATCTTTATGCTGCTGTGCTCTAACTCAATGCTTCCACCTAGCTTTTCAGCCACAGAAGACACCTTGATTTGGCAACACTGCATGCAAACATTCCTCTAACACTTAGAGACCCTTGGGGCATTATCTTCCACTTCCCTCCAATCAGTTCATTTGTTTTCTGATGCCTAAAATGATACACTTTGACACTTTTAACAGTAAAATAACAGTCTTGATGCAGACCTATTTAAGCAAAAGAAGATCACTTTCTCAATATGCCCCAAGCCATCAGAGAAGTGACCAAGATCATTTAGAAGCAATGTTGGTGGGAGGTTGGGATGGTTTCTTACCTTCCTGCACCGCCTGAAATGGGTTGTTAGGTTCGATTAGTTTCACAGAGTGGGTGATTTTCTCACTCTGCAGAATGTCATCATTTAGACTCAGGTCTGAGATGGCGAGTTGGAAAATCTCATCATCTTTGACAGCGTTTTCCTCGAATATGGCACCTGTTGACGGGAAACAAGGAGTTATGTAAAATTATATTAAAAGGGATTTACATATTGCAGGTGGACAGCGCACTAAATAAAGTAAAAACCACTGGCTATCTCATCGTCTTCGCACTTACTAGTGGGTAATGTATCAGTAAGCATTGCTTCCTAGAAGTTGATGTGTAGGAAAAATGGGAAAGTAAATGGAAAGAAAATGGATTTGAGTGAGTCTGACAGGTGCAACATTGAGATTGTTAAACAACTTGCTTAGAGCATCTTCATCAGCTCTTGTGGGAAATTCCAATGGTCAGTATCTATCAAACGAGGTACAATAAAGGATAAGTGGTGAACCGGCAAATAATTCAGGGCTAAGGCTCATTGATGCACTTAAGGTCTGAAAAGATGAGCACTGTAACTCAAACTGCTGAAGAAGTTCACACTGGTTCTGATATAAAGGTTTCAGAATACAAAGTGCATCGCAGTTGTTGCATATGGGCCTGCAGACAGGTCAGGAGGTTTTGACTAGAATAAATTACTGCTATTCCTGGCACCAGGTACCACAGCACACCTCGAAAGGTCTAGCAGGATCCATCTCTTGACAGGTCAGGGCTACAAAATGTAACGCACATTCAAAGACCTGTTGATACCATTTATCAAAGAGCTTGGAATATATTTAATCTCACAAATTTGCTAATCTCTTGCACAATCTGTCTTGAGCTCAGTCATCTACAGGCAAAGAATGCAATATTTGATGCACTGAGTTTATTATCAACAGCAGCCAATATTCATTAGATCAATTGCACACAACCTACTGAGCATTATAGGCCCGTATGCAGGTGGCACACTGCTTCTAAACTGCCTCTGCCTCTCCTCTGTTTATCGAAATGGCATCAGCTGCGATTGAAAGCACACATACATCGCTGTAGGGGGAAAGGAGGATTGAAGAAATATAATTAGGGTACCCTATAACGTTATGCGAAGCATCAGCCAATATCATCTGGATAGAGTCCCGCTGTTGTATTAAGCCAGTGACTGAGCACCTGCTGCTTGCCAGACTGTTGCAGTAAACTGTGAGAACAAGCAGCAGCAGCAGCAGCAGCAGCAACGGAGGGACGGAAATTTGAACACAGTGACATTGACATTTTTACCAGAGATTACAAGGCTGGTCGCTGTGATCTGATCTGGCAAAGGGGGGAATGAAAATATTTAATGCAGATTATTTGTTTGGATAAAAATAAAGCCTAATGCGATGTTTGAAGAGAATCTGTTTGAACATCCTCTGATAAAGGATGCCTCCATCTCTGCATACCCCTGGTTTGAAGTTTGAGTACAAAGAGGCTCTATGCCCTTTTGCATTTCTAAAACTCCACTGACGTCCCCCACCTCCCCCTCTCTCTGTTATTTGACATTACAGTCACGTTTCGGTTAAAGTTGAAGCTTGTCGGCTGCACAAGATGTAGGCTAGCCGAAAAATCAGAAGAGGAAGAAGAGACCCCTGAGTTGGCTTATAGACATCAATCTCTCCAAAGCTTTAATTAAAACGCGCCTCTCTGCTCACTGTAATCCGTGTTTTGAATGCAGACGGAGCGCAATTTATGGGGCCGAGTGTGCTTTTGGCTTTTGATCTGAAGCCAGGGCGAACGCAGAGATGATATTAGAAATGCCTGCAGAAGAAAAAAAAGAGCTCACTCTATGCGTAATAGTGGACAGCAGTAAGAAAATAGCCATGATAGGATGTTAAGAGAAAAAAAAACTTTTTAACTGGTTTGATAGTCTTAAAGACGAGGCAATCTGAACAGACTATTCATAACGCCCTCTGAGTAAAATCTGATGTGTTAGTTACAACTGCCTCTAACATCAATACGTTTCTTCGGACGCTTACCGATATGAATGATTGAGTCCGCATTGGCTGGATTGCAGTGCAATATCCAAAAGGAAAAGCAGATCAGCAGCAACTCCATCTCGGTATTTCAGCGAGGCGGCTCATCCAAGCTTTACTCGACTGTCCTGCACTGTCCAAACGGAGCGCCCAAAGAAGAAAATACAATCAGTAAATATCAAAACCCGCGATCCCTTTCGTTTCAAACCAGACAGGTGTGAAATAAAAAAAAAATAATGCTTTTCTTCTAAGTTTTTTTTCTTTAACTGTAAATCAACACAATCAAGTCAACCGCGTGAAGGTGGGCTCATAAAGGACAAGGAGGAACCGATGAGGACCCAACATAGGACTGAGGAGACAGGTAAAGCCCGGCGAGGGAAAGACCCGGCGCACCTCTCTCTCACTCCCGCTTCTCTCTCCCTGCGCTCCGGCGTCTAAAGCATGGCAAGCAGCTGAAAAAAATATCACGGAGGAGGGACACCCCTCTAACTAAACACGGTGAGAGGTTCACATACACACACCAAGGAGAAGAGGGGGGGGGAGAGGGGGAATAAAAAAAAAAAAACACGCTATTCAGTCCTGTCTCAATCACGTGATTGCGGAGACTTCACGACTCTGCCGCCGTGGAGAGGAGAGGAATGATTTGGACTCGCCGGAGAAAGACGCACAGAGCGCCGATAATCAAAGTCACGCACGGAGGTTGTGGCAGAAAAAAAGCGAAGGAAAGAAAAACAGACCAGATTTCTCACTGGAGAGGCAAAAGCTGACATACAGCTGTGACTAAAGAGGTGAAAAGTGGAAGAAACAGTTCACTTTGAGAGAAGTTTTTTTTTTTTTTTTTTTTTCGGGTGAGACGTGAGGGATCGAGGCGGAACGGCGAAGCGTACCTGATGTGGCATGGGAAAAAGGGATTTCCATGCCGCGATCCCTCATTGGCGATAGCTGATGGATGAGAAGCAGACGTGACACACGCCGAAACGATGGAGTGGACCGGAGAACAGGGTGCCGGAGTTACCGAAGTACCATTAAGCAAAAGGAAACACAGAGATGTCTAGTTAAATTTGCTCGTTCAATGGATTGTTTAACATTCACGTCACACGTATCTTCCTTCATTCGTGGGATCATGATGTTTGTGCATCACTTGTTTGCAAATCCGTACCTGGACACCACTTATCCCAATACACCTCTCCGTGTTCCGAGCTGCTCAGAAGAGGGTCAAGTCGGAGTTTCTCGATGGGCATAATCTTACAATTAAAGGATATTTCTCGTGGATGTCATAAAAACGGAAATATCTCTTAATTGTTTGGTTAAGCCTGTTGTAGGCACAGAGCAGAAACTTTCAGCACCACCGGCGAGCTGGACAGCGCCTTCAGTTCTGAACAGTGAAATAAAAGAGCCAACAGACGCCATTATGGAAGTCCAAATGTGCCACTAAGCAATGAATGAATAAATAATTACTTCTAAATGTCAATTATAAAATAAAAATGTAAATAAATATGCTTTGATGAGTACACGTATCTTGGTTATTTAAATGTGTGATAGTTTGATAAATACAAAATTAAATATGATATTTTAATACCAACATACATAATTAGTTCAGTATTTATTTAATAATAATAAAATAATAATAATCGGAAGTGTATGGTTGGCTTCTTCCCAGTTTTGGTCAAGATTTGGGAATATGTGAAGGAAATGGGTTGATCAACGGCTCCCATATGGGACCAACCATTTCCTAATAGTCCCATGTTAACTGTCTGTATGGGTTTGATCCAAGAGAGGTCTGGGAGTAAGCTAGGACTCATACCAAAGTCCTTGACATATTGCTAAAATTGAATACATTTTCCCAATACCCATTTTAGACACAGCTGAGAACTACAGTATATTGCAAGTTCACATTTTTCCCCCAATATGGGTTGTATTTTTGTCATCTCAAATGATTCTATATAGGAAACCCATTTTGAACCTATGTCCACTTAGTATCCATCTACCCTGAGCAAAATGCATGTGAGGTCCTACTTACACATTTCAGAAGTCTAGTCAAAATGATTGGTCTGGAGTAGATTTGCTGTGGAGGTTAACCAATCAGATGTTGGGGTATATCTGACAGACCACAGTTTGTGCACTTCTATAAAGTGCCAAAACCATCAGGGTGTAGTAAATAAAGAAACTTGGAAGCAGTTATCTATATATGCCATTAATAAAATAAAAATGGAAATGAATGCATTGACTAAAAAATAAATTCATAAATTATTTAAATTAGTATGTAAATAATTGAATACAAATATAGTTACATGTGCATTTCATTTTTATATATAAGTTTTAACATTTCAATGTGCATGTGCATAAAATAAGCATTAAATAATTTAAATATTCAAGGTGACCCATTAAGATGATGTCCACTTCGAAGTAGGTTTACTGAGATGAAGAGTCTTGGGCCTATCCAGTGACTTAAGTAAATAAAATTACAACATAAATTCAATATATGTTGCAGCACATGGCCATGGACCAGACATTTAAATATACACATACATGTATGTTTTTAAAAATAACTTTTAGTACAGACACACTTTCAAATAAACAATCTATATATTTGTTGCAAACTTGAACTGATTTACAACACATTCTAAAGATCTTTCTTTCTTGAAATGTGGCACTTTTAAATATCTACAGGACTGTACCTCTTCCCTGAAATGTTTGGGTTTTTAGAGAGGACTTTAGGTCATCACAAAAAACAAAACATAATACACAGTCAAACTGTCTACTTAATATTGCTAAATGGTAGCACTGTTGCTTTGCAGCAAGAAGGCAGCTTTCTGCATGGAGTTTGCATGTTCTCTCTGTGCATGTGTGGGTTCTCTCCAGGTACTCCAGCTTCCTCCTACAATTCGAAAGCATGACTGTTAGTTTAATTGGTCTCTCTAAAATTGCCCTTGGGTATGAGTGTGTGCATGCATGGTTGTTTGTCCTGGATGTCTCTGTGTTGCCCTATGATGGACCGGCGACCTGTCCAGGGTGTGCCCCGCCTCTCGCCCCTGACTGGAGATAGGCACCCGCCCTGCATAGGATGGATGGGTACAGATAATGGATGGATAAAAATCATACTCTGCCTCTACTGGCTGCTTTACATTTGGAAAAGCCAAAATGTCTTTACCAATGACTTAAAAGATTAAATAAATAGAAACATATTTTGATAAAATAATATCACAATAATAGTCGATTATCTTAAAAAGTTTTTTGTTTTATTAGGAGCATTTATGTCAATCTTTAATTCGTACCAACACAGGTTAAAATATTAAAGCTGTTAAGTTATAAACAAATAAAGCATTTTGATATATATAAGCTTGAGATTTGGCTTTTCAGGGGTGACCAAAACCGCATTAAAAAAAAAGTAAAATCCCAACGAATGATATAAAAATCCCTTAATTTCACTCGTCTATGAAGCAACATATGAAAACAATTCTTCAGTGAGTTATTCATTTTAGAAAGTGGCCTAGCTTCACACAGGCCCCAAAATATTCCTTATTCCTTGAAGTTCCTTTGTTTTCAATGCAAATTTGCCATTTTGCCTTCATCTTGCTATATTGAGAGGATGTGCATGTGGAATAACATAGAGTTTCTACACAGTCTGGTTTTTATATTTAATGACAATAAAGTGGCTTTTTATATACGTCTTGTCTATATGAGATAACAAATACTTAAGAAGATTTATAGTTTTTTTTGTTAAAAGCAGTCAAATAAACAATTTCCTGAATATTGCAGTAAAATCAATATATAATTAAAATATCTTTTTCCTTCCAGTTCATAGCTTCCACTTGGTGAGGATGCTTTGAGTCGAATCTCTATCTATCATGTTAACCATTACCATATGCACCAGGTATGTTAAAATGAATGTAGGTTTTCTATTATTTATAATCTGCATATAGACAGATATTTAAATGAATAGTGCAGCATGTTTTATATATTGTGGAGGTGAGCTTCATGCATTAATAAGTAGGGGTGTATACCAAATGACAGCAAGAATATATTTTTGTAGATTCCAGTAAAATATTCTAGATTTTTAGGGTTCATTATGCAGCTCATTCTGTGCAGCTCTCAATTTCCATGCTTTACCAATCATCTTTCTGTGTGCAAGTCTTCCTGCACATCTGTGGGCATCAGCATTCCATAGTCTAACATGTGCTTAGACAAGGACAAAGAGACCATGGCAGCTAGATCATGACAGCTCTCAGCTGAGAGGGAGAATTTCACACAAACCAGTGTCATATATGTTTATAGCTATGAGCAATGGAGAGGAAAAGAAAGACGGGGAGACAAGAGAGTGAATTTAGATTAAGCCAGGCTGTCCCATCTGGTTCTTGAAAGCCAGAGTGGGAAAAAAGAAATTGTTAGTGAACATCAAAAAAAGACAGTTTTAATACTAGGTTTTGAAAGAATCTATAATCCCTTTTAACTTATTTCTTTGCATTCTTGGTGCTCCTTCTGATGACTCCTTTCTCTTTGTCTAGTCTCACGCTATGATCATTTACAGTGCTGTAAAAAAGTTTGTGCCCCCTTCAAAACATCTGTTCTCACTGTTTTGTCACATTTAAATTTTTTAGATCATTAAAAAACATTATATAAGACAAAAGAAACCCTGGTAATGCAGGATGATTTCATTTATTGAGGCAAAAACCTATCCAAACTAGCCTGGTCCCATTTGAAAAATGAAATAATTGAAAAACCTAATAAATGATTGTGCCACCATTGGGGCCAATGGGTGCAAGCAAGCGTTTGCAACGAGTGGCAACGGGTCTTGGGATGTGGAGAACTCTATCACTGTGGAGAAATTCTGGCCCACTCTTTGCAGAACTGTTTTACTTCGGCCACACTGGATGGTTTTTCCTTTTTGTTTGTTTTTTGTTTTGTTACGATTTATTTGACCATGAATGGCCTTATTAGGATCATACCACAGTATCTCAATTTGGCCAAAGCAAGTCCAAACTTGAGTCATTGAGGTTCTATTTAAGGTACTCCTTGATATATAGTGGCATTAAGGCCATGGTGTGGCTAGTGATATTTGACAACATCCTATTTTCCATTGAGACTTTTAATAACAAACAATTGAATTTGCAAAGCTAAATTCAAATGCAAAGCAGAAAATGCTGTGTAGAATTTTTCCTGTTAATACTGGCTTTATGACCAATTTCTAGATCAATGTGTAAATGCTGAACAAAAGGGGAGTTATCTTGCCCTAGCTACTTTGAAGATGAATCGTATCTTAAATGAACATGTTCTCTTATGTGAACTAAAGTCATTAACAGAACCCTCTGACCTGAATGAATATCATACAGCATCATTTTACAATCTTAACATTTCATTCTTTGAAAAGGCTTCATTGGCGTCTTGAGCTCAAAAATGAAAGTCTGAGAAGAGGAATGAGGCACCTGTTGAGACTTTACTTTACAAATTGGGGTTACAATTTCTGACCCAATGGTTGGATAAAACTGTTTAACTGACAATATACCATAAACCAAGCATTAAAGAAATAACACTGTTTTTGTCTGTGTAGCAGTTTTGTTTCTGTTTTAAGCACATGGAATCATGATCGGATATGCACTGTAGAAAAAAAGCCACAGCAAAATGACTTAATTAGGCTGTATATTTGGTCTAATAAAAGAACTGGGCAGAGCCTGCAGCACACAATCAAACGTACTTATATAGTCAACATAATTAGACCATTTGAGCAGCAAAAGGCATGCATGGATTCCATAATAACTGTGGTGTTACAAGGAAGAAATACCCTGAGACCAGGGACAGTGCCCTGCAGATGCAACAGTTGTATGTTAATTTATATCTTAATTAAAAAGGCTTGTATAAGATCATCACAATCTCTCATTTGAGCTGACTGAAGGGTGTGTCCATACATTAGTAACCCTGGATGTTGTTTTTTATGAATCCCCCAAACCAATTTAGGGTAGGGTTAAACCTGAGACAAGCTGAAAATCCATTCATGTCAAGCAGAAATGTGTGGGGAATAGCAATAAGGGCCCGCAGCACAAGAGGTGAATCAAGGCTTGTACTTCCAAACACACAGCCTGAGGTAACATTATAGATTAATCATGTTATGGGAAAAATAAGGACAACCGTCATCAGATTCACAATTTCAACGAGGGAAACGTGGACAATGTGTAATATTATATATTTCAGCTTTACAGTGTGCAGAAGCTGAGTGAAACATATATTGGATAATACATGAATTGTTGCATGGAAAAAGCATACACCTTTGGACAGAGGTTGTGAAGATGGTGGGAAATGAAATCGGATTTGTGTCATGCTGAAGCTGGAAAGCCTGACAGCTGCCAAAGCAGGGTTTTTTTGCGAGTTTCCCCCACTTCAGAAAAAACTCAGGATCCCGTCAAAGCCATCCTGGAACCCTATCAACCTGGAGTTAAGGCTTACTATAATATTGAGCTGACTGTGTGATGTGAGAGATCTAAGCACGGTCAAGGTTGATTTGTGTGTACCACACAAGCATGTAACTTTTCAGTAGCTTTTTTTTCTCTAAATATTTATCTTTCATATTTAGATTTAGTTAAGTTTCACAAAAGTAAACAGCTGAAAACAAGCGTATTCTGTATGAGATATGATGCCTTGCAAAAGGAATTATACCTCATGTTTTAAGAATTTGTCACATTACAACTGCAAACGTGTATTTTATTAGGATTTCGTGTAACAAACCAACACAAATTAGCATGTAAAATGGAAGCAAAATAAACATTGGTTTAATTTTTCCAAAAAATACAAGCTGACAATGTGGCATGAATATGTATTTAATCAACACATCTTTGTGTTCTTCATTTTCAAAATAACTCGGGCTCTGTCTGACTGGATGAACAGCAACTATAAATAGCAGTTTTCCAGTTTTGGCACTGATTCTCAATAGTATTTAGGTCGTAGACTGCTGGAGAACAGACTGACCACTTTTCTTCACTCTGCTACTTATCTCTTCTACTACTCTCCAGTTGCATCATTTGTTTTTTTCTCAGTGTGTTTCTCTCAAAAGAAGCTACACCTTGTCTGGTATCATGCTTAGCTGCAATGCCCTATTGGATGGGGGGCATCGACTGGGATGATGCTCCCAGTAACTGAGCATCCTCCGTGTCCTGTTATCAACTTTGTACTTTCTTTAATATATAAAGTACTCTTATGTCAGTTCTTTTTGTTCTTTCTGTGTCTCTGCTCTGTCTTCTCGAACCCCCAGACGGTTGTGGCAGGTGACCGCTCGTACTGAGCCTGGTTCTCCTGGAGGTTTCTTTCTGTTAAAGGTGAATTTTTCCTCTCCACTGTCGCGATAAGCTTGCTCAGTTAGATTGATTGCTGCGGAATTGCTGTGGTTAGAAGTCTACATCAACAGGACTCAACCTCAAGTCAATGACTCGATGGAATCTGCTGGGATTCCTTAAATAGGAAACCAATTAAAACTTTAAACTGATTGGAATGCTTGTATAATTGTATTAATATGACTTTTCTTGTAAAGTGCCTTGAGATGACATCTGTTGTAAATTAGCGTTATATGAATAAGCTGAATGGAATTGAAAATATGAAACTTAAATGCAGTTGGTAGCACTGGAATTTATTTAGGGGTGATACCCACAAATTCAAAAGCATGCCACACTTTTCAAAATTTTAAGTGTAATTTTTCTTCCAAATCGCAGTTATGTGCTACTTAGTGTTGGTCTACCACATAAAATCAAAATAAAATACATTGAAGTTTGTGGTTGTGATATGGCAGCATGTAAAAAAGTTACATGGGTGTGAATACTTTTGCAGGACACCGATAAATAAAAAGCAACTGTGGCTTAAGAGTTGCAGAAAGGGTTTGCCTCTCATTCTAACTACTGAGTTTGCCTTTGTAAAGCAAGATGTTCCTCCCTTAGAAAAAGTAAAATAATTATAATTATAATAAAAATAAATAAATAATAAAAATCTGCCATTCTGTCATATTTACACTCTTCACCATAACCCTGCGGATTAAAACTGTGAATGATTAAGAGGAGATTGTGTTTGCTATCATAAGAAAATAACAGAAGTACATGTAGATGTGGTAAAGGTTTTCTGCTTTTGCTTTCTACAAGTCAGTAGGTTTTCTTGTCTGTAAGTGGAGGGTAAATACAGCCTCTGTCAGTAATAATTCAGTTCAATTCAATTCAAAAATACTTTATTGATCCCAGAGGGAAGTTAAGTGTTGGTATAGCTCATATAATTAATTCTTTAAGGAGTTGTTATAGATGATGATGGCTGTGGGCAGGAAGGATTTCCTGTAGCGGTCTGTATTGTAGCGAAACTGAAGAAGCCTCCGACTGAAGACGCTCTGTTGTTGTATGACTGTCTCATGAAGAGGATGCTCAGGGTTGTCCAAATTTTTTTGATTTGATGAAGAATCCTTTTTTGCATTATCATTTCCAGATGTTCCACAGTTGTCCCAAGAACAGAACCAGCCTTCTTTATTCGGTTGTTTAGCCTATTTAAATCCCTGTATAAGGATTAGCTTGCTCTCATAAAAGTTTAAAATTAGTATAATTCCTCAACAAAATAAAAGAGAAAATAGAAACCCCTTTAAATTGTTTAAATATTGCATTCATCTGGAAAATATGCTTGTTAATTGATCACAAGTACCATTCTGTTATTGTAACACAAGCTCCTTATTATCCAGCATTAGTCTGAACTGCAGAGCATTAATTTTGCCTGCAGAGATGTTTACAAATCACATGCCTATTCGCCACTGTTCAGTCATTTGTTTTTGGTACCCTGAGCTGTGCTATTGAACCCTTTCTCTGTGTCAGCCACATTTCACTCCAGCTGTGCCTGGAAGACACTCATTAGGTGATGGGGCTGTTTGAAAGAGGAGATAATTAGCACAAGCAATCTCAGAAATCTACCTGCAAAGAGGTACGCTTTGCAAACGAGAGCAACAAAATTGTTGGCACGTCTTGGTTGTTAAGAGCAGGTTAGGTCTGTTTGATTCATTGTTAGATTCAGCATAAAAGGAAATATGCTGAAGGTAAGGGGAGAACATGGAGGAGCTCACTAAAGTCTGAAAAGATCGGAAAAACAGCTGTCATTACAATTATTCCCATTTTATAGGTAAGGATCACAGGAAGAACTTTAAAGGTATTTAAGGGAGATAAAACCAGAGTCTTTATAATACAGCCCACACAGTGAGATTTCAGTAGCTCCCTAGGTGAGACACTCTGCTTATGCTCATTATATTTGTGTAGGGAAATGAACTATGACACCAATATTCTAGCGTAGTGGGAGACAAAAGTCAAACTGACAGCACAGTCTCCAACAAGAAATAATCTAATCACAGTCAAACATATTTTTCAGTTCTCTGGAAAGCCACTCTTGCTGAACTAAAAACAAGTGTCTGCCTGCTTTTCCAGCATTTCTACCTCTTTTTAACCTTCTATTATGCCATTCCCACATCCCTCCTCCTGGCTTGCTCTCCCACTGCAGCCTCCACAGATGTACTTGAAAGATCTTTCACTTGGTCTCATATTAGGTGTGAGGAGTGGAGATGAAAAGATTCTTAGTATTCCGCTCAGTACACGATTTTCTTTTAACTCAATGTGATTCCTTTCTTCCCCTTCGGCCCTCCAGACTACTTTTCAGAAGTTAAAGTCATAGCCCTCATGACAAAATTTAAAACAGTAAGAGAAGACAGCATGAAATCTAAATGGATATCCTCACCGAGGTTCTAAATGTATGTGTCCCACTTGACTACTTTAGGAAACCCATTCTGATAGTCACCAGAGTTTTCTATGCAGATATATTCCTTCACAGCCAGTTAAGAGTCAGCAATGATTTATTAACGCCCTTGCGAATCTGTCACAGCACTGGAACATGCTGAGGATTTAATTATTTCTTTTAAATAAGATTTTATTTGAAAAGAAAATCTTTTCAGTTGTATTTTTCTCCACTTGGGTATGTATCCTTTAACTTTCTGGTAAATTACTAAGGTTTCTAGAAGGTGGATTGTAAAAGGATTTCACAGGATTAAACCTTAAAAGATTATTTGAGGAGCAGATAATTTGTGGTATCCTCAGCCTAAGAATGCATCTGTAAACATTGGAATCCCCACAGCTGTGTGTGTGAGGATGCTGGTGCATATAAGGTTTCTCCATATGAGTGTTCAAAAACTGGTGTGAGGAGCCATCAATCCAGCTCCCAGGAATTGACGCAGACACGAAGGAGATCAGAGCCATAGACATCCAAAGTTCTGGGGACCCCCAGAGCAGAGGAACCCCAGTTGGACCAGCGCAGGGCTGACCGCACTCCCCCAGGAGAGGAGCAGAGGAGAGCCCCAGGGGAACATCCAGCAGTTAAAATGCAGAGGCCCTGGGGGTCCCCAGCAACGAGGCCATGGGCTAAGCTGGCAGCCGGTTACGCCAGGGCTGGATCAGTCATGGACCCAGAAACCAGAGGCCCACCACAGAGCAGGAACAAGGCAAATCACCCACGCTGCACATGCAGGGACAGCTCTGCTCGCATCCATGCAAGGACCACCATCTTCCGCCCCCTTCCCTCCCACTGTGCCACGCGAACGTACGCTGCCCAATCAAATGACCCCTCTGCACACAACACGACGAGGGTCCCAAGCACAATGGTGCCCGCAAGTGAGGCAGGACAATGAGCGGTGCCACGGCAGTTCCACTGATCCCCCCAGACCTTACCCACAGTGTGAAGACCCCCCCACGCAAGAAGAACAATGCAACCTAAAGGCCAGTAACCAGCATGCCAAGCGAGCGAGTGGCAGATGGCTCCAGACAGCCCCCAACAGCGTCCACAAGCTGGCAGGCACCCAACCACTGCAGCTGCCCAGATTCCCATCTCACCCCTTTCCCACCAGGTGAGGCAAAACTCCGCAGTCAACCCCCAACACACAACAATAATTAGCACAGTACCATGAACTTTTCAGTGACACTGTTGTTGTATTTATTTATTTGTGGGTTGTGGTTGTGTAGTTCTCAGTTCGTTTTTTTTTTCTCTCTCTCTGCCGTCCTGCAGCTGGAAAAGCAGACTAGGATGTTTTCTTGTATTTTCTTTGTGACCAGGCTTTTGACTTTAACATATTTAAAGCATGCATTCTCCATGTGGTTAGAATGAACAGTTTAATAACAAACTTCAGATAGGCTTTCACAAGTGCAAAAATGACTTTAAAATCTCTAGAAATTAATTAATAATAGAAATAATTACTCTTCCGAATTAGAAAATGTACCAGAAACAGTAATAGTTTTCTTTACTGGACAAAAATTAAACAAAAATCTGAAATAACATTCTGAGAAAACAGGTAGGCTATTATTTTCTTTTCAATGTAATAATAAAATTAAAAATCAGCAGTCTCAAAAACACAATAATGCCTGCTCCATTTTTTTGATTTTATCTTCATCCTCCTCAATCAGTTTATAGATGAATTATTATAGATTTCGTTTCCATGTGGACCTACTAGATCTTTGCCACTTTTGTCACACAAAGAAACACATACGCCAGCTCTGTTTGTCCGTAAAGCTACACTTGCGCTTTAATATCTTGTAAACAGTCGCAGCACGGTGAAGGGCAAAGTGATGCAGCGCATCACAACCTGCTGTCTTATGTCTGAAACGGTTCAGAACCATCCACTAAAGCATTTAAACGAAAAATGGGAGGAAATGTGTCGTATTGCATGCATCGCACCAGTCAATTTAAGTATGCATATTAGTCCCCTTAAAAACAATGAAAATCCGGACATTTTCATCAATCTATGAAATCCCCCTGGACGCCCTGGACGGCACGTGAAAAGTGGACATGTCCGGGGAAAACAGGACGGTTGGTCACCCTACCTAAATCTTATCTTTCTCTCCTCACTCTCCTAAATCTTCAAACTATCTGTCTCTATACTCTCCAAACTATATAAACGCTAACCAAACTCTCCTATCCAAACTCCAAACTGGCTGCAACTCTCCTACACAAACCCACATTTTGAATGGAGCCTGAGGGGATTTATATTGCTGTCAAACCACTCCACAAACTCTGAACCACTTCCTGAAGCAGTCACGTGGTACAACCAGGCAGCGGGGCTTCAGACGTCATCGTTTTCGGTTCCTCCCCTAAATGAAGCAGGCCCCGAGGCGCGCTTTGTGGAAATGCTCCCTCCACTGCTCGACACACGCTTCGTAGCCTCGGCACACATCGTAACATCACTACTAAGAAGATGGTTGGAGCTAAATTTAATGGAGGGCAATCCTGGAAGAAAGCCTTTCAAAGACTACAAAAGGCTAGAGACTTTGACAGAAGTTCAACTAATAGTAAAAAGAAACCATGGATACAGTCATACCTACAATGAATTCGTTAGATTAGGGGCATATACTGTATCTAAATACCCTTGAGAATCTGTGTCAGTATTTGAAATTTACTGTTGACACATGCTCTCAATCCAATCTGACTCAGGTTCTGTCATTTTGCAAAGAAAGATTTGAAAACCTTTCAGTCTATAGACATAAATTTATTGGAGACATGTCTCAGACGATTTGGAGCTTTAATCATAATGAAATATGGTTTTAAAAGTACTGACTTTGGGAGGCTGAATACATATGCATGACACACTTTCTGGATTTGTATTTGTGAAACAAATTGAAAATCCTTATTATTTTTCCTTCCACGTCATTATTATGCATGACTATGTGTTGGTCTATTCAAGCAAATCCCTGGAAAAGTTTGAAGTTTGTAGCTGTTCAAAGGACAAAAACAGATAGAAGAACCCAAACTTTTAGCAACAATGAATTAAGATTCAATTCAATTCAAAATTCAAAATTATTTTATTAATCCCAAAGGGAAGTTAAATGTTGTAACTCATTATGCAAGTTCCTTCAAAGATTTGTTGTAGATGCTGATGGCTGTGGGTAAGGATGATCTCTTGCAAGATGACCTATTACACAAAAAGGTGTGGTGAAAACCATTTCCTAGCTAAATCAAACTGAAGGTAGCCACAAATATTATCTTTATGAAGGACTAACTTGAATGATTCTTAGAGCTATGTGCAAATAACATTTCAGAGATGATTTTTTTCCAACATGCTGTTATATGGCCATGCAGGCTTGTCAGCTCCACACCATCTTTACTGGCAGTCTAAGCCAGCATGGCAGCTGTTGCCTGCTCCTGTAAATTTCTGCTGTGCTACATTACATAACCTTGCAACCCACCTACTGTTAAGCTCAAGTTCAGCTCCAGTTAAAAAAGTTGGTAGTGGTTAAAGGGAAACAAAAAACATATAATTTTTAACTCTAAGAAGTTATTTTCAACTGGGAAATGACTATGCACCCACTCTTAGGATTTTATGTTCACATATTTCAAGAAAATCTAATAATTTTTTGCCCTGGAGTGTCAGGACTTTTTACTCTGGAACCTGAAATTGAATGCTTTGAATTAAAATACAGAAAAAACTTGAAGTGAAGCTGCACATATTGTCACATCTTCAAAATCAATAAATTGGAATCAAGCATTTCTGATTTGGTGCCAAAGATTAGACTTTCCTTTCAGAGTAACAAGAGAAGCCTGTCTTGTTCGTCTGACATCCAGTGTCTGCTGTTCACTTTGTTATTGAAATGTGTAGTGTCATCATGCTGAGATCTAAAAAGCTCTTTGAGACCTTAAAAAAAGACTGTGCAAGCCTCTGAGTCAGCCACTCGCTTTGAAAGGATCACCAAAATATTCGTAATGAGTCACTTGCAGGATAAGGATAATGATCAAGGAGCAACGGAGAACGGGCATCTGGGTGAACAATATCTCGAAAATAGAAAGCAAGTGATTTTTAAATCCTGTTATTTTTAATAAAGCAGTTAAAAACATCACATAGCCTATTTTGTTTTGTGGAAATGTTTGTTGAAACTCAAACGGTCGTGTTGTCCATTTTCAAATCTAATGAGATGATCTAGAGGTACTTTCTTGAATGAGGGATTCACTGTGGAAAAGCTGTGCAAGTACATGGGAATGTACATCTAATGTGCATCTGCTTTTTATATGTTCTCAAAATCAACAGCATAAAAATGTGGTTACATGGCTAAAGTAAATGTTATCAGTCAGCATAGGGTTGTAAAGAGGTATTATAGTTTTATCATGGGGTGAAAATCTTTCATTACAAAAGACTCAGACAGGAATCAAAACCACAATTAAATAAAATATTCCATATTAATGCTATTAAGATGCACAACAATAAAACAGCAATTTGTTAACAAATTTGTAACATCCTGGTCTTCCAGGCCACTGTAGTTCTAGAAGTTGACGTTCACGCGAGAGCCGAATAAAGCAGCGTTCTCATATCCAGTGTCAGTAATCCTAATTCCAATATATGTAATCCGCTACATGCTGCGACCAAAATATAACAAAATTCACTACATGGTTGCTGCATGAAAAGCATGAAACTGTGTGTAACTGTCAAGGTTTGTAGGCAGGTTTTCTCACGCACACCCCTTCAGCAGCGTCCAAAGCAGTACATTAAATTTGCGGCCCTTAAGGCACTTTATAACTACTTTTGTGTTATGTTATGGATAATTGTCAATTTGGAAGACTAATGTATACACAAGCTTTTCCGTTTCATCTCCTGACATTTTACTATAACATTTCCACATAATCTTTTTTGTGAAGTGGACCTAAATACATGATACCCCCATGTAAGATATGTAAACTTTTAAAGCTGCAGAAATTGATGAAAAACATTTTTCTTATTATTAAGGTATTTAGCAAGCGAAAATATTTTTTGTAATCCTAACTGAACAAAATCAGGAAACATTTACTCCAATTTAATGTCAGTGAGAAAAGATTATGGCATTTTTAATAGGACACATAAATATTTGGTTCCAGAATGAGAAAAATTATGGAGGTCAGCATGCATATAAATTGGATTCATGTGTGATGGAAACAAACTTTTTTAGAAACACATATTTGTGACATTTGCTGTTATTCAAGGATGATCTTTGGACAGAAGGTTATGTTTATGCAGAGTCATGACAGCTCTGTGTCTCAGAAAAATACTGTTGGGTTAAAAGAGCACATATTGATCACAGAGTGCAACAATCACTTTCAACATTTATTCAGTCTGCGCTGTGTAAAATATCATCTGATACTTTGTTGAATTTACTGAATAATTAGCATGTTATTGAATTTTATTATAAAAAATGGTCCACTGAAGAACTGGCCTTGTGATTAAATTCAATGGTGAAAAAAATGAATACATTAATTTAAAAAACCTTTCATGCCAAAAGTCTTTTTCTCAAATGGCAAAAGTATAATTACTGCAGGTAACTCCTGGAGCTGCTACTTTTACATTGGGAAAAGTGTTGGACCAACTTGAGCTGCATGGGAAGTGTGGAAGGAAAAAACCCTTTGCTGTCCACAAGGAACATTAAATAAAAACTATTTTCTGGTAATTATCATAAAGCCAAACGCCTGGGGCTCATTGATATAGGAAGCTTCTGATCAATTTTAATATTAAAAATGACTTAATCATTAAGCCCCAGGTAGGTCGTTGTGTACCAATCCCTACTTTGGCAGATAATTGGTTTTGCTTTTAAAGAATTTGAGATAGACAGCATTTGTCGATAAACCACCTACTGTAACACCTGTCACTCGAATATCTTTGTTTCAGCATGCATTACATAAAATGAGATCAGTGGAAGCTTTCATTAACTAAAGTTTACATGAAATGAAAGGAGTGAAGGTGTGAAAGCTATACATAAGAAAAATAACTTTGTGAAGCAGAGAGTCTATGTTTCCAATCTTCTATGAACAAAACCTGGTTGAATCATTCCAAATGACTGTATAACAAAGTGTTTCTATAAATGGAAGGAGAAGATTTTAATTTAATAGGTTCTTTCAGCTTCTCCATCAATGTTACAGATGAACTGAAAAGTCAGTTCAGCAAAGTAGACAGATATTTAAACATGGACAAGCCCAACCCAGGATGCAACGTATGGTTTATTTGCTTCATTTTAAAGTTGTTATTTTTATTCATTCTAAACCAATGTTTAAAATACAAACCTGAACAAACTCTTTGTTTCACCCTAATCAAGTGGTGGCTGGGGATACTAACTCAATGTCATGAAGTACTTTGCAAATTAGTCATAGTTTTAATTTTTACTTAGATTTTTGTCACGTTACACCCATAAACATTTGTACAATGTGTTGAAATTCATGAGACATATCAACACAAAGTAGTGCGATTAATTAGTAAGATTAAAGAAAAATGTAAAAAGATTAAAAGAAAATTAAGATTTAACATTGTTGTCCGGCTGAACCGTGAGCCTCCACCCAAACCTAAAACATTATTTTCTTCAAACATTGGCCTGCTTTCATATCCTTGGTGAAGAAAACCATGACCACAGCATGATGCTGCTACCAACTTGTTTTAAGTGGGAATGGTGTGTCCAAGGTGATGTACAATATTCCACCACTTATAGCTTTTTACATATAGGTCAAAAACATTGGTTGTTTTTTTCTTCTTCATGTCTGCTGTTTTTCCTATATGACTTACTGGACTCTTTATATGGGACTTTGAATGGCTTTATTTAAACAACAGTTCTTGAACACAGAGAGGTAAATTGAGAGCTTCACTTTTTAACAAAGCTCTATCATCACAAGACAGTGCTTCCATTACTGTAGATAAGGCAACAGTCCATCTATCCATCTCCTGCTCCATCCTACTGTTACTTGCGAACAAGACATCAACACTGTAAATTACATATACATTTTTTTAATTTTATTTATATGCTTTGGACTAATTATACAAGTTAAGTCTTCTCTTTCAAAAGAGAAGTCTACTTTATATGTTTTATGGATTAAAGGAAAGGTTAGAATGACCAAACACAGAAAAAGCACAGTGAAAATAAGCAGAATCACATTGATTCTATGTTTGTGACATAAATCTTAAAACTGATATTAATTATATCGTGGCATATCTGATTTTGCTGAGTAGGAGAGCAGATGTATGTGTGTGACTGTGACGCTTATTGCTGTTAACAAACCAGATTTAAGCTTTGTGTAAAACTGTGGGTCTCCTGGGTTTTCAGCCTGCCCCAGGCTTTTTGTAGAAGGATCATATTTTGTCTCTATTACTGCCTTTGCTGCAGGCAGCTTCTCTCTTTGGCGACAAATGATAACATTTGTTCAGAATGACTTTGACAGGGGCTTTGTGCATCTATGGTCAGGGAAATTATTTATCCATTTGGCCAAATGAGTAATTAAATTAGAAAAAAAAAGTTTAAGTCATTCAAAGTCTGATTTCACTTGAGTGCTGTGACATCTGTTTCATCACCATTGTGTGCTCAGTCTTGGATGAGATCTGAGCCTTCAGTCCAAGCTACACGGTAGCACAGAATCAGTGACACAAAAGAGCTTTCAGTAGGCATTTAAATGTCCAAGGCCAAATCCAAGACTGACTAAAAGAACTAGTAAATATTTGAATACTGATTTACACACATTGGCCATTTTATTAAATTCACCTTGCAAGTACCAGGTTGCTGCAAATGTGTCAGCTGGACTGTGAAGGCTCACAATCAGTCAACAGGACAAGGTGTTAGAAATCCTTGCAAGTTTATTTGTTCTTTGTCTTTTTTCTTTTAAAAAAAATTGATTAAAAAACATGTATTCTTTTACAAAAATTAATCCAATAAAAGATATATTAACATCTGGGCCCAACAGAAAAATTGAGGTCAACATAAGAATACAGACCAAAAGAAAGACCTGAACTGACCCTCTAGTAAGACACACTGGGAAGCCTTTATAGAAACAACTAGACATTACTACACACATAAGGGAGGAAGAAACCTAACAAACATTCAACTAGTTAGTCCTGTGAATGAAGAAACTTGTCAAATTTCCAAAACCTACAAAGAAAAACAACCTTTGTTAATCAAAACTACTAAGCCCTGTCATTTAAACAAACAAAAAGTAAAGGAAAGATGTGACATCCCTCTGAGCTTGAACAATAGAGCGCCCGAATCTTTCTCTGATGAATAATGATATGGAACTTGTTCCAAGTAAAACTGTAACAAAACAAACCCTATGTATTATTTAAATGGATAAAAAGACAAATATTAACACTGGGGAACTGGTTCATCCATCACATGGACATTCATGATATTTTCTTCTACCAGATCTAGATGACCATATGCATTAAGGTGCTGCCATGTGATTGGCTTTTTCCCTATTTGTGTTAACAAACAATTAAACAATTATAGCCAATAAAGTGGCTGGAGAGTGTAGAGTACTGATTTCTGAAAGAAGAAAATATGAATAAATAAATAGGTAATATTTTAAAGTAAATAAGAGTCAGTAAAATGCTCCACTTTTCCCAATGAGTCAGGAAGATTGTACTTTTTTTCAAAGCTGGGCTGAGCTTCTAACTCCATTTATAGAGGGATGAAAGTCTGTAAGTGTGCGCGTGTGGATTTAGAAGATGAGAACCTTGCAGCTTCTTTAATTAATCACCAGTGACCTTTTGCTCTACAGATTCAACACCTTTAAATCTATCTTTATGAACTGATAAAGTATAAAGTGCATGTATGTGTGTTTTTCATTGTTAAAGATTAAGAAAGTTAAAGTGGGGTCTGGTCATAATCATTCAAGCACGTGTTTATTTGTGAGACTCACACACTACAGAAACAGGCCCACAGTAGCTAAACACATTCTTGTTTCCTGCCTGTAGAATCATACATTTATTCTGCATAAACAAGTAACACAAAAAGGGGAATTGCTGGCAGGATTTCAACATGCACACCTTGTTCTGTAATTGGTACACTGAGGGATCAAGGTGGAGCCGCATGATTACTTTTGCACATGAATGAGATAGAAATAAATAGAAGTGTCTGAAATTGTATCAAAAAGACCCTGCTATGAATGTGAAGGTACACCATCAAAAGTGTTGCCTTCTCTCTGAAAACTTATTATTTATATTCAAGGATACAAGCATTTAAACCAGACATGCTGGGCCATGTTTAATTTTTAAATAAAGAGCAAAATCCTTTAGATGCCTGTTTTTGTTCTTTCTAAACTTGTAAAATAAACTATTTCTCTCAAATTTTCTTTGTAGACTTAAACTCTTTGACCCGTCTCCCTCTTCATGTCTGGTGCAGAATGGAGCACTGCGGCAGCTGCTCTGAACTATTTAGTTCTAAAAGCTGTTAAATATTCTGGGTGTGTTATTTTAACATTGAAGCGATAAGTAGTGATGGTGGAGGAGTCCCTCACCACCACAAGGTCAATGATCAGACTCATTGAGCATGACAATCATGAACATGTGATTTGAGATGTAAAGATGCTGACACACTGCGTCTTATCTTGCCACATATGATGGTGTAGCTAAAAACACATCTTACATCAATCTAAACATGAAGAAATAAATCTAATCTGGTAACACAAAGCCCCATTATGTACATAAAATATGTCTTGCTCTTGTACCTTCATTCATATAGCATATTGTGTAATAGGATGAAAGATTTAAAAATTAACAGTTTTCTGATTGATCAGAACAAAGTATGTCCACTCCAGTGTCACACCACATGGCACCCCAGGTTGAGATATGTTACTTTTCCTATGGTATTACCGTTTTGTTTGATGTTTACGCTGTCCATACTTAATGATCATGTAAACATCTTGGGTGGCTTAAAGCTTGATGCTCTATGAACATTCTATGATAGTCCCAAAGAGGTCACATAAGTATTGGCTGACTTACTCGTAAATTGGTTTGGTCAGTTAATGCCACTCCAAAGTACTAAATACAGTATGTTACAGTGTCAGATGTCAAGAAAGGTGCCTATGGAACACAATCTAGGTAATTATGTTCCAGAGGGCCCTGCGATGGACCGACAACCATCCAGGTTGTACCCCTCCTCTCACCCAATGAGCGGTGGAGATTGGCACCAGCCCCCCGCAAGCCAACAAGGATAAACGGGTATAGGCAAAGAAAGAATGGATGAATTAATTATTGAAGGAATGTTCCTTAGTTCTCAGACTTGTGACACAGCAAATACATTTTCATTAGCACTCTGAGATAGTATTAATTCAGCCGACATGTAGTAACCATACACTAACACTATATGCATTTGACACTTTTTGTTCTTTTAGTGCTGCCATAGCTAAGCGATGTGCCTAGCAGGTTTCACGTGCAGATGTAATAGTACAATTACCTGTCATATGGCACTCAAAGCAACATCTGACAATAGCCGCAATTCCAGTTCCGGGACATTTGATGGGGAAAATCTGAGGGGTAAATAAATGCAGATCAAAAGGTAACTAGGGGTCAAGTGCCAATTTGTGTATCATTCATCCTTTCCATTTTTGATTAGACAAGAAATCAAAAAACGAAAATGTGATTTATTGGTTTTTTAATTGGATAACGAAAAAGGTCTGGCTTCTCATTTTAGTCTCGGACATCCAATTGAAAAACGGGCCGCATGACCGAATTTGATTTTAAAATTTGATTCCTAGGATGTACCATTTTCCCCCACAACTATCAGATTCTGTGACTCTAGGGGGCGCCGTTTAGCAGATTCTTTCCAAACAAACATAGTCCCACTTTGCATCAATAATTAATGCCATTACCATCTTTTGAGGTGAACCTTGTTTTTCAAAGGCTATGGAATCGTTACATATGATAGGACCTGCTAGAATTGGTGTCCTCTGAGCCACTGTCCTTCCATCACCTTTACACTCAGAAATTGTGAATTTTATACCTTATCTATGCACACGCCGTCACTTAAAGAGTTTCAACCCTCTAACACTTTTCTTTTATGAGTGATCAAAGGGTTGCATAATATAAAAAGGTGACATTCTTTCAGGAAGTTTTCTGACCCACATGCAGAACTCAGACACGGACTCAAGAATAAAAGTTAACAGATTTATTTAGGATGATGAGGTTCTTCAGGCTGGAAATGGGAACCCAGGAGGGAATGAGAATCTGCATGTTTGAGGAGAGCGGTTAATGGCTGGTCGGGTTTTGAGAATGCCGATATTGAATCCAGAAAACTTACCCCTCCTTTCCACCGGAAAGGCTCCTGTAAGTGGTGCATTACAGGAGCATCACGTTTCACTTGCGTATTCTGTTACTTGGCCCTTTCCACCGGGTACGTATGAGGCGCATAGCAGCAGGGAAGCAGCTGTCACCGAGGGAGCACGGAATCACGCGAGATTAGCAAAATCACGCGTGGTTTCATCAGTAAACACAACAAGCAGGAAAAGACAACAACATGGCTCCAAAAGGTCTGTGTTTTATGTTATGTCCTTTTTATATTCACCAATAAGTTTGATACGTCAGGAAACATCCAAAATTGCTCATTTGTGTGATGACACACAAATAAGACCCTCCCATGAGGTACTGACTTCTCACTGGGCCGGACAGGTAGTCAACTTTTTTTTTAAGTAAAGCAAATGCAAAGCAGAACGTTTCTTTTATTTAGAACATTTCCGGATGCCGAGCAGTTTGATTTCCTGTCTTCCCCTATCCAAAATGTCAAAATGTACGTGTTTCAGAGGCATACCATGTAGAAAAAAGGACTGCTGTGTATATTTAGAAAAGTGCCGCGACATGACGCTCCTGAGACGTGGCAGACTTGGAGATGAGCGATGGAACTTTGAGGAGGGTGTTAGGTCCTGTCTGAGATCGACCGTGCAGGGAGATGGATCCAGGAAGGCCGTTACCGAGTGAGAGGATCGTTGGAGAGCGGGCAGGCTGATGAAATCCAGAGTCTTGCATGAGATGATCTGGGCTGCAGGTTCTGAGCACAGAACTAGAAGGTCAGGAAACCCTGGAAATAAGCACAGGAGCCAATAGAATCCTGGTAGGTCAACAAGCAGGCGTCAAATGAGTGCCTTACAGCTCCTTAAGAAGCTCCTAGAATGAGGGAGTCTGATGAGCTCCAGGTGTCTCAATCAGCCTGCCCCAACTCTCCAGCAAAGATCTTCTCTGACAAGATGCCTCACTTTATACAGAAAAACACAGTCGCTCACAGAACCTAACAAAAGGAGCATCTGCTGTGACAATTGGTGACCTATGGGGGAATTAGCGAAACAGCACCACTCTGAGTCACCTAAACTGATGGTGTGATGTTTGATAAGTTTAAAGTGTAACTGAACCTCCTGAAAAATCATAACCCCGCCCCCAGACAACATTTGAAAATTCTACAAAGTGGGCGGTGCCAGGAACAACAGAGGGGTATGTCTGTGAGACCATGCCTGTGACACAGTCAATGCCTGTGACGTAAAGATGTACCGCTCTCCACCAATCACAAAATTCAAATGCAGTAGCCACCGTTCAACCCTAAGGGGGAAGCACAAAGACGTTTTTAGACCAAAAAGTGTAGAATTAAACAAGTTTACACCAAAATGTAAAAAAAATCCCAGAAACTGAAAGATTGCATTGGTAAATACCCATTTATACAGTTTAGAAGCAAAAAAAAAATGTTTTGGGGTTTAGTTACTCTTTAAAGAGGACCCAAGTGCAGAGAAGAAATCTGCCAATGGGGTGAGCAAAAGTTGGTTGGCTAGAATTCTTAAAACTGGCAAAGAAATCTTAGAATAAGCTTAATTTTCTTGTGCAAAACTTGCTTGTTAAGAAAAATTTTTTCTCTTTAGACAGAAAAAAAGAAAACTTTTCTAGAAACAAGGCTTTTTAACTTTCTTGAAAATGCTTTTTTGCAGTGAACTATTAAAAGGTAGTGATGTTAATAAGAAAAACGACAACTTACAAAGGTACTGTATGGAGGTAAACTCAAGCCAGTGGAGAACAGTTCAAACCAGAGAACCTAAATATAGTGAAGAGAAGTGACGGTAACTAAATAACCTGAACAACTAATCAGAGGGAAACATGTGCAGGTGGAGGAGTGAGTGAGCAGAGGGAGATTGTAGGTTACTTGCTGCTAGGAAGGGAAAGGATGGATGATACACAGATTAAGTCCCTTGCTCAATAAACTTGTTAATAAAAGCTTGAATGGAACCCACAACCTTATGATGATATGACTACTCCACCCACTGAGCAACTAAAATGTAAGGAGCATTGTTGAGCAAAGCCACCAGGAGGCCTACATTAAATTTGGAGGAGTTGCAGAGATCCAAAGCCAATGTGCGTACAAGAGAACAAGTAGTTGTGCAGTCCATAAATCTGGCATTTATGGAAGTGCTGCAAGAAAACAGAAAAGCATAGGGTGTCCAGTTTAAAGTTTTCCGACAGTAACAAAGAACGGAACAAACGTGAAAGAATGTGCTCTTGTTAGAGAATTAAACTTTTTGGTCTCCATACAATAAACTGTATGTATGGTGGAAAAGTAACACTACAAATCACCCTGAATAAGACATTCCCAAGGTGAAACATTGTATTGCCAGCTTCATGCTGTGGGGATACTTTTCTTCAGCAGATATAGGGAACCTAGTCAGAGCTGATGGAAAAATTAATGTAGCTAAATACACTGAAATAGGCTGCAAAACACGTGAGGCTTGCGCAGAGGTTTGCAACACCAATTGGGTAACTAGATTTAAAAAAGGCTATCCTTTATATATCTAAAGTCAGATTACAGTCAGGATGGTTTTCTTCAGCTGATTGTGTGTAGTTCTACTGTTGTTATCTAAATGACCTACAGCTTGACCTGAATTTAATTGTTGTTTTTTTGTCTTTTTTTGTTTTTTAAAGACAAAGAGCAATGTAAAATAGACTTTATTTAAGAATAACAAAGGGGACTCACTGTCACTCACTGTTGTTAGCTCTTGCTCCCTTTGAATGTGGCTCAAAACAATGATAAAATGACTTGTTGTGGCGACAGGTGTGGCACACGGGTGGTTTGCGTGGTTGTATGTGAGAATGAAAGCGTTTTTTCTCATCCTGTGCTCTTTTACAATATGTTGTGCCTCATTTGTTCTCCTTCCCCCTCAAGTTAAAATGCAAATGGGGGAAGTGTTTAAAAAAACATCATGTTCTGTGTCAGACAATTAACAGCCTCCCCGCTGAGCTATTCGAGCAAGACACACTCGCAAAGCTCGCCAAGCAAACAGTATTAAAGCATTTAGCATGTCCACTCATGTCACTCTATTCATTTTAACTTGCATTAAACTGTAATGGGAAATTAAAATAAAAGATTAGTGCAACATATCTTGTTTTGAGCAGCTGTGAAGAATAAGTCCCCCCAAAAATGTCTCACATATGTTGTGAGATTAATGTGACACTTTCCCATGATTTCCATCAAATCTAAAATTTTACATACTGCCATTGTGTAAAGCCAGTTTTTACCTGGATGATGCAGTGCAGCAGTCTGCTGGCAATATGACAAATAGAAAGGTAACAGAGAGGAATTTTTATGCAGTTTTCAGGCTTGTGAGAAAAAGATTGACTGTGGAGGTTTTTGACAAACTAGCAGTGAAATTACTCTCTCCCACACTCTACTCTCTCTCATCTTGAACAGCAGAACTACCATCCCCACCTCCAGACCTGCAAATTGAGAAGGAAAAGGCGGATTGGTTATGGTGCAGTTATGTTACTGTCTGGGTAAAAGTGTGTCTGTTGTTGCACATTCAGCCCCATCTGTGTCCTTGCTTGCTAGACAGTTTTATTTCTTATTGGAGTAGCAGATCCTACAGGATTCATCTCAGCATTAGCCTCCCATGAGTGGATTCCTTGTAGGACACAGAATTCAGTGATTGTAAACCCCAAACCAATCTCAAGATCAACACTCCATTAGCTAAGAAAACATGAAATCTGGAAGGGAGATGGGAAAAATGCAGATGTGACAAACAAGACAAAGCTTATTGACTTTTTCCTTAGAGGTGATCATTTGTGTGGTGAAGCATACTGGGTGTTTTTACAGCCTTTTCAATTATGGATCGGTTTCATGGAGCAACGACTTTAAAGTCATGTGCTCAATATTGCAGTTCTTAACTAAGAGGTACAGACCATTTAAAGCTGTGTTTAACCAAAACAATTTTCTTGCAATGTGTATTAATTTTAAGCAACATCAACATCAATATGCTAAGCCGGAGCACATTACCATGACAGATGCTTTCTTTATGCCACCCTCAGTCTTTCCCAAATCCATTTACAAGCTAGTTTGGCATTTTATGATCTCTATTTATTTTAAAACATCAAATCGATACATGCAATATTCCATACTTCATAAACCTTAAGAAATTACAGTGTTCGGGGGTCATTTCTGCTGCTTGAGACATTAACCCAGGGATAATTCTGATTTGAAATTTGGCAATAATATGAGTTGTGATAAGGAGTGGCTCACTAACTTGATAATATCACCCTATTAAGTCTCACAGTCATTTTAAATTTGGAGTTTCAGCTTTAATGAGAGACGTGCCAAATTATCACACGCCATTTTATTCCATATGAGCCCATATGGCATTGGTAATTTTCAAGAGTGAGTCTTTAATTTGTATAACAGATAATAAAATACAGATATGTTCAGCATAAAGTGCTGGCAGAACCATATGATTTATGCTGCATTCATTTCAAATCTGACTGCTCTTGTCAAGGCCACCATGACTTCAACAATTGAAGTACCTGGAGTGACTTGTAAAAAGCAGACAGGACACGTACAAGATAAGCAAAGCTGTGCCCTCCTGCCAAAGGACATGGAAGATTACTAAAGAACTCATACATATTCTTCAACACATGACTCCATCCTGGAAGCAGATTTTTATCATAACCTAACTAGTTGTAAAAGACTCCAGGCTTTAACTGATATTTCTGCCTAATCTGACAAGCGGTCAAAAACTGGATTTAATGGCTATAAGGGGTTAAATAGTAGTTTAGTAATTGTCATGCCACAGTTAACCATTTTCACTCATGCACTACCCACTCATTAACTGAGTGAGAAAACAAACACTATGCCTGCAATGAAATGTATTGCCCTGCATAATGTTCAACCCCTTTTTCACTTAAACAAATTTGAAATTTGTTGCATCTGAACCGGTTTTCACTATAATTACAGCAATTATGTTTTAGAGTTTGTCATTAGGCAAGGCAAGGCAAGGCAAGGCAAGGCAAGGCAAGGCAAGGCAAGGCAAGGAAAGGCAAGGCAATTTTATTTGTATAGCACACTTTCAACAGCAGGGTAATTCAAGGTGCTTTACATGATTTGGTGATTTAAAAGAAACACATAAAAGAAATACACATTACACATGATACACAATAAAGCAAGAGAAAAATAAAAAAAAGCAAGAGAGCATGAACACATTTCATACATATAACATCAAGCATTTACTCAAAGGCAATTCTAAACAGATGGGTTTTTAGTCTCGATTTAAAGCAGTTCAGAGTTTCAGCAGCTCTACACTCGTCAGGAAGTCCGTTCCAGATAAGGGGAGCATAGAAACTGAAAGCTGCTTCTCCATGTTTAGTTCTGAGTCTAGGGATGTTTAGTAGGCTAGAGTTGGAGGACCTGAGTGGTCTTGGTGGTTGGTACCATGACAACAGGTCTTCAACATATTTTGGTGCTAAGCCATGTAATGATTTATAAACTATTAAAGTATTTTAAAGTCTATTCTCTGAGCTACAGGGAGCCAGTGTAAGGACTTTAGAACTGGGGTGATGTGCTCTACTTTCCTGGTTCTAGTGAGGACGCGAGTGGCAGCGTTCTGGATCAGCTGCAGCTGTCTGATTGACTTTTTAGGCAGACCTGTGAAGATGCTGTTGCAGTAATCAATCCGACTAAAGATAAACGCATGGATGAGTTTTTCTAGGTCGTGTTGCAAAATCAGTCCTTTAATCCTAGAGATGTTCTTCAGGTGATAGAACGCTGACCTTGTTATTGCCTTTATGTGACCCTGGAGGTTCAGGTCTGAGTCCATTACTACACCTAGGTTACGAACCTGATCAGTAGTTTCTAGCTGTATTAATTGAAGCTGTGTGCTGACTCTTGATCGTTCCTCCTTGGGTCCAAAAATAATCACTTCAGTTTTGTTTCTATTCAGCTGGAGAAAGTTATGGCACATCCATCCATTTATTTAGTCAAAACATTGATTTAGGGTTTGAATGGGTTCAGAGTCACCTGGTGACATTGTAATGTAGAGCTGAGTGTCATCTGCGTAGTTATGGTAGCTAATGTTATTGGTCGCTATAATCTTGCCTAGTGGGAGCATGTAGATATTAAATAAGAGGGGCCCCAGGATGGAGCCCTGGGGCACCCCACATGTGATTTCTGTTCGTTCTGATGAAAAGTTTCCTATTGAAACATAGAAGTCCCTGTTCTTTAGGTAAGACTCGAACCAGCCAAGTACTGTACCAGAGAGTCCGACCCAGCTCTCCAGTCGTTCCAATAAAATATCATGATCAACAGTGTCAAATGCTGCACTGAGGTCCAACAGAACCAGCACTGTGGTTCTTCCACAGTCTGTATTTATGCGGATGTCATTAAATACTTTGACGAGGACAGTCTCGGTGCTGTGGTGAGCGCGGAAACCAGACTGAAAAGCATCAAAACGGTTTGTCATTGTTATGAAGCCATTTAACTGCTGAAACACAGCTTTTTCAATAATCTTACTGATGAATGGGAGATTAGAGATCGGCCTGTAGTTCTGCATTAACGTGTTGTCCAGATTTTTCTTCTTTAGCAGTGGTTTAATAACTGCTGTTTTTAAAGCCTGAGGGAAGACACCTGATAGCAGTGATGAGTTCACTATTTGAACAAGATCAGAACCAATAACAGGAAGAACCTTCTTTAGAAAAGCTGTGGGTAGGATATCAAGACAGCAGGAGGAGGAGCTTAATTGGATAATGATTTTTTCAAGGCTGTTCTGGTTTAATTCGTGGAATTCAGACATTTTCTCTACATTGTTGATTGGGGATGGCACTGGTTGTGGGTTCGATATTGAGGTACAGATTGACCGTCTAATTGTTAGAATCTTTTCAGTGAAAAAGCTGGCAAATTCATTGCAGGCCCTGGTAGAGTTTAGTTCAGGGGCTACTGTCACTAAAGGATTAGTTAGTCTTTCCACTGTTGCAAATAGAGTCCGTGCGTTATTAATGTTTCTGTTGATGATTTCAGAAAAGAACGATTCCCTAGCTTCTTTTATAGTTAGCTGATATCTATTCAGTCTCTCTTTGTAGATCTCACAGTGAACCTGGAGTCTAGTTTTCCGCCATTTTCTCTCGGCTCGTCGACACTCTCTTTTTTCACTACGTACCAGTGGATTACGTGTCCACGGAGACTTCTTTCTACCTGAGACTACTTTCACTTTAGTTGGAGCAATGGAATCCATGATGTCTGAGATTTTTGCAAGGAAATTATCTACCAACTTATTTACTGAGTTTGAGTTGGGAGATGAGGGGGATGTGGTGGAAGGATAAATACGTTTAAAGATTTCTACTGAACTGTCCCCTAGAAAACGCTTTTTTATAGTGGTCTTACTGTGGCTGGATAATTTAGCAGAGATGGTACTTTGAAAGAAAATACAGAAATGGTCAGATAATGCAATATTAATTACAGAGATGTCAGAAATACCTTTGCTGATAATTAAGTCCAGAGTGTGTCCTTTATTGTGTGTTGGTTGTTTGACATGCTGGATCAGTCCGAAGTTGTGGAGAGTATCATCTAACGTTTTTGCTTGTCTATCTTGGGGGTTGTCGGTATGGATGTTAAAGTCCCCCACGATGATTAGTTGGTCATAGTCAATACATATTACAGAAAGAAGGTCATTGAAATCATTGAAGAAGTTAGAGTTAAGTTTTGGTGGTTTATATAAACTTAGAAATAACGCTTTGTTAGGCTCATTTATCTGGGTGGGTAGGTATTCAAAAGAATCAAACGTGCCCAGAGTTACCTTTTTAAAGTTCATTGAGTTGTGAAAGATGGTGGCTACACCTCCGCCTCGTTTGTGTTTTCTGTTCTCGCTTAAGAAATTATAATTTGGAGGACTGGATTCTATTAATGAAGTTGTTTCGTTATTTTCATCTAGCCAAGTTTCTGATAAAAAAAGGGCGTGTAAATTATGCTCAGTGATGAAGTCATTGATAAGAAAAGACTTCCCGGATAGAGATCTAATGTTTAATAAAGCTAACTTAAGTATTGTGATGATGGGCAGCTGAACCTTCTGACAGGTTATCAATTTGAGATTTTGTTTAATATGAGAGCGTGTGGTTAACGGTTTATGTTTCCTGCTGCTGATAATCACTGATATAGCCTCAGGGGTGCCGGGTGAATTCTGGGAGACGGTAGGGTTGGATTTATTGCCCGGTTCCCTCAAATATCAGATATCTGTAATAATCAGTGGGGGGAAGCTCTCAGGCTTATGGACACTAGTCCCAGGCGTTTGGTGTAGTCTAAGTTTAGGTGTTAATTGTGTCCCAAATTTGATTTGCTCGTTCAGTCTGTCTGTAAAGTTTCTAAATGGAGACTCATTTGATGTGGCTGAGTCACAGGAAGATGAGGACTTAATCTCTGATGGTTGTTTATCTGTTCGGTCCTGTGGTGTCATCATGACTTGCTGTTTTTGTTCTCTGATATCCATGGGCGCCTCAAGGTCAGCTTTTGGGAGCAAGTGTTTTGCTTTCTGATGTTGATAAGAAAAAATGTTGGCTGCTAACAGCCTTACTCCGGACCTGTTCAAATAGCGCATTCCTGCTTTTAACAGATGATTCGCACTTCCAAATACTTTGAAATTATTAATAAATGTGAACGACTTCTCAGCTGATTGTTTCTTCAACCATTTATGGAGCATGCGGAGTCTGCTAAATCTTTCATCATTCCCTTTAGGGACTGGTCCGCTGATGAGGATGTTTACGTTAAGTCCATCAAGTCTCTGTAGGAGATCAGAAAAGTCTCTCTTCAGAATCTCTGATTGTCTCATCGCGATATCTGCTGATCCAGCGTGAATGACGAGCTTTTACAAAGCAGGATGTTGGTCCAAGATTTTAGGGATTTTTTCTGATATTTCTCTCACTGTATTTTTGTAGCAGCTATAAACTTTGGTATTCTTGCTACAAAAAGCCTCAGTTCCATTAATTGATCCGTCTTGTATGATAACAGTCTTTGCTGGAGGCGCTCTTACTTTGTTATGTGTCCGTTTGATGCGGCTGGGTTTCTCCTGGTGGCTTTGACTGGTCCTGGGGGATGCGTCATCTTTCAGGGAACTCAAGGCTGCGAATCTGTTTTTCAGCGGGATTCCAGGTGGAGAAATATCTCTTGTTTTTGGCTGAAACCTCTTTTGTTCACTTTTAGCAGAAGCGGCAGTTCTGGGTTCAGAGGTTTCTCTGTGTCTGAGTTTCTTTTGTTTTTTCTTCCTCGGAGAACGGGCTGGGGTTGATTTCATGCGTTTTAAAGCTGGCCAGTTTTCATTATAGTGCGGAGTTCTGCCGCTCAGACGCCTGTAGGGAGTCTCTGTGGCACGGTTAGACCGATGTAACCCAGGGCTGTTTGTATTCAAAGGCAAAGGTAAAGTTGTGTCATTTTGTCCATAATCAGCGTGGAGATCAAAATTAATTTCCAGACGACGTGGCTTCGTTTCAATGCCCTCAATTCTGTGGAGCAGTTTTTCAAAATCCTCAGCTGAGCAAAAAGCCATGTTGATAAGTCCATAGAAAAGTAATCCAAGAAGAGATCTGGTCCAATACAGTAACTCCAGGGGCTGGGGAAATAAAGTAACTAAGAAAAGGTTAAGAAAGAAAACAAGAAAAGCAAACAAAAGAAAATAAAGTGAAAGGATCTGGAGAGAGACAGAGAGCAGCTGCTCCTCCTTCAGCAGACAGCGAGAAACATTACAACATTTCTACATCCAGTGATCAACATTTTTGCCCTATCGTTGCAAAACAGCTCAGACTCAGTCACAAAGTATCTGATCAGGTCTAGACTTGACTGAGCCACTGTAACTAATTAATGTACTTTGATCTAAACCATCCTGTTGTTGCTCTGGCTGTTTTTTTGTTTTTTGTTTTGCCGTCCGGCTCCAATATCAAATCTTATGCCACCTCCATCAGTTTTTTCAGGACTGACCTATATTTAGGACCATCCATCTTCATATATCATCTGATATGACCAGCTTCCTTGCCACTGACAAAGATGACATTCTCACCATATGATGTTGTCACCTCTATTTTTTTTACAACATAGGTTTTAGGATGTTTAATGTTAGTTTTCCATCACACATGGCATTTTCCATGTAGACTTGTGCAAACTTTTATTAGGACATAGTATGGAGTTCTTTCAATAATAACATTCTTCTCACAGCTGTTCCACGAAGTTGACTAATTACTTTCAATGGATTTCACTACATGAGCTGTAGGTCTGAAACCTAACCTTGTTTAAAATGTCCCCACAACTTTAACCTCTTGTAATTCACTAGTGTCCTCCAGCAAACCTCTGAGGCATTTACAGAACACCTTATTTCATTAATCTCCGTAATATAAACATATATGGACTCTTTTTACCAATTAGGGGACTTCTCAAGGCAATTGGTTGCACTGGTTGTTATTTACCGATATCAAATTAAAGCCCCCTGAGTACAAATGCATGAAACCGTTTTCAAAAAATTTGAAAACCATGTCTACTTTATTTTCTGCTTCATAGTTTTAAGGTCCCTTGTACTGCTCTAATACATACATCCCAATAACATACATTAAAACACTGGTTGCAGTGCTACAAGATAAAAAACTTTTTTCAAAGACTTCAAATTCTTTTGAAAGTCATTAGAAGTAACACTTCTGTGTACTCCTGCAAACACATCATATACACATAAGCAAAGAAATACTGGTACATTAGGGCATTGTCTCCTAAACATTACCTAACGTACATGTGTATACCAAACGGCCCCTCATAAAGAGACTTTTATTTGCAAACAAGCTTGTTTAAAATTGTTGAGTAGTTCACCTGAAACTCTTTTCCTCATTCAGTATATTTCTGATTCTTTTGATAAGATAAAAGAAACATAAATTATTTAAAATCCCAGACAGATACAAGTTGTATAGGGATATCAGTCTTCATTTCAGTTGGGGATGCAAAGAAGAGAGCTGAGCTGAGGGTATGCAGGCTTCTCTTTTGCCTTTACACCTTAACTTTGGATAGGCAGTAAAAACTAATGTATGGACAAATAAATGGACAAATGGATGAATGGTTTGCAATTTCATGCAGTTTAATGTTCCTGTGCTGTCTAATCAATCTCTACTTCTTTTGATCTTTCCAGATTTTATTCCTGTTTGTAATTAATATTATCTCAGAAGATCAGAGATTTAATTTTTAGCGGGTAATTTTTGCTTGTGACTAGTGATTTGTGCTTGTGTTTCGTTTAATTTAAGTAGTCACCCGTATCTGGCAATTCAGTATGTGCCTCTGAATCCACTGTCCCCCTAATATATTTTTTCCTGAACTGTACAAATTTGAAGGTTGCAACAATATATAATTTGGTTTTAGGTTAACCATACAATATACTGCTTTTGGTATGAAAGAAAGCCCAAAATAGGCAAAAGTTATATTTTTTATTTTCTTTTGTCTTTTTGGTTCAGAAAGGCAACAGTGGCAGTAGAGCTAAAAAGCAGATTTGGACTGGCAGCCACGCAGAAAATATAAACACAATTCCAGCCATGCTTTCAGTTTTACAAGGCTGCACATGTGTGGGGTCTTCAGTACATCATGTTTTAGCCAAGGCCAAAAGGCCTTACCAACAACATTTGTCTTAAAATCTAATACAATTAAGCTTATTTTGGAAGATTATCGCACTAAATCAATATTTCTTAGATGTTGACATCACTGCAAATCTTAAATACAATCATTCTCCTAAGTTTCTAGAAACATTTTACTCTTTAGATTACTAAAAGACAGTAACTGATAATAAACCCATAAATTGTGGTCCAGTTTACTGAAAAACCAACTCATGTTTCATGCTCTGGGTGAGCAGGCAAAGGTTTTCAGCATATACTGAAAATGACTCCATCAAAGTTGTTTTGACCATCTGCCACAGGCCTTGGTAACATGATTTTCTCAGAGAAATCCAATATTTATGTAGTTAACATTCTCATCCAAAGCAAACTGAAAAGGCTTAAATAAGCAGGCTGCTCTTGTTGTTTCAATAACTGTGCCCTCATGATCTGAGTAATGGAGCAGCTATGAGCTTGTACATCCAACTGCAATCACTTCTAATGAAAACAGAACTATCAATACACGTAAAATCATTTCCTGTTATTTTCAACCTACTGGGCTAACTTAGGCTACTGCATATATAAGAGGTTTTTAGCTGACCTTAACATACAAACCTTAAACACTGTTTGTACTGTACCATATTGTGTACTAATAATCATGAAAACACTATTAGAAAGTTACTAAAATTGCACGGTGACTAAGGATGTTCACACTCATATTTAAAATGCAAAACTGGCAATTGGCTCCAGGAAAAAAAAATTATTCTTTTGGTTCTTCAGGCATTTATTTTCCTTCCTAAAGCCAGACAGCAATTTATTTTATTTTTACCATCAGTTAATATTCCTATATTTGACGAAAGCCTCTTTGATATACGAGGAAGACCCACATAATTGCAGTTCAGTCAGCAATTAAAAAGTTTTTATTTTCTTTTTTGTTATCCCTAGGTGCCCCTTTTGATCTGTGATGCATAAAAGTGGGGTTATAAAACACAGTGCAAAAGTTTTAAATCACATAGCTATTTTTTCTTACTTTGCCTGAAGACTTTTCAAAGTGATCGCAATCAATAATTCTCTAGGCTTTGAGAAGGTTTTTCAGGTTTTCTTTAGAATTTGTTTAGAAATGTTTAAAGCAAAAAAAACTGAGAACTAAAGAAGAGTCCAAGGCTGAAAAAAACTTCCTTCAGGAGTTCAAGCGTATCTAAAATTCAGCTATTAAAAAAGGAGGAAAAAAGATTTGATCAAATAGCACTTGGAGAATCACCTCAATACTACAAAATCATTGGTGTCAAAGTATGTTACCTACATTGAAGGATGTCCTGATAAGGATCTTTTGTTTACAACACCTCTGCAAGTAGGCAAGGCAAGGCTATTTTATTTGTATAGCACACTTTTAACAAGATAATTCAAGGTGCTTTACATGATTAAGGGGTAAAAACAAAAATAGCAGTAAAACACAGACAAAGCATATAAAGTTAAAACAGCAATAAAACAAGAAGCACACACAAAACATATGAAAACATTACTCAAAGGCAGCTCTAAACAGATGAGTTTTTAGTTGGGATTTGAAAGAACTCAGTGTTTCAGCAGCTTTGCAGTTATCTGGAAGTTCGTTCCAGATTAGAGGAGCATTGAAACTGAAAGCTGTTTCTCAATGTTTGGTTCTAATTCTAGGGATGTTGAGTATTGGAATGGATTGGAATGTTTGTATAAATGTATTGAAATGACTTCTTGTTAAGTGGCTTGAGATGACATCTGTTGTGAATTGGCGCTATATAAATAAACTGAATTGAATTGAATTGAAATTGAGCAGACTGGAATTAGAGGACCTGAGTGGTCTGGGGGGTTGGTATAGTAACAATAAATCTTTAACGTACTTTGGTGCTAAGCCATTCAATGATTTATAAACTAGTAAAAGCATTTTGACTTTTTAGGCAGACCTGGGAGGCAGTAATCAATCCAACAAACGATAAATGCATGGATGAGTTTTTGAGGTCCTGTTGCAACATCGGTCCTTTAATCCTATAAATGGTCTTTAGGTGATAGAAGGCTGACATTGTTATTGCCTTTATGTGACCCTGGAGGTTCAGGTCTGAGTCCATTACTACACCTAAATTTTGGGCCTCATCTGTATTTTCTAGCTGTATTAACTGAAACTGTGTGCTGACTCTTGACCATTCCTCTTTAGGTCTAAAAGTAATTACTTCTATTATGTTTGTGTTCAGCTGGAGAAAGTTATGGCACATCCATCCATTGATTTCCTCGATGCATTTACTTAGGGTTTGGATGGGTTCAAAGTCAACAGGTGACATCGTAATGTAGGGCTGAGTATCATCTGCATAGTTATAGTAGTTAATTTTATTGGTTGTTATAATCTGGGCACATGGGAGCATGTAGATATTAAATAAGAGGAGCCCCAGGAAGGAGCTCTGGGGCAACCCACATGTGATTTCTGTTCGTTCTGTTGAAAAGTTTCCTATTGAAACAAAGTAACTGAGGAATTTGTATCAGTCGATGTGAATATAGCCAAATACGTAACTCAAACTCTCACAAACTTTAATGTATGTTTGAAAACTCAGTGGCGTTAAAGTGCATTGAAGTACAGACAAGTCTTGCAAAGCCAATTTTTGAGATTAATGGCCAATTTTCTTGTGCATGGCTTGTATAAATTGGAATCTAATGATTCACTCTTTACAATAACTTTCACAATTAATTTATGAAAGAGAGAGCGAGGGAGAGGCTGCAGACCCTTGTCTGTCAGTTCATTTTGACCTAAATTGCCAGATTACATCACAATGTAAACACATCATTAAGTTTTGTAAATTAAAAACACAATCCCAAACGTTTCTTAAGCAGAAAAACGCCTTTTTTCTTGAAGTTTTACCTGCAAACACCAAAGAACTTTACTAAAATAGGTTATCAATCAAATTATTAACAATTTATCAACAATTTATATTAAGTCTGAGTAAACATGTTACCATTAACTTATCACAACAGCAAAGTGCTCTGGATGTAAAGATCACAGCAGAAGTAAGAGATAAGTCTATTAAAGAATGTAACTGTATGTGTTGAGCCTAATACATTTAGATATGCAACATTTAGATGGCGTTTTGTAATAAAATTATAGTGGTTTTCTTAAGTGAAATTCTGGTTGCAATAAAAAAATATTTCACTGAAAAGAAAATGAATAATGGGAAGGAGAATAGGAGAGAATGCAGTCTCTGGATCTTCATTGGTAAGTGAGTTAATGTATTCTGTTGTTTAACAAAACAGAGTTTGTACAGTCGTGGCCAAACGTTTTGAGAATTACATAAATATTGGTAATTGGAAAAGTTGCTGCTTAAGTTTTTATAATAGCAATTTGCATTTACTCCAGAATGTTATGAACAGTGATCAGATGAATTGCATAGTCCTTAAAAGGGCAGACTTGACATGTTAAAGGAGGGTGATGCTTGAAATCATTGTTCTTCCATTAACCATGGTGACCTGCAAAGAAACGCGTGCAGCCATCATTGCGTTGCATAAAAATGGCTTCACAGGCAAGGATATTGGGGCTACTAAAATTGCACCTAAATCAACAATTTATAGGATTATCAAGAACTTCAAGGAAAGAGGTTCAATTCTTGTAAAGAAGGCTTCAGGGCGTCCAAGAAAGTCCAGCAAGCACCAGGATCGTCTCCTAAAGAGGATTTAGCTGCGGTATCGGAGTACCACCAGTGCAGAGCTTGCTCAGGAATGGCAGCAGGCAGGTGTGAGCGCATCTGCACGCACAGTGAGGCGAAGACTTTTGGAAGATGGGCTGGTGTCAAGAAGGGCAGCAAAGAAGCCACTTCTCTCCAAAAAACATCAGGGACAGATTGATCTTCTGCAGAAAGTATGGTGAATGGACTGCTGAGGACTGGGGCAAAGTCATATTCTCCGATGAAGCCTCTTCCCGATTGTTTGGGGCATCTGGAAAAAGGCTTGTCGGGAGAAGAAAAGGTGAGCGCTACCATCAGTCCTGTGTCATGCCAACAGTAAAGCATCCTGAGACCATTCATGTGTGGTGTTGCTTCTCATCCAAGGGAGTGGGCTCACAATTTTGCCCAAAAACACAGCCATGAATAAAGAATGGTACCAAAACACCCTCCAACAGCAACTTCTTCCAACAATCCAACAACAGTTTGGTGAAGAACAATGCATTTTCCAGCAAAATGGAGCACCGTGCCATAAGGCAAAAGTGATAACTAAGTGGCTCGGGGACCAAAACGTTTAAATTTTGGGTCCATGGCCTGGAAACTCCCCAGATCTTAACCCCATTGAGAACTTGTGGTCAGTCCTCAAGAGGCGGGTGGACAAACAAAAACCCACTAATTCTGACAAACTTCAAGAAGTGATTATGAAAGAATGGGTTGCTATCAGTCAGGATTTGGCCCAGAAGTTGATTGAGAGCATGCCCAGTCGAATTGCAGAGGTCCTGAAAAAGAAGGGCCAACACTGCAAATACTGACTCTTTGCATAAATATCATGTAATTTATGTAATCACTGGCGTAGCCACGGGTGTGCCAGTGCCACCCACAGTGCCAGCTGGCACACCCAAAAATCTGAATGCATTTATATACATATATATAGCTTTTCCTAACATGTTTGACTCACCAGACGATCAATTTGTAAAAATTGCCACCAGGCGATGTATTGCGACACCTGCACTGGGCATGTTAACTCGATCAATCAATAATAAATTGTAATCAGGCGAGTAGGTTGTGACACCTGCACCTAGCAACGCAACCAGACTATGTCCACTAACCAATCATGAACCTTTTTCGGATCATTTCATCCACTCACAAACGAAGTTGTTTGGTAGTTAATGTTCATTCAAAAGTAAAAAATCCATCTGCATGTATATAAGACCGATCTTTCGAAGGGAATTAAGGCAGAAGCTTGTCTGTACTATGCTGCATTGGCATCTCACACCTGTGGTGCATTCAAGGAACGTTCGAAATGTATGGTTAGTTCAAAAACGTAGGACATTTAAAACTTATGACCAAATAACCCCACTAAAAATAATACCATAAGCAATAAACTTCTGTTTAATGGCAGTTGGCAAGAAACATTTGATGCATGCTAAATATGCCCTACTTATTTTTTTCACAAAGTACTAAAAAACAAACATCTATATTCTCTGTATTAATTTCGTCTTCTTGAGATATCTCAGGAAAAAGAGATTTTTTTCCAGAACTTTAAATTTTGTTTTAAAGGTCTTTGATGTCCAGATGCAATTTGATATCTTATACATTTTGTACCAGTTTTCTCCACAGTTTACTTCAGGCAAAATAATAGAACATGTTCCACAGTCTCTTCTTGAAGACAGAAGTCACTTTTCCCTGTAGCATGTTTCCCCTGTTTAAACAATGTATTGTTTAACCCTGTAATCCTAATCTAAATATAATTATTTCCTCCTTTCTGTTTCATTCGTCATCACGTGATGACATCATCATTATGCAAATTAGCGTATGACATCATCTGGCGACATCTAGCGACTTTCTGGGGCAACTTCAGCTACTTTCTGTCGGATACAGTTGGCAACACTGGTGAACAGGACTAAAACCAGCAGCAGAGCTACAATGCTCCCTGAGAGACTAGTTGATAGCATCTCATTGCTCATGTTCGAAAAAGAGCTTGCAGACAAACTAGACTCTGATGAAATAATAAACCTGTTCAAGGCCAAACCACGCCGCCTTGCTTTGTGAAGCTGCAATCCGAAGGTGGGAAGTTCAGATGCTTAAATAATATGTACATGTGATAGTGTGAGTAAGAAATAAATAGGATAAGATAAACAGGTTCACTTATAAATATTACAGGATATGCATTTGAAAATTGTTAATTTAAATTACATTTAAAACATGTGTTTAAAGGTTGAAACGTTATTAAAATATATTTCAGAAGTTAAGAATGTGTTTGATTATACAAGTTAATGCCAGGCAGTGATTTTGAATATGTTAGTCTGAATTTATTAGTTTTGCCTGCAGGCCTGTAGGTAGGGGGAGCCCTTGGCAAAAATGTTCTATTTGTTGAGAATAAATTTGGCACACCCAGTGTTTGCTGGTGCACACCCAGTGTCTTTTTTCTGGCTACGCCACTGCATTTAATTGTCAATAAAAGCCTTTGAAACGTATAAAGTGCTTGTAATTATATTTCAGTACATCACAGAAACAACTGAAACAAAGATCTAAAAGTAGTTTTGCAGCAAACTTTGTGAAAATTAATATTTGTGTCATTCTCAAAACTTTTGCCCACGACTGTACATGCCAGCATTTGCATCATGGGTGCCAAATGATGTTATAAAATGGGAGCGAGAATTTGGAAAGCATAAAGCTTGGAACCTCCCTGAAGATGGAGGACGGTGAGGTTAAAATTTTGCAAATATTTCTAATAACTTGGGTATTATTCAGGTACCTATTAATTAAGTTTTTTTTGTTTTTTTACAATAATAAATTGTCAGTTTGGAAATAATCTCTTTTACAATGAACATCATGGCAAAGGTGAGTGTATTTTTGAAAATAGACTGCAAACACAGTCCTGGTTCTTTCATCCTGGGGTTGAAGCTGACTAATTTACAGACAGCAGACCAACAGCTAAGCTTAGTCAAAATAATTGTATACTCAATATTTAAGAAACAACTTTGATTTGCACTTTGACCTGAAACCTAAAATGAAAACAGGACATCCCTACCAAAAACCAAAAGCAAATAGCAAAAAAAAATCATTTTGAAAATTGAAAACTATCCTCAACCTTTTTTACTGTGTTCATTGGATATCAAGGTGTGGTCATGTAGAGGACATCGGCTTTTTACAAATGATTTGGTTCTGATTTTGGTTCTTTACAGGCTATTACCTCCAGATCGAGATGTCTGCAGCTACCTGAGATAGAAGGAAAATTGTATTGAATTGATCAGGATCAATTGAAGCTTTGTTCTTTAAAAAATATATATCTAAATGGAGATAGTATGAGAACTGATATCTGGAACAGAACATCTTAAAAACCAAAAGCAAGCAACATCAAAATAAACTCATTTTGAAAATGGTCAATTAATAGATTGGAAATTATCAAAACTAGTTAAGTCAAAAGAAAACCTTAAAAGAACACCATAGTAAGGCCAAAAAGAACTATCCTTAAACTTGTTTGTAATGTTCACAGACAGAATACGAAAGCTAAGTATTTGCTTTTTGCAGATGATGTGGTTCTTGATGTTTACCTCCAGTAAGCAATGGAGCTTTGGAGGTTTGCAGCTGTCTGAGATAGGAGAAGGCCATTTGTGAACTGATCCAGATCAGGTGAATCTCTGTTCCCAACTGTCATTCCAACTTTAGAGGCTGGAATGGGAGTCAGCTCTTAGATGCCTTAGCAGTGGTTCTCAAGTGGAAAAAGGGAGACAGCTCCCTTTAGGTTAGGGTTCAGTCTTTGCCTCTGGCAGAGAATTGAGCTAGGATGGAGTCAGAAATCCATAGATGGATTGGGGCCTTGTCTGCAGTAATCCAGAATGTGCTCTGGATTGTCAAGGTCCAGGAAGAGATGAGCCAGAAAATAAAGTTCTCGATTTATCGTACCAGTATGTCTGCATTATGACTCTCAACTATGGTCATTTGAAATGGATTGTGACTGAAAGAAAGAGATCTCCTACGCAAAAAAGGCTCAGGTGAGGTGGTCTAGGCATCTGATCAGGATACCTCATGGGTACCTCAACTTGGAGATTTTCTTTGCACGTCCTGCTGGGAAGACACCCAGATAACTCTGGAGGGACTATATAAGCCCTCTGGCCTGGGAACACCTGGTCAGAAGGAGTGGGATGAATATCTGAGTTCTTTAATAGACCTGGTATTCTGTGATCTGATCTTGGATAACTGGAAGTCAAATGGAATGATCAACTAATGTAAGACTTTCCAAGACCATTTTAAAAGATTACAAGAAAGTGGTTATTAACGGCAAACATTCTCATCACTTTTATAATCTTTTAAACCTTTTATTTCTATCAGTCTAGCTATACTAATATTACAAAATCAAAAAATGAAAATGTACATATTTGACATTTCGCTGCACAGTTGGTTAGCCTGGCTTTCGCCAGCCTGATCTGACGGCAGTTTGATTCTGCCCTGCAGATCAGTCTGGAAACCCACACATTAAACTACTGCTACAGCCTATCCAGTTTTTCAGGAACCAATCAAAATCAGGCTTATCCGCCTTGCGCGCTATTGGTGGGTTCAAAACCATGATGTCATAGAAGCGACGAAAAAGTCAGCAAGCAGCTTGTTGTTTACATTGGTCATGGCAGCCACCAGAGCACAGCTATCCGTTGACGCTGCAGTCGCTGCTGTTTTAAAAGATTTTAAAGGCAAGTTTTCTTTGAAAACGGTCTGCTTCTGCAGAACGCAATCCAACAAACTATCTACGTTTGTTGACAAGTTTCCTGCCTGGAGTTTCACGTCGCTCTGCAAAGTACATCACCTGGATCGATGGTCTGATTGGTGAATGCTCTATCCAATTGGATACAGAGTCATTTGAACTATGCCCGTTGGTCACGCCTCTTGTGCAGTAGAAATTACATGGCAGACTCCCCAGACTAAATTCAATCTTGAAGTTAGTCTGGCGAAAGCCAGGCTAGCAGTTGGTAGCACTGTTGTCTTGCAGCATGAAGGTCCTGGGTTCAAATTCCGGCTTGGGGTCTTTCTGCATGGAGTTTGCATGTTCTCCCTGTGCATGCGTGGGTTCTCTCTGGGTACTCCGGCTTCCTCCCTCAGTCCAAAAACATGACTGTTAGGTGAATTGGTTTCTCTAAATTGCTCTTAAGTATGAGTGTGTGTGTGCGTGGTTGTTTGTCCTGTATGTCTTTGTGTTGGCCTGTGATGGACTGGCGACCTGTCCAGGGTGTACCCTGGCTCTCGCCCCATGACAGCTGGAGACAGACACCAGCCCCCCGCAATCCTGCATAGGAACGACGGGTACAGAAAATTGATGGATGGATATTTGAAATTTATTTGACAGACTTACTACAGAATAAGACCTACAATGGAGATTTGGTTAATGTCAAAGTCTTTGTTATTCAAATCCAAATGTAGAGAGAAAAAGATAGAGAATTGTTGAGCTTTAAATGTGTTTTCAAAATACAGCCTCAACATCAACCTTAATGAGCATCAGTATCTGTGCACAAAGCTGTGTTCTCTTGTGTAATGAACCACAGAGGCCTTTAAAATAAACATGAGTCTAGGGAATAGAAATCGATGATTTAACTGTGGCGAGGTCAAAGCAACGTGACTTGCTAGAGTGAGACCAGAGGAACCTGGGTACTCACCTTTGAGTCTGCAACCACGGATCAATCACTTGTTCACATTTCAACCAAGAGCTAAACCTCCAGAGGGCATGGCACACAGAAGGAGAAAAAGGAGATCAGTGAACTCCACAGAGGCAGTGAGAATAAGCCATGCCTGAGGTACAATGACAGCAGTCATATATCATGATAGCTTGAGTGGAAACATGTTCTTAGAACTTACATAAGCTGGTATTCTGAAATAACCATGTCTACAGGTTTAAATGACACAAAACAACTTTTGAAAATGCTGGAAATACATGCTTCACACTGGGAAATCAAAAGCATAAGATGCTGCACAGACACGAAGGCTATTCCCTTCAGAGATAATGTGTTTCTGTGCAGAACCGCAATTCAACGTATCTTGAGCAGTTTACAATAAGCATCCTACGATCTCAGACAATTGTGTAGCAGATGGCTAAAATTTGTGGTACATTGTTTTTTTTATTATCTCTCTTTGGCTTGATATGGGACTTGGGAGTAGATATTAAAGACTATGAACGAAATGTATTGAGAAACTTGTCACTGATTCATGGAGGCTAAATAAGATGTTATTTTCCAATGGGGAACACTAACATGTCTAAGCTAAGCGGGAGCTCACTCTCTCCCTCTGAGATCCCTACAAATAGGCTGAAGTCTAACCCTGAATATCCAGCTTGTACAGAAATGGATCCCAGCAGGATAGTAAAGCGGCTCAGTTGGCAGCATGTGAATACATCTCCTCTGCAAGTTAGCACCATTCAGACTACAAAGTTTAGCCTTTGGGTTGGTAAATAGTTACAATCTCTGCACAAACTAGTAAATTCAATCTCACTAGTTTTTCTAGTGTTAGCACATTTAACAAAATATACCACTGCAGTCAATGTGGGAATTATCTCCCAGGCCCTGACAGTGTTTTTCTTGTGCAGTTGCTTCGGCCATGTGAAAGCATACATCTGGCCAACTGTATAGTTTGTTGGGATACCTTCTTCCTGGCCTACTTGTGGCTGTCTTAAGAAGAAGCATTGTGCTCTCAATACCCGAGTTTCATCTACAGTGGAGAGCTGATGTCTCTCTTGCAGTTCAGGGGATCCTCAGTGCTGGGTAGACTTCCTGCAGGGGCCTTGCGCAGACATCTGACCACTGGAATGACTAGGTCACAGACGGCGTTGCGATTCTGGGCCTGAGGGTTTGGTGCCCTGTGTCTCTACCTCTGCTTAGTTATCTGTATTTGGGGCTGCTGCTCCTGTGCTTTCATGCAGCCTACCTCTGTGTTGGCCATGTACCTATTTTGTGGGGTTGCCAGGTGTCTGTCTGCCAGGTGTTGCTGTGGTCTTTGGGTGCTAAGTCTAAGAGATTAAATCATTTTTCTGTACATAATTTGTTCATCTTTTACTTATAATGGTTTTACTACAGTGCAGAGACATGGCTCTCATATTGCAATTGGACAGAAATATTAATGCAGCCTATCATTCATTGGGCTTAGATTCTGAGAAAATAAAGAGTTAAGGTGGCAGTCAAGTGTTCTGGGTAATGATGAAGAGGAATCAGTTAATATTGTGGTTACTGATTAATTCAACAAAACGATATGAGGATGTTTATCCCTCTGTCTTAAATTGATACTTCACTTGAAGCTAAAATTCAAATAGTTTCCAAATTTTGAGGTAAAACGCCTTTAAACAGAGATGCTGTTTTTAGTGGGTGAGTAGAAACCTGCCCTCATGTACTTTTATGATCCTCGTCTACTTTTTCCTGCATAGAAGATCATTGGGGAAAGTGTTTACTGTAGCCTTTTTCTAGGTTACCAATAAGAGGGCACACATCTATCCCATATATTACCATTAGAATATTCTTTAACTTGAGAAAACAAACTCTTGGCAAAATGCTCCAACTTCATTCATATATTGGCAGGGCTTCAGAGTCCCTGTTTGTGTCAACTTTTATGCTCTGAAAAACAGTGATTTAAAAAAATATATTTGTCAGGGTTTCTGAATGTGAAAAATGGTAACATTTACCTTATATGTAGAAGGTAAAATACTGCATTTCATTCACCTTGGACATTAGGTTCCAATGCAAGTCAGAAAACTGTTATGTTGTGCTTGTTGTTAGAAATACAAGTTCATTTCACTGCCATACATGCTTTTACAATAGAATAGATACTTTATTGTCCCTATAGCAAACTGCCATTTATATCAACTTCAGCTACACCAACAAACAAAGCAAAAACAAAACATCAAGTAATACGCACAATCTTCATCAAACGCACTTAAAGCAACACTATGTAGTTTTTCAACTTTCATAATATACTTCCAAGACCTTTGTGATGGTACATCGACTTACAATAGGTTGAATGACACGCCTGACTGGGTCTGTATCACTTTTACTGGCATTACATAACTTCGGGGTGCGGGTAGTAACCTGTGCAAAAAAAGAACTACAATATTCGAGTACTGCTTTACGGCATACCTCACTTTTGCCCTCCACGTGAGCCAAACAAGCATTTGTTGTTTGCTGGCTGCAGGCTGATAGTCGTATTTATTTTTCTGGTGAAAGAATCTTGCCTCAGGCTATAATGCAAATCCATTTTTCAACTTTACAGATTCATATATGGTAGCTTGATATTATAATATTGACGATTATGGCTATTAGTCGACCTACCACAATAACCTAAATCGAATTAGCTTATCCATTATGTAAAACAGTAGCCAATAGGCTGCTATAATGACGCTGGCTTGTAAACGTGAGCTACACGATCTTTTGGCATTTGAAGAAAAAAACATGAAATTGTATTCATATGTACAGCTGTCTGCCATATAAAAAAGAAATTATACCGTATCAAGTTATAACATAATAGTTTATTGTAAAAACATGAAAACAATGTGAAACTATTACGTTATAACGTGATACGGTCTAATTTCTTTAATATATGGCTGACAGCTCTACGCCGCCGTACATATGACATGCTGAAATATAGAAAATGTACCTGGGATGAAGACATTTGACACGCAACGAAGGCTGACCAAGACATGAAAATCTGTAATGTTAGAGGGTATCGCTTGTCAACACACGTGAATCCCCTGGTGTAACCATAACAGATTTTACGACAGTAGTCGAAGACAATACCTTTTTCCTAACTGTAGGGGGACCCCGAGAACAATACTTACATAGTGTTGCTTTAACAGCTGACAATGTAAAACAGAATCAACAACTGCTGCAACATGTTAACTAAACAGGTTGTACAGTACCATATGTGACTGATTTATAATCAAAGCAGCCATGTTGGATTTTAGGTTGCAATGTCTATTTCCATTGGAATGCACAAAGTTTCTAAGTCCTTTCTTATTAGCTTACAGTCTTATTAAGCTTTTCTTTAACTTCCTAAAACTGCAGTTGAACATAGCCTAACCCTACCTCTGGACCACTTTGTTCATTGTGAGTTATGTTGATCTTGAAAGATAGAAAGAAAATTATTTTCATATCATGGTTTCTTCCCCCTGAGCCCAAGAAAGATGGCTTTAGGCTCAACAAAGCTCGTTAACACATTAATCTCAGTAAATAGCACACTCCTGTGGTTTCCCCAAGCCAAGCTGTGAATCCCTGAACCCCACTGTTGCTCTAATACAACCCTGACCTGCCAGAAGAGAAAAGCAAAATGATGCCCCTATACTGATCAATAACACATTACTCACAGAGTGTATAGAATAAGGTATTTAATCATTGTTCAGAAGGTCCAGGGTCTCTGTAGCTCGATTATGTTGTATCATACACGTTGGTTGGCTGACATATTTTTAAACTTTAGTATATGAGTCCATATGTGGCTGCCACTGCCACTGGCTTTTCAATGGACAATTTAAGATATGCACAATAATATTCACAAAAAAAAATATTTTGGACTGAAGCTAAAGCATGCAACCTTTGGCAGCCAGTGTATACATCTAAAACGGCTGTATTGCTGGGATCTTTTCAAAAGATTTGAAAACAATGTACATTTATGAGGACATTAACAGATTTAGCAACGAAAATTTGCTTTAGATGATAGGAAACACAAGACAGACTTGTAACAGACAGAACATGTAACAGTTAAAACTATGTTGTTCCATACTGGAAAAACATATTTTTACCAAATATTCAAAAGGTTTTCCATGTTGAAATTTCCAGTTAAATGCGAGTTCAACCTGTTAATATGATTTATGATTATGTTTTCTCCGGTGACATGTTTTTCTAATTCTAAAAAGCATTCTGACTGGGAAAGTTCAAAGATAACCAACATGGATGTTACATATACTCCTAAAAAGAAGCAAGATGTCTTATTCAAGGTTTATTTTTCAACATATTCAACTGTCACAGAAATGTATTTATGAGTTGAATGAATTCGGAGCAACAGAGGTTTTCTCCTTCCCTTTATTCTTGTAAAGGGCAGAGAAGTTCAGTCAGGAGCAAAGCTGAGGTCATTCACAATGTGGGATCGAAATGTATGTAGTCGCGTGGCTATGGATGTGTTTGTTTGGGCTGTGCTATCTCTGCTGTGCAGTGCTGCACCGTCTGCTTCGGATGAGTTGACTGACTTGCACTGCCACCTGCCCTGAAGCCACCAGAAGAAAAATACCTTTTTTGCTGTCGTGAAAGTGTCGCTGTGCGAATAGTGTGTGACTTTTTAGATGTGAATATGACTGTGTAAGCAGGAATGTGTCAAAAAAGATATGTGGAAAATTGTGATGTATATATTCCAAATTCATTTCAATGAGAAACTGCAGGAAGTGATCCGTGATGAGCCACAGAGCAGGGGAATGAAGATGCTGAGAACAAGCCTTGTTTGTAATAAAGAGCAAACTATTAATCACACATGAGGATGAATTCACTTGTAGAGGAAAAAGACAGTGTGGATTTAGGATTAGTGGGGACTTTCTACACATATCTGGTGCTGCTTTAGCGTGTATTTCTGATATACACGTGCAGTGGCCTGAGGCATATTGTAGCGGAAAATCTGAATTTGGGAGAAAATAATTCCAGATTTTTGATACAACACAAATTCAAAGAAACGTTCCTCAAATTCAGTTCCAGGTAGCTATCATTTAGCTGAGTATGCATCTAAAACTAAACATGCCAACACCAACTAATCAGTTAACAAAAAAGTCCTTTTTTTCTGGTGTGGAAACTAGAAGTTTCCAACAAGTATGGGTCTAAGCATTGTAGCGCCCAACCCAAAGCTGATGAGTAAATTATAGATGTCTTCCAATGCTATAATTAGGGGACCCAACCAATCAAACTTCTTTTTAATTGCATGTCAATATTTAATATGCAAATTATTTTATCAATTTTACCAAAACATTTTCTCCTTAGTTCTTTTTCTCTCTTTCTCTGGATGTTGTGTGTCATTCATAAAATTAAAGCTACTTTTATAAAGAAGTTAGTAAATATTAAAAGTTTGGCTTCAGGTTCTGACTTGAGTTATATTTGATGTATTAATTATGCACTTTGTTTACAGAGCTGATTTCAGCATGACATATTTTTTCAGGGTTTTTGACCAAAACAGGTAACCGTGGAAATGTACTGGACATAGAACATTGTCGTGATGAAATGAATACAACTTGTACCATTTTTAATATTAATTAAAATCAAAATCACCATTCCAATAAGCTGAAACCTTAGTAATATGTCTAATGGTGATTATGTACTATCATCAGTTTGTTTTCAATTGACCAAAACATCCACATTTTTTTAACTGCTGTTATTTTAACCACCATTTTGTAGCATAACAAAATGTAGAGGATAAAACCCAATAAAACCTAGTAATACATGTAAGCTGTAGTTTATGACTCAATTTAAATATAACATGCAGCATGGCTCTAACAATATGATTTTGTCAAAAGAAAAACAAATAAAAGCTAATAAATTAAATATTTCAGAAGCTCCTGTTGACTGTACACTCGCAATGTTGTAACCACTACATGCTTTAAAAATAGATTTTGGTGGGAAACATTCAGCAAATGAGCAGGAGCTCTGCTGAGGGGGCTGCAGCAGCAGCTTTATTCAGATACATACATCTGGCAGCCATGCATCACAATGCATAATTAGTGACACTCACAGGGTTTTTCACAGCAGACATTTACCACATTTTATATCAGGAACAAATACATATGTCAGTTTATAATGTTCATCATGGATGTAACACTGTATCAGTATTTCAGTGGTTGGAACACCGTGAAGCTGAAACTGAAGCGTACTAATGGCTTAAATTCCCTTCAGTATTTTCTCCTGCTGTGGCAGGTAATTTTCTTTCTTTTTTCTGAGTAAGACGACTGTGGTGAAGGAAAGAAAAAACAGCTGATGATAATCAGTTGATGCAAGCATGACTTCATGGCTCAAAGGAGAGTGCAGTTTTCAATGACAGACAGGATTTAAGCATCTCACTTTTTTTCCTGGGTAAAAAGTAAAGTGAAAATCATGGCATGTGCGCACTTTTGCCCAAACATTTTGTACGCCAGGTACTATCGGCATCTGCAAACATTTTTTTACTTAACTAGATATTAAAAGACAAATCTATAGTGCCTTGCAAAACAAATCATTGTAAGTAATTTTTTCACATTTTGGAAATTTGTATATAATTGTAAAGTGAAGTTAAAATGATACGAGGTAATTAAAGTTTTTTTCTTTGTTACAAAAAGTAGAAATGTTTGGTATCTTCAGCAGGTGCAGGAAGCTGGTTAAAGTTGATGAGACGTTAATGCAGGTAAAGACAGGGCAACCCTTAAGGAGGCTATATGCAACTTTTTCCCCAAAATAAACGTAACAATAGCCTTTTTATTTGACCATTTATGACTCAAACATCTCCTGATGAGCATACTGACAACTTGTCAGCTCAAAGTGGGTACACCTATATGCCTGTATCCAATTTTTTCTATTTTCTGTCGGGTCAGATTTTCCCGCGCACTCTGCGGATCTGACGTCAAGCACGTTCATGTTAAATGTTTCAGACCACTCTGCCACCACCGCTAGTCAGCACTCGCAAGCAGTGCAATGGATTGTGCGAATACACAGAAGAGACCAAGGACAACTTTGACACCAACAGTAACTCTACATAAGACTAAAGAAGTTAAACCCCTGACAAGAGCCCGAAAAAGATCAAAGATTGAGAGCGACCTGCGTACGAGCGCGCACTGGGAGAGCGAGCAGAAAGGAAGAGCAGTTCCGTTTTTTGGCCACAGGTGTCAGTCGCGAGTTTAAATTTCAGAAAATTGCATATAGCCTCTTTAAAGAAAACTTGATAGATACTGATAAAGACCTGTGAGAGGGATATACGTTTACCCTCCATCAGGATATCAACTGAACATACATTCAACAATGGAATAGTTTAGATCACAGAATATTCATGTCCCAGAACGGCCAAGTCAAAGTCCATTGCTAAAACCAATTGAGAATTTGTGGCAAGACTTGAAAACTGATGTTCAGATAACCTATCCATTGAATCTGAATAGCTGAAGTCAAACTGCAGTGAAGAATGGGCAGAAATCTCGACATCCAGATGTGCAAAGCTGTAGAGACATACATTCAAACTCTAACTGTTATGGCATGAGGTAGTTTTTTCCCCAAACGCCTCTAAACAACACAAAAATATGCAGAGAAAATTATAAAATGACATTTATTCACAAAGCATACAGAATTGTGAATAGGAATAATCTCAACTGTCTGTTTTAGCTTCTTCCAAGGGAGTAGGAGAGATAAGGGAATGATTTTGTTTTTTGTTAAAGGTCAGTATTTGAGATAAATTATTGACAAGGGATCTTATTGCACTTTGAGATGACAAGGACTCTAAAAAAATTCCAGAAGTACCTAGTCTGTGTGCTGCTCACAAATACCATGGTGGTAGATTATTTATCTGATATGAACTGGGCACATCAAAGCTGCCAGGAGAACATGGACATGTTATCCAGGTTGTTGTTAGGGTGAAGCATACTTGGTATAGAAAAACTTCTTCTCAGGGCTTTTCAGGGAACACTCCAGAAAGCTTTCTAAAAAGGGGCGTTCAGACCGGTCAGCGGGTCCAGGCGGCAGGGCAGCTAGATTACATGCCAAGTCTATGGTACCTACGCATCAAGTGGGCGTCAAGCTGCCCCGAAGCAAGTCACGCGCGTCGGCACAGCTGCTGCTCGGACGCGCTGACGGACTGTCCGAGCAGCTACTGCATGAAGTTGGGAAAACTGAACTTTGGGGCAGCAAACGCAGGTTGTCAACCAATCGTAGCCACTTTTTGTACTGACGTCATTACGCCTTCCATGCGTGGATTGGCAAGTCATTCATTCAAAATGGAGGATCAACTAATGGTTGCTGTCTTTAATTTTCGTGAATTGTAGCCACACACGTTGCACACGTAGCTTTAATTATTAAATTAAGCCAAGCAACTTTCTCGACATGATCCGCCATGTTGTAAACAACTAGCAACAGAGAAATCCCCGCCCGCACGCAGACGTGCTAACGTACTGATGTGGCGCACCGACGCGCCTACGCGGACTACAAAGTGTGCAAGCAGCTGGATTTTAATTTTAAAGCATCAACTTTCATCCGTTTGAGCGATTTTACACCTGGACGCGCTGACCAGTGTGAATGCCCTTTTAAGGTTTTCAGAACCAATACAAAGCAAGGTCAGACAGAGTAAAAAAATATTCATAAAACAACTTGCACCAACACATTGTCAGCTCCTTAAATCCAGGCAATCTGATGAGAAGAGGCCAGTGAGGAGTTGAAGAGGGTGATTGCATGATGGAAAAAGGAGTTCTTGTGTCAACTGCTCCTGTATTTGGGAACAGCGGCGGCTGGCCAATAGAGGGCAATAGGGTGCCGCCCCCGCCCAGTGATTCCCAAGTGTTTTTGATTTTTTTTTTTTTTTTAAATTAACAATAATCACATATTCTAAGTTAATTCTGTGTTTAAATTCGTAACAAAGTATTATATATAAAAATATATATCATTTTCGGAGAAAAAGCTCCTGCTGCGTAGCAGCTGGGGCGACAGAAAGATCGCCCCAAGCAGTGCAGCAGCCAGCCAATTACTGACAAGAAAATTCGCACATAGCAACAGGAATTTATCCAATCAGCGTCGTTGATTCGGACGCATGAAGGGCGATAGAGAAATCGCCCCAAGCTGGTGAAGCTATCTGGTGGTGACATTGGCAGTGTGATTTCTCTGCCACAAGGGGGCGCTGCTGTAAGAGTTAACAGCTTTGTGTGTACAATTTTTGTGTAAACCTAATAGATTATTTGTTTCCAGTTTGGTTCTAAACTTGTTTGTGCAATATTGTATTTATGTTTAGTATAAGAATGCCTCAAGTTGTTAATATTGGCATTAAAATAATCAGTATTTCACATAGTACTGGTATCCAGCCGTTTATGTTCAATTGTTTTGGGATTATCATTGAAAATGACTTGATAAGCTATATGCACAGCTCCACTACTTCCTGAACTAAGTACAGCCCTTTTCTCTCCTGTCTGTATTGGACAAACTGATCAATCCAAGTGTGTCTGACCTCAGTAGTAACAACAACAATGGTCAGACACACCTGGATTAATCAGTTTGTCCAATGATGTAAGACAGGAAATAAAAGAGCTGTACTTAGTTCAGGAAATAGTGGAGTTGTGCACAAAGCTTAGAAAGCACAAGTTAGATTTTTTAAAAAGTAATAAAGCACAGCCCCACCAAGAATATTATTCAACAGCCGCCACTGTTTGGGAAGAAGCAGTCTCTAACTGAACCGGCTCCTCTGGTTGCTGATGACAGTGTGCAGAGGATGGCTGGTGTTGTCAAGAATATCCAGAAGTTTGTCCAGTGTCCTCATCTCTGCCACCGTCACCAGAGAGTCCAGCTTCATGCCGACCACAGAGCTGGCCCGCCTGATCAGTTTATCCAGTCTGGATGTGTCCTTCTTGGTTATGCTGCACCCCCAGCACACCACGGTGTATCAGAGGACACTGGCAACCACAGACTGGTAAAACATCCCTAGCAGTTTGCTGCAGATGTTGAAAGACCGCAGTTTCCTCAGGAAGTACAGCCTGCTCTGTCTCTTTCCATACAGGTGGCTGCTGTGTGTTGTCCAGTCCAGTTTTTTATCCAGCCACAGCCCCAGGCATTTATATGAATCCACAGCCTCCACCTCAGCTCCCTCTAGCAGGACTGGTCGCGGTTTTGGTCTGGACCTCCCAAAGTCAATGACCAGCTCCTTTGTCTTAGAGGTGTTGAGCTGTAGGTGGTTGGTGTGGCACCATGCAGCAAAGTCCCCCACCAGTCTCCAATACTACTCCTCTCTGTTGTCCCTGATGCACCCAACAATGGCTGTGTCATCGGCATACTTCTGTAGGTGACACAGCTCCGAGTTGTAACAGAAGTCTGAGGTGTACAGGGTGAAGAGGAGAGGGGCAAGCACTGTTCCCTGGGGTGCTCCAGTGCTGCTGACCACAGTGTCAGACATGCTGTCCTTCAGCCTGACGTACTGTGGCCTGTCAGAAAGGTAGTCGGAGATCCAGTCCACCAGGTGGGAGTCCACTCCCATCCTGCTCAGTTTCTCCCGGAGCATAGGGGGCTGGATGGTGTTGAAGGTACTAGAGAAATGCAAGAAGAGAATCCTCACTGTGCCCCATCCCTTATCCAGATGGGAGTGGGCTCGGTGTAGCAGGTAGAGGATGGCATCCTCCACACAAACACCTGGCTGGTACGCAAACAGCAGGCTGTCCTGGGTGTGCTGAACCTGGGGTCTGAGGAGGCTGAGGAAGAGCCGCTCCAGCGTCTTCATAAGATGTGATGTAAGTGCCGCCGGTCGGGACTCGGAAGTCCTTCAGTTTACTGGGCCGGTTCTTTTTCAGAACTGGAATGATGCAGGATGTCTTCCAGAGGGTGGTCACTCTCCCTACATGCAGGCTAAGGTTGAAGATCCACTGAAGTGGTTCTCCCAGTTCTGCAGCACAGGTCTTCAGAAGTCTTGGACACACTTTGTCCCAACCTGCTGCTTTCCTGGGCCGGATCTTCCTCAGCTGTCCTCTGACCTGGTCTGTGGTGAAGTATGGTGGAGACTGTGTTGAGGTGGGGGAGGAGGGAAAGGGGGGTGTTGTGGTGTTCGGGGGAAGATGTGTGGAGGGAAGAAAGAGAGATGGATGTGCTGAGGGAGGTGGTGGAGGTTGAGGGGACAGGGTCCGGTTGAACCGGTTGAAGAAGTCATTCAGTTCATTCACCCTCTCCACTGTCCCCTCTGTAGCTCTGGTCTTTGTGCTGTAACCTGTGATGGTCCTCACAGCTTCCCAGACCTCCCTCATGTTGTTGTCCCTCAGCTTCTGCTCCACCTTTCTCCTGTAGCTGTCCTTAGCTTCCCTCACACAGTGCTTAACCTTCAGCTGTGCTGCCTTCATGGCATCCGTGTCTCTGCTCCTCAAAGCTTCCTGTTGACAGCTTTGACTTCGTGCGTTACCCACGACTTGTTATTAGGATAACAGCGGACTGTCTTGGCAGGGGAGACCACGTCTGTGCAAAAGTTCAGGTAATCCGTCACAGTGTGTCATCCCCTCGATGTCCTCACCATACGGGTCCATCAGCACATCCCAGACTGTGGTGTTAAAACAGTCTCTGAGGGCACTTTTCATCTCAGGGGAGGACCTCCTTATGGATCGGGTTGTCACCATCTTGTTTTGGACCAGTAGGGTGTACAGCGGCTGTAGGTGCACCAGGTTGTGATCAGACTTCCCTAGTGGGGGGAGGGGAGTTGCTCTGTATGCATCCTTTACATTTACATACAGTAGATCTATTGTCCTGTTGTTTCTGGTCGGACAGTCGACAACCTGGTTGAAAACAGCCAAACTGGAATCCAAAGTGACGTGGTTAAAGTCCCCAGAGGTGATCATCAGGGCCTCAGGGTGCTGTGTCTGCAGCCTTGCTGTGACAGAGTGGAGTTTCTCACAGGAAGCGGCTCCATCAGCTCTCGGAGGGATGTAAACACAGATGGTGATCACGTGACTGAACTCCCTCGGAAGACAATATGGCCGGAGACTAATGGCTGTCAGTTTGAGGTCCTCACAACATAGAACTGTATTTACGGAGACATGTCCTGGGTTAAACCAACGGTTGTTCACATACATGATGAGTCCCCCACCTTTATTTTTTCCACGCGCTTTCATGTCTCTGTCAGCTCTCACAGCTGTGAATCCCAGCAGGTACACGTTAATATCCGGTACAAGGTGGTTTAGCCATGTCCCTGTACAGATGAACAAGCTGTTCTCACGGTAGATCCGCTGGTTGTTCAGTGCGGACAACTCGTCAATCTAGTTTGGCCGCGAGTTCACATTTCCCATGATGACGGAGGGAATCGATGGTTTGTACCACCTACGTTTCTCCACCCGCTCGGCCTTAAAGAGTAACTAAACCCCAAAACAACTTTTTTTTGCTTCTAAATTGTATAAATGGATCTTTACCCATGCAATCTTTCAGTTTCTGGTGATTTTTTTACATTTTGGTGTAAACTTGTTTAATTCTACACTTTTTGGTCTAAAAATGTCTTAGTGCTGCCCTCTTAGGGTTGAACGGTGGCTACTGCATTTGAATTTTGTGATTGGTGGACAGCGGTGCATGTTTAAGTCACAGGCATTGACTGTGTCACAGCAGCCATGGTCTCACAGACACGCCCCGTGGGTTTGGGTATAAAACTATCAGACATACCAGCCCCGTGGCGAGTTTGGAGTTGAATTGCGTTTTTCAGGTTACCATTATTATCACATTAGCACTTAGCATAGCTAAAATACTGTTTTGAACGTTTGCCTATGTTGGCATTACCACTCAGAGACGGGACCCATCCTGTCTCTCTCTCCCTCAGCAGCAGCGCCAGCCTCAGACAGCGCTGACTCAGCGCCCTGAGCCAGCGGCTCGAATTGATACGGCTCGCAGCCGCTGGGCTCCATAAAGCCTCCCTTTACCCCTCTATCTCCGGTGACAATGGAGGAGATCCTCCCGGTGCTGCTGAGGCAGAGGGAGACAGGAGGAGTCCAGTCTCTGAGTGGTAATGCTAACATAGGCTAACGTTCAAAACAGATGAATGTTGATCAGATCGATCAGTCGCTTTGGTCACTGTCCATGTTTCAGTGTCACATTAAGCGAGCTGTCACTGTCCTCCGGAACACACCCCCACGTTCCCCCCTCCGTTCATCCTCCACACTTGGCCATAGCCCTCCATTCTTCCTGGCACCGCCCACTTTGTAGAATTTTTCAAATGTTGTCTGGGGGCAGGGTTAGGATTTTTCATGGGGTTCAGTTACACTTTAAGCTTGGCCCCGACTTTGCACACCCTAGGTCTCCTCCTCAACTCCACCGGGATAGGGTGTTGTATTCCGGCTTGTGTTTTTGTGCGCAAAGCCAGCAGCTCCTCTCGTGAACAAGAAACTGCCTTTTGGGTGCATATTAAACTAAAGTTGAACAAATACAGTATTTAAAAAGTAAGAATAATGTTGTTAATGTAGTTAAAAAAGCTAAAAGAAATAAAAGTAGCTAAAAAAAAAATAGAGAGCTACTGGAAAGGCAGCCGTTTCTCACAGTGCCATGGCAACAGGTGCTGTAAGAAAGGTTTAATGTTAATTGGCGGCAGGAAAGATCCCCGTCTGAAGGGAGCAATTCATCAGGGTTAAAATCTCATCTCTAAAAGATCCGTAAAATGCCTTAAAAAAAGAAGTGGGAATTGGGTACAAAACACATGTGGTGGGCCTCACCGATGAGAAAACTTTGTCAAGAATCTCAGGTTCTACCAGGACAACACTGTCCAGTGTTTCCTCTGGTAAAGACAAACGCTCAGATTTGTCTAAAACCATGTTACTTTGAGAAGATAAAATATTACATCTGACGGTGTCTACCATCTCTCTGAAGTGGTCTCATCACATAAAGTGTTTGAGGGGGTTTTCTGAAATGGTGGAAAATAGAATCTTGCAACTATTTTTATGTTCTGAGATGATTTTGGAAAAATATGCATTTCTTGAGTTTCTTACTGCATTATTGTATGATTTGAGAAGTTCTGTGTATATTTGATGGTTTATGGTGGTTTTATTTTTCCTCCATTTTCTCTCTGCCTTCATACACTTTCTCTTTAGTTTTTTTAGGTTTTCATGTCTCCACGGCTTTGCAACTTTTGAGTGTAAACTTTTAACTTGTAGTGGGGCAAGCAGGTCAAGAGCGGACTGAAGCCTACTGTAAAATCATTGACAATAAAATCACAGGGGGCAGGTAAAACTATACGAGGAATCTTTTGAAAAACTTCCAGAAAACCTGCAGCCACTTCAGAGGTTAGTTGACGCTTCCTGACAGCTCTCAGAGAGGTCTCCCGCTGGATAAAACTGGTGATGTTAAAAAACACACAGTAGTGGTCAGAGACAGCCAAGTCAACAACAGAGGACACACTGGTGGACAGACCATACATGATGACCAAGTCCACGGTGTGTCCTCTGTTGTGAGTTGGCTATGTGACATGTTGAGTAAAATCCATATAGTACAGAATATTAAAAAAAATCTGTTGATAAAGGATCTAAAAGGTTATCGATGTGTAGATTAAAATCACCATCTGAAATTATCCTTTCAAAGGAGTTGTGCAGAATTGATAAAAACTCCAAAAAGTGTTGAATAAAAAGTGTGCTCTTTTTGGGAGGCCTATAAACTGTGACGCATAAAATCTGAGGAGTGCTAAAAACAGTTGCATTATATTCAAAAGTAAAATAGTTATCAAATAAAACAGGTTTGGCAGAGAGTGTTGATGAGCTTATAATAGCATTTCTGCCTCCCCTTTTGCTACTCCTTGTAGAATAAGTGAAGTTAAAATTTGGTGGGGAGGCCTCTGTAAGAACAACAGGGGCATCTGCACTGCACGTTTCTGATCAAAATAAACACTGAAGTGTGAGGGTGTGGGTGTGTGAGTCTGTGCTTGCCTTACCTTCTCTCCATTTAGGGGTGCGGCTTGGTGATCTCTCTTCCTCAGCTGATTCCACTCAGCCTAATCCAGGAGGAGCAGTTAAAAGGGGAGCGCCTACCTGGAGCAGACGCCAGATGGTTAACCTCATTATGTGGTAACAGGCCACTTCCTAGACCTTGTCTTAGTTCAATGTTCATTAAGAGAAACTCACCGCCTCGTTCTCTTTTTCTCCTCGCAGGTCAGTTGTCTGCAGCCTGGGTGTCTACTCTCCCCCGGTCATCGTTTGGTCTTCCCTTCTAGCTCCTCTGGCTGGGTTCAAATCTCCACCTGCCTCTCCACCCTCACCTTCCTTCTTGGAGACAAGCGCATCCCGGATTCAGTCACCCACGCAGCCGACGGCAGACTCATAACCTCTCTGGCTCCTCTTGAGCAACCGTCTCGCCCTGTTTCAAGTAAGGATCTCAACTTCTGTTCCCCGTGGCTCATCCTCTGTTTGCACTCACCTTTCCCTTCTCTTGTGCCCAGAGGCAGTCTCCATCTCCCAGTGCCTGACTTGGATATTTCCTTCCAAGCTCCCCGTGCATCCTAGTTTCCTCTCTGGGCGAAGAAAAATAAATAAATTTGTGTTTCTAACCTTCTGTGTAGCTTGGTCGTTGGTGTGTCTGCACTAGAGTCCAAAAGCAAGACATGACCTGAAGATTATGGTCTAAAATCAGATTATTGATAATAAAAGTTTTGTTCAGCAGAGGGCAAACATTTAAAAGTGTCATAATAATAGGGATCGGAGATGGAATGACTGTATGTCTTACTGAAGGTGGGATTTTGGTAACTGTTTGAGATTATTGGGGTTGCATTTGTTGGGTTTATGATTTTTATTCCGCTCTCTGCGGAAAACCAGGAAAACTCTACTGTAAAAACCAGGGCTGAGTTCATAGGAGCATGGACCAGCTGGACATCAGGATGTGGCAGCTGGGGCAGAAAGGGCAGGGGCAGCTGGTGTCGGTGTGGAAGACGGGGGTGCGGCTGCCTTGTCTGTTTAAGTGAAGTCCATCCGCCCCAAACAGGTGACTCCTGCCCCAAAATTTTAAAATTGTCTATAAAACCGATGTTGTGCATCACAGTGGCAGAGGAAAGTCAAGTATTCAAAGATAGTAGTTTGCTAAAACGACCAATTCCTCTGCCGACGGTGGGTGGTCAGTGGAAATCCGAATCCAAGGCGCTGCAACGGTTGGACAATGGCAGGTTTGAGGAGAGCGCTGGCGGCTGTTCCGAGCGCCCCCACTGCGGCCAGGCCCAACCATAGACCAAGCACCCTGGACCGGAGTGGAGCTGATGGGGGGGCTTTTGGTTTAGTCCCCTGCTGGAACCAGCGCTCCTCCTCTGCAGCACATGTCGCGTATTGATTAAGCACAGTGAGAGGTCTGTCACCTACTTGCCCACATGGTTTGCTTATCTGGTTTTAATACCTGGATAAATCCTAATACCAGTGAATTATACAAGTAATACAACTGAATTAATTTGTGATGACCAACTGTGATAAGGCTCACTGATGTGCTCAGTCAACAGGTATCACACATTTTTACTCCCCCAGTCATTACAGGCTCTTTCAGTCAGCGCATGGTATCCATGGTAGATTAGTTTGTTATGGTCGTGTCATGCTAAATCACACCAGATCCAGCAGACTGATAAAAATTTTAAACTCAGATCTTAACAAGAGGTGATACATCATGCCTCTTTAAATGATTAAATTTGTTCCATTAAATCCTGCCTTGAACTGTGTTTTGGAGCAGAAACATCCTTTCCCTCACAATGTTTTTTTCTTTATGTTTCTCCCTCTTGGGGGAAATCTTTACGGCCTTATTTTAAAGAAATACCCCTAAGGACACAGGCTTAGACTTTAATATTTTTAATTACTGAAGTTATACATTACCAATTTAATGTCAGGGGAATATAGTTTAATAGTGGTGAAGGGACACACAAAGTTAAAATAAGCAGTAAACAACTTTGAACTGTACATTTAAATCTACAATTAGGCATAATGTTGGTTTAAAGAGGCTGTTTCTCTTCTATTCAATCAGCTGACAAATCTCATACAGAAAATTCCACACTGCTCTGAGCTAACTACTGTTGCTTTTGTCTGTAGCACATTCCTCAAACCACCCCCACCCTAGCTCCTCATTTTCAAACTGTCTGCATTAATCAATGTCTATTGCCATCAACGCTACATTTTGAAGTCCTTGCTGCTGCTCTCTTTCCCTCTGGCGCTTCTCGTTTGCACAGAAAGGGCAGGGAGGTCGCATTACAGAGCTATAATGCCCGATATTTAAATTACTGCAATTTAAACCATAAATGCAGATGGTTAAAATCCTAATTTTTCACTAAAATGGTTTTGACAAAAATATTTTTTTCCCTCACCAAGAGCTCTTAATTAACTACTTATTATGTTGGGGGTTTGAGTCGACTGTGCCATTTTTAAATTAAGAGATAATCCATGCCATTTTCCATGACAGCTGCTTCTTTTAGTTATTTTAGTTATGATGGCTTAAAGATTATACAGTTGCATGAAAAAATTCAATATCAGGAGAAGCTCAGTTGCATTCCACGTAAGCTCTTAGATGTATCATACTGAGCTCTTTTTACATTTTGCCTTCAAGGAGCCAGAGTTTGCCTAATCTTTTAAAGCACAATTTGAACAATATTTCTTGTGGCTTTTTGAGAGTCCTCAAATGGTTTTTGTTGGACATTGGCAGCTTTTTCTTATGTCTTTGGGCCAGTACCTGTCATTTTTATAGAACTGATTTCATTGCTCGTTTAGCAACTGAATCTTGAGTTACAAATAATTATGACACAAACATAAATGGCTTTGCAAAAGTATTAATTGGCTTTAAACTTTTTTCACAATTCTTCATTCTAATCGTACCTAATGGTATGTCAAATCATCTAACAACCAAAGATATTGAAAAAGTATGAAGTAGAAACAAAACAATATATGGTTTTCCTATATTTTTCATAAATACACATTTGAAAGATGTTTCAAAACTCTACATTTATTTTGTGGAGAGGTTTTAGGCATTGATAGATTATAAAGGAATATCCCAAGTGTTGACATCTCAAGGAGCACTGTTTAATCCACGATCCATAAATGGAAATAGTATGGCACACATGTAAACCTACCAATGCATAGTTATCCAACTACCCTGACCAGAGAGCATTATTCAGAAAACTAGCCAAAGCACACGATACTGCTGGTGAAGCTACAGAGATCAGGCCGACAAGGCAGCAGTTTTGCACTAAACAAATCTGGCCTTCATGAAGAGTGGCAAAAAAATTAACCACAAGAAAAGCAGAAGAGAACAAAGCTGATTATCGTAGCAGGAAGAAAGTTGTAGCAAAAGACTGAGAATGATGACTGGAAAGATAAAGCCAGTGTCAGAACAACGCAAAGACTCTAAGAAGTTCTGATGGCTTTTTATTTAAGCAGGAGGGTATGCTCTTAGATGCAGAACCTGGAAAAGGTGGGAGTAGGAGGCAGGTCAGACTTGGTAGGATGCGAGGAAGACAGTACTGATCCGGAAGAACCTTAGCCAACGTGGAGATGATAACCAAGGAGGAGTTCAGGACTGGCAGACCAGATGACTGAAAGAAAGATGTGGTGAGTGAGAGCTTCTTAAATCTGGAACCTCAACCAAAGGTTGGAGAGTAGGACAGGTGGATGTGAGTGGAGTGGATCACTTCCTGACAGCCAGCCTTAAAATGGTTTAGATCAAAAAATATTCATATATTAGTTTCAACCAGTCATAATCTAGAACTAAATTATATCGTGAATTTGTGTCAAGATTTGCAAAAGTTAAAAAACTTGATGTTCACAGACTGACCAGTTTGACTGGGTTTAGGCTTTTTTGTCAAAAAGATTGGGCAAATATTTCCTTCTTTAGATCTGCAAAGCTAACAGAAACATCAACAAAAGACTGCAATCACAGCTATATCTCTTTACTGACTTTTCTGATATTATTAGTTTACAAACCATGTCTTATCTCAGTTCTACTTTAGAGTTATGTGTTGGTTTGTGTTCTGTCTAATATCCCAATAACATGCCCTGAAGTTTGGTATAAAGCAAAATAAATGCTGAAATGTTCAAGGATTCTAAATACTTTTATAAGGCACCATAAAAATGATCCTAAACCAGTGTTTTCCTTATATATAACAGGCCTCTTAGCATATTCTTCTTAAATTGGATTTTTGTAATGTCTTTTTACCACATTGTCAAAAAAAAAAAACTTTTAATCCCCCTTAAACTGAAAATAGGAGAAATAAAACAGTTTGTACAGGGAGATTGTAACAGCAGCTGGGTCCTTGGAAGTAAAGTACAGCAAAATTTTAAAGGGGGTAGATTTAAACATTTGCATAGTAATTAGGCCAAGAAGTAGCATTTTACAAAACCAGTCAAAGTGGGAGTATACATGCCTGTAACCAGCAGGGGTGCAAAAAAGTATTTGTCCTCTTACAGATTTCTTTTGGTTTTGCTTCTGTCACAATTAAAAGGTTCAAATCATTACAAAAGTTTTATATCAAAGACAACCTGAGTAAATTTTAAATGCTTTTTAAAAATCAATATTATATTCATCTATTTTATTGGACCATTCTTGCCCTATGGGAAAAAACTAATTCCCCCTTGTTAAATCATGAATTGACTCTTGTTAACCACATTTATTGGAAAACTGAGTTCCGTTATGGCATAGTAATGTTTATAAATGATAATTGGTTCTCAATTTTTCTACCTGATCAATAAATATATGACTGCAACAGTGTCTCCACAGGTCTGTCTAAAGTCAATCAGACAGCTGCAGCTGATCCAGGATACTGCTGCTCAAGTTCTCTCTAAAAATAGAAAAAACAGAACACATCACCCTAGTTCTAAAGTTGTAAATTTTTCTCAGCGATGTAAAATACGCAATGATTGCTACTGCAGCTGCTGGAGAAAGCAGTTATGTTTTCACAAAGGTCCAGGTTAGACTGAATACCTTAAACCCCTAAATCATTTTAAAACTGCTTTTTGTATTTACTTTGGTTAATATTGGCAGATAATACGCTTAGTTTGATAATCTGAAATATATAAGTGTAGCAAAAAATAAATAAGAAAACTGAAGAAATGTGTTAGAGGGCTTTGCACCCTGTGCATGACTACACTTTACAAGTCTCCATGGTGGAAATAGTAACCACTTTCTTTCTCCTGTTGACTTGCTAAGGTTACTTTCATTCTGCATTTAAAGTGGTGTCAACATTATATATTCCCTCATTCCAGTTTCAAGAGACATATCAAAATACGATCAAAAAGTGTCTGCATTAAACTCTGAACCTTTGAAGAAAGGTCCTTCATGGGATGAGAAGAATATATACACACACACACTACTCTGCAAGGCAGATATGAAAAGAAAAAGAGTGAAAGTACAGTTCTTCTTTAAAGTGTTGCCCAGGGCCTTTAATGCTGCACAGTCTTTGCTCAGATCAAATATGATGGGTTAGGGCTTCATCAGTTGAATAAGTTGACTCTGTTCTAGAGTTAAAGACCAATATTTTGTTGCTTTTAATTATTTCATATGCAGATACTTTAAACAGACAATTTTTGCAAAAATTGAAAAAGGGGGGATATCAATACTTTATTTCTTTTAACTAAAACCTGAAATCTTCTCTTTTTAAATACTACCCAAGATGCAGACTTTGGGGTAAGTGTTTGAGAGTTGTTTTTCCACCAGTTATTAGAGCTGTATGTCAGCTTTGTCACAAGATAGCACCTTTAGGACTCAAACAGCAGTATGAATAAAGGGCAAATTCAAATACACTTGTTTTTTTTTATGTAAAATGACTTGCATAAACATGGATATCTCTGGGCTAAAGATGATTGTTTAAAAAAGGAGCTAAACAGTAGACTTGTGGTCAAGACCGCCTAAACCGAGACCATGACACTACCAAGACCAGAGGGTATCGAGACCAAGACAAGACCAAGACCAAGACAGACCATGTCAAGACCAAGACCAAGACCAAGACCAAGACCAAGACCAAGTCGAGACCAAGACCGATACCAAGTCAAGACAGAGAAAAGAAAACAGACTAGTGTTGAAGCTACGCAATAACTTCTATGAACAGCAGCATACTAGGGTTCAGCCACAGTTTACATTCAATGCATAGTAGACGGTATTACTTCAACTACAGGCAATACAGAGACAGACCATGTCATGAGTGTGACTGAGCTCACTGTAAATGTTTTTGCAGACTGGGTGAGATCAACTATGTGTAGCAATTGTATGACAGCTGTTAGTGCACTAGACTTCTAGTCAAGACCGCCTAAACCGAGACCAAGACACTACCAAGACCAGAGGGTATCGAGACCAAGACCAAAGACTGTCAAGGCAACAAGACTGAGACCACGTAAAAGTGGTCTTGAGACATACATCACTACTAAACACTCTAATGCATCAAAACAAACAGAGTTACGGGGTGCATTATTATTATTATTATTATTATTATTACTATTATTATTATTATCCATCCATCCATCCATTTTCCATACCCGTCCATCCTATGTAGGGTTGCGGGGCAGCTGGTGCCTATCTCCAGCGGTCATGGGGCGAGAGGCAGGGTACACCCTGGACAGGTCGCCAGTCCATCGCAGATTATTATTATTATTATTATTATTATTTCCAAGTGTCGGTTCACTTGAACGCAGTCCACAAACGGCTAAAAACAGCAATCAATCAGAGCAAAACAACATTTCAGATTTTTTTTAAATGACGATAACTAACCTCCATGTCTTTGTGTAGCAAGTAGAACCCCTGCTCCTGCTGTCTCCACTCCCTTATGTAACGACTTTTTTGTCATTTCTTCTCCGTTAAAATTAGTCCACAAACTATTGCCAATGCCTCCTCCTCCTCAGCCGCCTTGCTTATTAACTCCAAAGTCATGTTTATCCAGTAGTCGAATTGTAAAAAAAATTCAGGGGGATGGTCATTTTTTTCGCCTATTAAAAAAATCTGGATTTTAATTTTAAAAAAGGTGCTATTTATAGAGTATTTTGTATCGCCGAATTGGCCGGAATATTAGGGGACTACAACTGAATAGGCTGCATTAGAATTAAACAAGATTGGGTGAAATGAAGGCTTTATATATCTGTGAAGCAAAGCCGATACCAGCACCTTGCAAAGAAGCCTTAGCAAATGATTGCAGTGCAGAAGAAGTATTTTTCGTGCAAACTAGGCCTATACAAAACAGAGTATTGGATTAATTTAACATGAAAGACCAAACAAAATTAGTCATTTCTATTTTATTCATTACAACCCTCACTTAATCCACATGCTCATAGCAGTTTCCAAACACTTTCGTAATCATGTTTTTTTTCTACAGTTTTTCTTGCTCTTGTTCACATTCATCCTGATTATGGCTAAATGTCGGCACTGTCAGATGAGCTCTGACAAGGTGATCATTTTTCCTAGGCCGATTAGGGCTGGATGTGTAAAAAGAGTCGACATCTAGTGGAGATTCAGCAAGCCGCATGCGTGTCTTGACTGAATGACAAGTCATGTATTTTAGCAAGCTAATGAACAAGAGAGATGTGGGGGCGTCGCCCGTTCATCTTAGCTAGTTTGGAGGGTAGCATCCTGGGATCTGTGCGTACACCTGTGGCGAGTTGGGTGGTCTTTAGATAACAAAAAGCAGGCTAGGTTAATAATTGAGATTAATAGCTCACCTGTAATATTTTTTCTTTTTTTTTAAATCCCGGACATCCTGCTGACCAGCCGCTCGTTTGGGCAGTTTTCACTTCTGTAATGCAGCTTTTGCGGCTCTCTAGGCCATAAGGTGAACCCCGAAAATGTCTGTATAAAATGAATCTCATTCCGACCTCTGGCATCTACAAACTGTTTACTTCATAAAATAAATATGTTCGTACTTAGTTCAAAAGTAAAAGTTCTCCTTCTGCAATGCCACAGTTTTTTTATGATCGATGTTTTAATTCGGGACTAGTTTGTTTTTGCCGTAGTGAGAAAGGAGTGATCCGGCTGCTACGTACCCGTTTTAGACCAATGCGCTGGCAGAGTTTAACCAACGTGACGACGCATGCGGATATGGAGACACGGGGTGTGTGGAGAATGGACCCAAACGCACTCGCTGAAGGAAGATGCAGGATGTTTTATTAAAGTGAGGAGATCGTGATGATGGTGGTGAACGGAGACACTGGACATCGGGCTGGAACGAAGAGGCAGGAAGACGACACACCATGGGGATGAAGACAATAGAGGACTAGGAGGAAGGAGGACTAGGATGATCCGGCCGGGAGTGAAAGGAAGTGAGGGGTCTTAAAGGCAGGAGGTGAGTAGGATCAGGTGTGGATGATGAGACAGACAGGTGAAGACAATCAGGCAGGAATAGGGCAGCGTGACAGGACCCCCCCCCCCCTTTAAAGGTGGATTCCAGACACCGTGGAAAGAGTGAAAAAGAAAGGGAAGAGAAAAAAAACAAGCACCCTTGCCAGGGTGGGTGGAGGGGGCCCACGGAAGGAGGGCCCTGAGTCTCTTTGGGTACGCCCCTGGAAGTCTGGCGGACGGCCCCGGCGGCGGCCCCTGAGGACCTGGAGGTCGGGCGGACGGCCTCGGCGGCGTCCTCTGGCTGGACGGTGGTCGGGCGGACGGCCTCGGCGGCGTCCTCTGGCTGGACGGTGGTCGGGCGGACGGCCTCGGCGGCGGCCCCTGAGGACCTGGAGGTCGGGTGGACGGCCCCGGCGGCGTCCTCTGGCTGGACGGAGGTCGGGCGGACGGCCCCGGCGGCGTCCTCTGGCTGGACGGAGGTCGGGCGGACGGCCCTTAGGTCCTCTTCTGAGGTTCAGGTAGTGCCAAAGACAGTCTGGAGGCTCGCACGCCTCCCGAGACGGAGAGTCTGGAGGCTCGGACGCCTCCCGAGACGGAGAGTCTGGAGGCTCGGACGCCTCCTCAGACGGAGAGTCTGGAGGCTCGGACGCCTCCTCAGACGGAGAGTCTGGAGGCTCGGACGCCTCCTCAGACGAAGGTTCTGGAGGCTCGGACGCCTCCTCAGACGAAGGTTCTGGAGGCTCGGACGCCTCCTCAGACGAAGGTTCTGGAGGCTCGGACGCCTCCTCAGACGGAGAGTCTGGAGGCTCGGACGCCTCCCCAGACGGAGAGTCTGGAGGCTCGGACGCCTCCCCAGACGGAGAGTCTGGAGGCTCGGACGCCTCCCCAGACGGAGAGTCTGGAGGCTCGGACGCCTCCTCAGACGGAGAGTCTGGAGGCTCGGGCTGGAACGAAGAGGCAGGAAGACGACACACCATGGGGATGAAGACAATAGAGGACTAGGAGGAAGGAGGACTAGGATGATCCGGCCGGGAGTGAAAGGAAGTGAGGGGTCTTAAAGGCAGGAGGTGAGTAGGATCAGGTGTGGATGATGAGACAGACAGGTGAAGACAATCAGGCAGGAATAGGGCAGCGTGACAAGGTCATGATGAAAACTTCTTTAAAACTTTTACAAAACCGAGTAAAAGCATGTAGGCCTATGTAAAATGCAGGGCTTAAAGTGAAAAACAATCCTGAGCCTGAACGTACAAGATGACCTACAATTCAAATGTGATCTTTAGAAGTAAAGGTTATTAAGTTATAAATGAAAACATGTGAAACTCAGTCAAGCCAATAAATCTGATTAATTTATCAACAATTTCATTTAGTAAAAGGCAATTTATACAGAAAAACATCTAAATTGTAACTTTTTATATCATTTTTGTTCAAAACAATGACAAATTAAGTTATAGGAAATACATTACATTGGGTCTTGACTCTTCTCCCTTTTAACATATTTGCAGAGGCAGTTCATTTTAACAACAAAAAACAGTTAAAGTGCTCCAAGAAGTGGTAAACTGAATAATATGAAACAAATAGAAATAAATATAGAATTGCTAAACTGAAGCTTCCAGTGCAATGATCAGATCTGAAGCATTGCTACTGCTAATGTTTACTTTCTTGCTTGCAAGATGATGTGTTATTACCATTACATTCAGTATTTTTTCCATGTTTTGGGTGATTGCTTCATCAACATTAAGAGAAAACATACATCCTTTGAGCTGATGAGACAGACGTTACTTGAACTCCAGTGCTATGCCATGTGTTCATATTAGGGTTGCCAACTCCCAGCAAATAAAATAAGGAACCACCCCCCACCCGCATGATGCTTAATCGACGTAATCGACTTTAATTTAATGCACGTGTAAAACAACTCCACAGAAATCAATTATTTTTCTACAATAATTAAATAAATTCAACCTCTTTCTTCGACAGAATTGCAGAATTTTTCTGTTACCCCCTTTCCCTGTTAATGCCCTACCTGGCCCCCGGGCAACACTTTGCTAGAGCCGCCCCTGCACAGTTACCACCTGTCAGCTACATAAATCAATCCTGGTGTTATTTGTCTCTCAGAAACAGTTAATAACTTCCCTTCAACTCATTCATGTCACCTAAAAGGTAAACGTGTTTCTCCATCACCTGTTCAGCTCTGATGATTCAGTAAGAACATCTCCTGGTTTCATCTTCATGTTTCCATCTCACCACATATCCAAACCGATATCATGACCAGCAGCTTTTACAGCTGTGGCTCCAGCAAACATCATCTGATACTAGAAAGTCATATTAAATCAGTTCTAACAGATTATTAAACGTGATGCTGTTGTTTAGCGCAACATCTGCTGGTTTCCTCTTTCTGCACAAAGTGGGCGATAAACTAACGAGAGAGAGAGAGAGAGACGGAGAGAGAGAGAGAGAGAGAGAGACAGAGAGAGAGAGAGACAGAGAGAGAGAGTGAGAGAGAGAGAGAGAGAGACAGAGAGAGAGAGAGACAGAGAGAGGGAGTGTGAGAGAGAGAGAGACAGAGAGAGTGAGAGAGAGAGAGAGTGAGAGAGAGTGAGAGAGAGAGAGACAGAGAGAGAGAGAGAGAGAGAGAGAGAGAGAGAGACAGAGAGAGAGACAGAGAGAGAGAGAGAGACTGAGAGTGAGAGAGAGAGAGAGAGAGAGGACTTCCAACAGAAAAGCCGATCAGCTGATCATTGATCAGTTTCATGATTGAAGTTGCAACAGGAGAGGGAGGGGCAGAGAGTGAGAGAAGAAAAGGCAGCTTAAAGACAGAATAGCTCCACCTTTGTGTCTTTTTTTCATTGTAGCTGAAGTACGGGACAAACCGCGTTCCTTCTCATCTTCATATGGAACGCATAATATTTTCTCTGAATACGGGACGATTCCGTTTTTTACGGCAACCCCAGTTCATATAACTGGCGTGCTGATTGGAAACGGACAGTTTTGTTAAAGCATTTTTATCAATGCTACTTTTTACACAGATTTGCGAGCGGTTGAGCGATCGTAAATGATAAATCGTGCGATGAACGAGCACACACGTATTTTCATGTCACAAATAGGATTGGTCATCGGGGCCGCTGCGTCCGCTGTGGCTGTTGCTCCCGGCAACCTGCTTGTGTGTTCGAGCGCGCGGACAGCTGCTTTTTATGCCCGGCGTCTCGTCCGTGACGGTGAAGAGCTTTTCTCCCGCTAGTCGCATTTACTAGCTTCTTGGAGCACAACACACAGAAGCAGGTACCAGGCTCCTTTTGCTTCTGGCACCAGCTCCCAGACTCCGCCCTTTTCCTCTACCCATGCCCAGCGCCACTTGTCAACAACCACGTCTTCCCCTGGCTCCATGAATTTAGCATCCATTCTTCTGATTTCAGGAGAAACAACCACCGGCTCGCGTGGGATGCTGCATTCAAGAGGGCTGGTTTTTCGGGGGGGTTTTGTGTGTTTTTTCTTCTCTGAATCATAGTCAAATGCCGGAGATCCGGCACTGTGCCGGAATACTTTAAGCCCTGAAAATGTGTTACATGCATTTAACTTCCATGAAACATGAACAAGACAGGGATTTCATGTTAAATCCATCTCTTGGTCTAAAACGGGTATGTAGCAGCCGTGTCACTCCTTTCTCACTACGGTGAAAACAAACTAGTCCCGAAGTATAACGTCGATCATAAAAAACCTGCACTATTAGAGAAGAAAAACCTTTACTTTTGAGCTCAGTGCAAAGGTATAGATTTTATGAAGTAAACAGTTTTTGTAGATGCCAGAGGTCGGAATGAGATTAAACGAAAACTGGGTTCACCTGGCCTACTCTCAGGCATTAACCAAAAAAATGTCTCATCATTGCGTTTTGTGCCCCTGTCCCCCAGATTTTATTAGACTGTTTATTTTCACATGCGGAGACCTAACATTTTCTGATGATGAAATTATTTCATATAGGCTAAGCCTATATGATTTATATTTCCATACAATATGTCCTGTAAAATGGAAGGGATGGAGATGGAGGATGGGACCTTTACTGGTGGAACGTTATATGTCGGATTTCTTTCTAAGGGGAGCGCCGTCCCCCTCCGCTCCCCCTCAACTCGACTACTGGTTTTATCTCATAAGAGCTTGTGAGATTTCCCATCTGAGCTGGGAATGTTCATGAGTAAAATTGGTTTGTGAGTGTGGTGTCTCCTCATTGTATATTGTATCGACATTTGTACTGAAAATTGTCAAAAAATCCACTGATTTGATTTTTGAAAATTCAATCTACATCAGTTTAGTATACTATCAAATAGCTAAGGTTATCTGAAGGTACTTTAAAAAAGCATACAGAGCCAACACCCGCCCCCAGAAATATACAATCAAATTAATCCAATATAATCCTGACACTTTAATCTGACACCTTAATCTGTCTTTTTGACAGATTAAAGTGTCATGATTTTCCCAGATTTCTGCCATAGTTCATGCTGCTTACCTGCTCCGCCCTTCCCTTTCTTGTACTGTAACTGCCTGATTGCTGATTGCTTAAGATTGTCTGTCCTCAACTGTTATTATTGCACTTTTCAATTGCACATTTTCGTAATGGCTCCACCCGGCTTTACACGGCACGGCACGCTTTATTTGTGTTTCTACTGGGGGGGAGACCTGGGATCCGTTACGATTTTTCGCACCCGTTTCAGAGCTGGCTCTAACCATGCTGAACCGAAACAAAACGTGACATAACATACTGCTGTCCACTGATTGATCAAAGGAAATTCCGTCATACCTGCGACGAAGCTTGGGGATAATAAGCCGCCACTTGAGAAAAACAACACAACAGCTGTGAGGAACACTAGAAGAACATCGAAATGGAGGACCAACGTAAGAAATCAAGCTCCTGGTCGGTTAGCGAGGTGCAGACTTTTCTGTGTGTGGTGGCCGAGGACCAGATCCAGAAAGAATTGGATGGCGCAACACGGAATAAAAAAGTGTTCCAGGAGGTCGCCCAGCTGATGGCCGCCCATGGCTACCAGAGAACATCACAGCAGTGCCATGACAAGCTGAAGAAGCTAAAAGGTGATTACCGGCAAGTAAAGGACCACAACAACCGGAGTGAGTCGGACAGAAAGACTTGTAAGTGGTTTGACCTAATGGACAGCATTTACGGACACCGCCCGGCGAACCAGAGAAAGGAGACTGGCTTGGCAGTGTCTTTGTTGGAGGCGATGGAAGATGGTAAGTGTTGCATACCCCCCATACGTATCAGCTTCTATCTTGGAATATCTTAAAAATACATGTTTTATATTGTAACAAATATATACGCAGTCTTTAACTTGTGTAAACGTTACACCGGTGTTTCATGTAAGAGTTGGCAAACAACGCTAGCAAAGCTAACAAAGGAAACAAAGAAAGCTAGCAAACAGTGCGATCTGTGTGGTGTTTACGTGCATGTGTTGTGTATGTTCACACTTTTTCTTTTTTCCTCAAGACTCGGTTCGTTCTAGTGATCAGTGTTCGGTTGCTGCCTTCAGTGAAGACTCTCGAACCCCGATGGCTTCAGAACCAGCATCGACGCCGACACCTACAGTTGAGACAACGTCTGCTCGAAGCAGTCCACGTCCTCACGCCGGTAAGAGTCACATCAGACAGCTGCGTCCAAAAGTATTTCTGCAATATATTCTGTGAATTTAATTTACACTTTCCTTTATTTTTGTTAAGGTAAGAGAAAAAGGAGCCTCGCTTATGACCACACAACTGCCCTGCGTGAGATGCAGGCATCTGATGAAGAGCAGCAGAAGAAGAACCAGGCCCAGCATGACCTCCACTTCCAGGCGTTGATGGAGGATTCACGCGAAGCAAGGCAGCAAGAAATGGCCATGAGAAGGGAAGAGGCTACACAGACTGCTGTCTTCAATCAAGCCCTGCTTGGACTGCTGGGCCAGATGGTGCAGAAAATGGCGGCCCGGAAAACAGCTCACCCACCTCAGTAGTGACTGGAGCCCGCTGCCTGGACTTTACACTGCAGACACAGTTTGTAGTGTAGTTATTTGCAGTTAAGTGTTTTTAATAAAGAGCTTGGTTTTACTAAAAAATGAGTCAGAATTACATTCCACACCTATGGGATTTAATAAATTCTCCACAATGGTTACGAAGGGGAAGGGGATTAACCCGAGACTTTTCATGGGAAGTGTAGCTGGGAAATTTTGGAAATATTAATTTGTAAACTTTCCACTGGAATTATGGGAATTAAAGGAACTCAACTGTGCTTGCATTACATCTGGTTGTAGCCAAGATTATACTAAAATACATTTTCCTCAGCTATATTCAAGTTCCCCGTTAAGGAAAAAAACTCAGTTTTGTACATTCCTGGTTAATTCCCATATATTGCTGTGTTTAATTCACACATATTGCTGTTAATTCTTAACAAGTAATGGGTCAGAAGACGAAAAATACAGATCACATGAGATTTATTGAGTTACAAACAGAAGTGAATGTTTGCATAAACATATGCAGTGCATACATTTATCTGTTTAACAAGTAACGCATCAAGCCTGCAAGTACATCTCTACCCTCCTCTTCAACCTCCTGTGCCACTGCCACCCCTGCCTCAACTGCTGTTGCTGCAGCTGCATCCCATTCTCTCATATCTCTCACCATGGCTTTCACAAACGTTATGAAGAGCACAGCAAGTCACCACCATTGACTTCACAAGTGGAAGATCACAGTCATTCCTTTTCAGGAGACAACGCCACCATCTCTTCAGTCTGCCAAAAGCACTTTCAACAACAACACGTCCTCTGCTGAACTTTTTGTTGAATGTCTGCTGTTCTGCTGTGAGTCTTCCTGTGTCCTGGAATGGCTTAAGGAGCCAATTCTGCAAGGGGTATGCTGAGTCTCCTAAGATGTAGTAGCCAACATTAACCCCTCCTATGTTCCTGGTGTGAGCTGGAAAGTGGTTTCCCCGGGTAGCAAGTTCCCACAGTGTGGACAGTCTCAAGACCCTGGCATCATGCAGGCTCCCTGCAATTCCAGCAAAAACATTCCAGAACAGGCCTTTTCCATCAACAACACCTTGCAGGATGAATGAGTGCCAGCCTTTGCGATTAAAATAATCACAGTGATAGTCTTATGGCGCTATGATGGGTATATGAGATCCATCAACTGCTCCAACACAGTGTGGGAGGCCCCATCTGTTCTCATAATATGCAGAAATTTCAGCAAACTTCTCCTGGCTTGCAAACCCGATTTGCTCTGGCACCAACAATGCCTCTGCCGCATCACAAACGTCCTGCACGCATCGACACACATATGTAATGGTGATTCCAAAAAGATGTCCAAAGCTTCCAAAGTGCAATTGCCACTCTTTTCTTTAAGGGCACACATCTGCAAAAGTTCGTGTCCTTCCGTTCCATCGCTGGACGCAGTTTGTTGCACAGGGTGTCGAATGTTTCTGCGGACATCCTGAAGTTTTCAACCCACTGTGTGTCCGTGAAAGCGGGAACAATCATGTCCCACCATTCGAAGGTTCAGTTGACCGCCCAAACCAACGGTACACGACGTTTTGAGATGGCCGCCTAAAACACACACAATCACACAGTATTTTAGTACTCCACATCGATTTACAACACTGTAACAATATACTGGACAGACTGAAAAACGTCCAACTCAAGCGTAAGCTTACCTTAACATGTCGCCTCTTTGTTGCTCGTAGTACTTCGTCTTCAGCTTGATATTCCCGTAGGGCTTGCAAAACTTTCCTTTTCTTTTTAAGAGTGTTTTGCCTTGGCTCTTCTAAACGTCTCTGTCTTTTGGCGTTTTCAGTGAGCCACAGAGCAAACAACAACAGCAGTAACACCTCCAGATCATCCAACGCCTCCATTGTTGTTTATTTTACTAACCACGGCGTGGCTGTATATAAATGTCACTTAAAAACGACGTCATGGCAGTGTTGCGACGCCAACGCCACCCACTTCCAGGTCGTAACGACTCTACCCTTCTGAATGGAAACAAAACCGTCCTGGTGGTCCAAAGCGTGTAGTGCTGTACCGTGTCGTAATTTGCGGCAATGGAAAAGCGCCACTACAGTCTTCAAGCAGCCCCCCTCTTTTCTTTACCTCCTCCCCTCCATATCCATGATCATATATCTGACCTGTTATCTGCCTTCTGACTATCGCCCTTGCCTGCTCCGATAACCTTTCTGTCTCTCGCTCTGAACCAAGCCAGTCTACCTGGACCTCAATTACTGCTTTGTTGCTGATCCAGACCGTTTACCAAACCACTGTGTTTTGGATTACGGACCAAGCCAGTCGAACCAGTACCAGGTAAATGGACACCAACTAATCCTAACTTTCTCCTAAGAGAATCCAAATCAACAGAGGTCCAAGTCTCCAGAGAGGATATCCTGGGAAACTATCTTTGTCCGGTAACCCAACTTTTCCTGGTTTTGCAGTACTTTCCTAATGCTCTGCCATTTACTCACCAGTCTGTCTCGTCCAAACCAGAATTCGAAGACGTGGTTCCCGACCTGCTTGTACATTCTTTTGTCTGTGAATAAACACCATTTAATCTTCACTGGGTTGTTGATTCTGGATCCCACTTGTATGATCCTTCTTACCAAAAATTTAAAAAGTGTGTGTGTGTGTGTGTGTGTGTGTGTGTGTGTGTGTGTGTGTGTGTGTGTACATGTATAGCTATACTTGTGTGGACGAACCTTTGACAGGCCACCAGCATTGTGTGGACATTTGTAGTTGTGAGGACATTTTGCCTGGTCCCCACAATGTTTAACTAGCTATTAAACTCAACTAGTTAGGTTTAGAGGTATGGTGTGAATTAGGTTTAGGTTAAGGTTAGGGTTAGGCATGTATCACTAATGGTTAGGTTTAGGGAAAGTGTCTGGAGTAGGAACAGTAGGAAGATAGAATTCAAAGAGTCCAATGAAATGGTGTTGTGTGGGTGTGTACAACTCATCAAGCAAATTGTTTGATCTTGAATATGTTGTAGGTAATATTGCTAACTCACTGTATAATTCTCTTTTTTGTTGTTGTTTCTCTAATGATGAGGCATCTTGAATTAAATTTACCCTCCAGTGTGTGACCTTAAGATTTATATAGGACTGAGCTGATTCAAGTTATAACAATCCCAGATCAAACAGGACACAAACATTTCAGAGATGGCCTGTTTGTCAAGGAGTTAATTTGTATTGACAAAGTCTGTGACCTGGCCTTTTTCTGACATGCAGATTTGCTGCAGGTCTATTTTAATGGCCAACACACCCTGTCCACTTAACTGAGCAAAAGTCTTTAGGATTTTTCATTGCCCATTTACAGCTTCTGATCAGGATATGGATGAATATGGTTGAAAGACACACATTGCCTTAAGTAGTCATATCCCTTGAATATTTTCCCATTTTCGCATGTAACAACCACAAACTTTAACATTTTTCCAGCGACAGACCACAAGGCAAGGCAACTTTATTTGTATAGCACACTTTCAACAACAATGCAACTCAAGGTGCTTTGGGTGATTAGGGTATAAAATAAAAGCAGCAATAAACCAACAGTAAAAGCATATAACAGAACATTAAAGACACATATAGGCGAGTTTCCACTATCAGAACTTCAGGGTAATTTGCCCAGACCTTTCCGGTATGCGCGTCTCCACCACACTGGGCCTGGGCAATCGGGCCGATTTTCGGGGCCATTTCAGGAACCAAAGAAGTACCTGTATAGGGGAATGTACTCGGAAATGCCCAACCGAGTTCCTGGGCGGGAGCTGTGGTTAAGTCGCACTGATTGGTTGTAATTCAGAGGCAAATGAAACAAACAGCCAGCTTTGTAAAAATAAGAAAAGTTGCTGGCGGAGCAGTTTATAACAACAGCAAACAGAAACGCAGCAACAAGCCCTGCTTTTTTCATGTCGATCTATTATTTCTGCTGCTGTGGGCACCTTTTTGCGCTGATCAGTGACACTGCTCACGGCAGAGAGTCGATATGCAAATGTCTTTACCTGATTCCATAAAGGGCTGATTGTGTATGGAGAGGAGCGGGTCAACAGATTACCCCATCAGAAAAAGATCGGGTTAAATTACCCTGAAGTTCCGATAGTGGATTTTTTTATGACACATTAATAAATATTATATTCCCCCTGGTCCCCGGGGTCCCCGGGTCCTGGACCGGGGCCACCCTGGCGTAACTCGTTGCAGGCGGAGCCCATGGGCTCACCCCTGCATTGTAGATGCTGGATGTTCCCCTGGGGCTTCCCTCTGACCAACCCCCCCCCCACAGCAATCTCAAATAAAGATTTTTCACACATACAGTATATATCAAGTGGAGTACTACTGCAAAGCTGTCATGCTCTGCTTAAGAAAGTAAATCTGTTGGGCTTGTACATGGTACTCAGAAACCAATTCTAAGTGCCACACTGCCAGACAGGACATCCATCCATCCATTTTCTTCCGCTTATCCAGGGTCGGGTCGCGGGGGCAGCAGCCTAAGCAAAGAGACCCAGACTTCCCTCTCCCCAGCCACTTGTTCCAGCTCCTTGGGAGGAACCCCAAGGCGCTCCCAAGCCAGCCGAGAAACATAGTCCCTCCAGCGTGTCCTGGGCCTTCCCCTGGGCCTCCTCCCGGTGAGACATGCCTGAAACACCTCACCAGGGAGGCGTCCAGGAGGCATCCTGACCAGATGCCCGAGTCACCTCAGCAGCTCCAGCTCGGTCAGAGTGGATGGAGAGTGGCTATGTTCAGCAATTCCCACGTCTACTCACAAATTCTTAGGTGGATTTAAGTGTGGACTTTTGACTGAGCATTTGACTATGGTTTGATCTAAACTAATCATCTGGAGCTCTGGCTTAATGTTTAGAGGCATTGAACTACTAGAAGATTAACCTTTTTACAGGTTTTCTTTCAGGATTCCGCTTTATTTACTGCAGCTCCATCCATCTTCCCAATTAACTCTGACTAGCTTCCATGTCCCTGCTAAAAATAAAAGCATCCACGCCACATGCTGCGACCTCTACTATGCTTCATATTAGAAATCAAATGTTTGTGGTAATCTTCAGTGTTTGTGTTCCTCCACAGACAACGTTTTGCAATGTTAGGCTCAATTGACCTGGGATCTCATTTATAAAGCTTGCTTACACACAAAATGGGGTCTGAAAAGTGTGTAAGTCACTTTCTACTAAGTTTGGGATTTATAGAAAAAAACATGGCGGAAAGATGTAAGCAACTTTATGCACACCAAGGACCTTTTTTATGGACATTTTGGGCACAGGGGGACACTGGCAGCGCAGCAGGTGAGATGGCAAAATTGTGAATTTAAGACACATTTTCAGACTTGTAGAGCTTCACTCACACACAAACACACAACCAACAGTCAGACCCAACCCCAGTTCTCTGAACTGAGAATTCAAATGAGAATCTGAAGAAAATAGGTTGCATTTAAGGATTATATCACAGTATGTTCATATGTATAACAATAATGGCTAGCATTTATAGAGTGCTTTTTGAGACCATCAAGAACTTTACAACTCCATTATTCATTCACTGGTGCAAGCAAGCTTCAAATGTAGCCACAGCTGCCTTGGAGCAGACTGACAGCAGGGAAGCTGCCATTTTCTGCCATTGGCCCCTCTGACCTACACCAGTAGACAAGAAGGGTGAAGTGTCTTGCGCAAGAACACAATGACATGTAGTATGTGGAAGCAGAAAACAAACCCATGATTTCCGGGTCAGAGGCTGACAACTCTACGACTGAGCCACAGCCACCCTTCAGATCGTTTAGCAATTGTACTTATCGGTTCCTTTATTGTGTGAAGTACAAATATAAATACTGTAGACAATCCTGCATAATGGTGCACAATGGATGTACTGGTGCTCATTGAAGAGTAGATGTAGATTCCTTAAAGCAGTCCTATTAGATCTATGTGCTGAACTGGGCCTGATGTTATATCTACTGACCCACTGGAACCGTGCATGCCGTCCCCTTCCTCTTCTTTTTTATGTCAGGCACTCTGCTGCACCAATGCTGTGTCACAGCTCTTCCGTTTATTTGTGACCCCCAATTATTATTATGCACGGATTATACTTTTTAGGTTGCACAGTGGCGCGGTGGGCTGCACAGTGGCACAGTGGGCTGCACAGTGGCGCAGTTGGTAGCACTGTTGCCTTGCAGCAAGAAGGTCCTGGGTTCCTGGGTTCGAATCTTTCTGCATGGAGTTTGCATGTTCTCCTTCTGCATGCGTGGGTTCTCCTTCTGCATGCGTGGGTTCTCTCCGGGTACTCCGGCTTCCTCCCACAGTCCAAAAACATGACTGTTAGGTGAATTAGTTTCTCTAAAATGCCTTTAGGTATGAGTGTGTGCGTGTATAGTTGTTTGTCTTGTATGTCTCTGTGTTGCCCTGTGATGGACTGGCGACCTGTCCAGGGTGTACCCCGCCTCTCGCCCCTTGACCGCTGGAGGTAGGCACCAGCCCCCCCGCAACCCTGCATTAGGATGGACAGGTATATAAAATGGATGGATGATACTTTTAAGTAGTCTTTTCACACCTTTTCTGTCAGGCTTTTAATATCTAGGAGTGCTGAAACGTATTACGTTCTGCTGTAATTTAGTTTTATTAGTTTTTATTCCAATCTTATTGTTGCTAAAAGAAGTAACCATATAATTCAAAGTTAATATATATTGTTCTTATTTGTTTTATCACTTGTACTGCTGCTTTTATTTTTTAATTTTAATATTTTTACTCTTGTTTTGTAGTTTCACATTTTCTTATTGCTAACTATATTTCTGTCATTTAATGTGAAACACTTTGATTGCCTTTTGGCTGAGTAAAGCTCTACAAAGCTGGATATAGATTGATTGATTGATTGATTGATTGAAATAAAACAGTTTTACATGCCTCCACTTTGTGCTTTCTTCGCCTCTCGGTTGGCATGGCTACCCTTGAAACGCCCCATATCAGCCAGCTTAAGTCAATGCAGAATGTTCATTAGGCACTTTGCATTTATGGCAGAAAGTTGGTGTGTAGTTGGTGGGTTATGATCTAAAAACACCTGAGCACATTTCTAGAGAGAATGGGATTTATAAAGCGGAAATTGCGTGCATCTGTGCGTACTCCAAGTTTGATAGTTCTAAGACTTACTAGGCGTAAGTAAAAAAAATGGCTGAGCTTAAGTACAGTTTTAGTAAGGATTCTACGCTAAGTTTTATCAATGAAACCCCAGAACAGGTTGTTCCACATATTTGCTGTGTTCTCTGCTTGCTTTGTATCAAACTGCAAATAGGACTTTGTGTTGGTCTGTCACATAAATTGCCAAGAAACAAAGCCCTGCAAGAACATGTTGGATTATATTCAGAATAGATGTTTTCCAGAGAAAGAGTTAAAGCTCAACTCCAGAATAGATCTAATTTACATATATAGTAAGTACTCTCTAGTAGACCACTTATCATATACGTCCCACTTTGCTGCTTGAAAAATTGCTTCAATAAAAATAGCTTACAACTCAGTGTTCAGCACTATTAATAGATCACAGGGGATCAATAAGGGCTGCATAAGAGCTGGGAAGGCTTCATGTTTGAATGAATATTCAGACTTTGAATCAAAGATTTTAGCTGCCTATTGTTATTTTATACCTGACATTTTTGCGGACTGTTTTTTAGATACTTTGATTACGCCTCTTCTAAAATTTGTTTATGAAGGCTATATAAAACTATGAAGGTCTAAACTGCGGAGACTAAATGAGATCTAAACTTAGAATTATTAAGGTCTAAATTAGGGATATGTTTAGACTTAATGTTGAGTCACATCTAAATAGAGTAGAACATGAAGCCTTAATGCTGTAATCTATTGCTCAAAGCAGGAGGTATGCGAGCTAGAGAAATGAACAGCAAAATAGATGTTTTTGAGAGCTGCTGGTTGCACTTGTCTTCGATAATGAGGCAAACAAATCTTAACCTATAAAACAGATGCTTCATATTTCTTGGCTTCATCCAAAAAATGCTTATTTTCTGTTTCCTTCTGTTGGCTGAGATGCAGTTGCTCTCAAGTGATGATTAATGCTTATGTGTTAAACTCAGAGTCATAGCTTTTAAGTTGGTGTGATTAGCTTTTAAGTTGCTGTGATTTAGGCAGCAATGATCAAATAGGCCTTTTAGAGATGTTAAACAGATGCCTACCTTTTTTGTTGTTTTGAGTCTTGCTTCCAACCAGCAGTGCAATGCTATCTCTGTTTCTGATCTGTCCTCCTGAGGGACATCTGACTATTCAGCTGCAAAATTATCTGCTGTGATCTTGTGCTAATGGTGTTTGACTGCTGTTTGTTACTTAGCAGGTAGTGCACAGTTGATTTTACCACACACCGGAAGGTGAAAAATAATGAAGAGATGTTGACACATTTGAATAGATTATTCACATAGAACACTGTTTTCACATTGGTACAGTGAGAATAAATTGCTTCCAAGGTTCAAATCATTGCAGAAAATTTAAATCAAAGTGATTATTTTGCTGCAAAATTGTTCTACTACCTAAATGTTGTTAAAGTAAAATAGATAATTTCCCTTACAATGGCCAGATTTACTACCCTATAGCAAACACAGCACAAAAGAGTAGGCACTTGGTGACCCATCCGTTATTGAAAGGCTTCTGGAACCCACTTCTGGGTCAGGCTAAGGTTGATGAGGGGCTGCAGAATCCCACAGAGCTGCTCTGCACAGGCAATAAGAGTGGTAGTGGAAGTCATTTCAAATTTGTTCTCAGCAGAGGTTCTTAGCAGAAACGCCTACCATACAGAAGACATCTCACCGGTGAAGATTCTCTTTTGTTCTGACCCGCTGGGGCGGGGAGAACTCTCATTTCAACGCTTCGAAGTGCCCATCCTGTTTGCGTATCTAGTTTGGGCTATATCAGGACTGTTCCAAGACAGTTCGTTATGACGTCGACCTGCAAGCCGTCCAGCCTGCAGTTGGGACACACCGTCCTAAAATCCTGCGCAGGTTTTCTAACTCTTCCTTTTCTTGCTCAACTACAGACACATTTAGCTCTCCTCCTCGTGGACCGGACTTCCCTCAAAGCAAAGTAGGACTGAACCGGTTCATTTATGCTAATATTGTGTTTAGGTGGAGATAAATAGAGAAAATAGAGTTCTTAACGAGTTAGATCTTGTTCATTGTTGGTTTAAAGTGTTTTTTACCGCTGAAACTATTGGCTCATTTAGTGTCGCCGCACACATAACTTTGAGCTGTATTTGCTGTTTAAACTGGTTTTTATCCTGCCGGATCCCACACTTTCTTTCTCTCTCTTCCGCTCTTGGATCACCTGGTAGAGTTGGACTCAGTCCGACCTGCGTTAGCTGGTCTTAGCCGAAAGGTTTACTCCATTGTCCCTTTGTCTGTTAGTTAAAGCTGAGGCCTTCCACATGGACAGTTCACCCCATGTGCTCTAGAGCTAAGTTTTATGGCCCTTTGTCTCCTTACACTCCATGTCCCTCATCTTAGCCCAGAGCTAAATTTTATGGTCCTTCGTCCCACAGGCTATCTTGGTTGAGCCCCCTGGATTGAAGGCCCCCTCCCTTTGTGAACCAAACCTCAGCAGTCTGTTTGTCTTTGATCCACTTTGTGTTAATTGTGTTTAACATCACATATTATTGTTTTCTAAGATCTGTAGTAGTTAGTTGCATGCTTTAGAATAGATGGGAATTATTGACGAAATGTTTTGGCTGTAGGGTTAATCTATTTTCTTAATAAATTCCCCTAAGCTTAAAGAGAAGTTGTCTGTGTTTAAATGATGAAATGCATACAATTATTGTCCACAAGCGTGTTGATTAACACCTTCAAGAAGAGACTGGATGCCTGGTCTTCTAAAGACAAGTTGTGCCCCAAATGTTAATTGATAAAACTTGGACCTCATCAATAATTATATTAATATTAAATTATTGATCATAATTATTGATGGTTATGTAAACCACACAAAAGAATTCGCTCACTCTGTCACAACAAAAGTCAGCTCTGATTTTGACAGTAACACACATATTGGACTTGGACCTTGCCCTACCTCATTCATACCTATCAGCAAAGAGCAGTCGAAAAATCATAAACCCAACAAATGTAACCCCAATAATCTCAAAGTTATCAAAAGTCCCACACTCCCTAAATCACATAGTCACTCCATCTCCAGTCACTATTAATATGCCAAATGTACGCTCTATGCTGAACAAAACATATGTACGATATGATTTTAGACCATAATTTTGATTGTTTATTTTTAACAGAGACATGGCTGAGTGCAGATGCCCCTGTTGTTCTTACAGAGGCCTCCCCACCTAATTTTAACTTCACTTATTCCACAAGGAGTAGCAAAAGGGGAGGGGGTACTGTTTTTGTAAACTAATCAAAGCTTTCTGCAAAATCTGTTTTATTTAATAATTATAGCACTTTTGAATATACTGCAACTGTTTTTAGCACTCTTCAGATGTTATGCATCACAGTTTATAGGTTTCCCAAAAGAGCACACCCTTTATTCAACAATTTTCCGAGTAATTTTCAATCTTGCACAACTCCTTTGAAAAGATCATTTTAGCTGGTGATTTTAGTCTACATATGGAAAACATTTTAGATCCTTTATCAACAGATTTTTTAAAGGAGTCATAACCTAGTATTACCTTGGATACCCAAGCTTTATTATAGTCTTTCAGGCACTTCTAAAAAAGAAAAGTTGAAAAAAAGTGAAAAAAATAAACACAGAGGTCCTCTGACCCTTATTTCTGAAGGCATTATTGTCTTGCGAGATCTGATGCGATATTTTGGCTGTCGTGGACGGTCATTGTAATAATGCAAATGAGAGGCGCGTTGATTGGTGGCAGGAAGGAGGGGGGTTGACACCGCAGGTAGCGCTTCAGCATATCTAACCCATATCTACTACTCCCGCTAGCATACAATAGCCACATTAGCAGTTAGCTGCTGTTTGTTACACACAGTAGAGCAATAAAAACACAGCCTTACAGTTTCAATTGCAGGCAAGTCTCTGATTATTGGAATTGCCCCTTCTTCCAAATGGAGCTTCGATGCCAACTTCGCCTGACATTGTCCCAAATTCGTAAAGGACTCCGGCGTAAAAAAATAGAAAAAATATTCCCATGTTGATTCTGGCACTCAACAACAGAGCAACTCACGCGCTACGTTTCTGCATCTTTCACTGTGTTGTTCGTACTTTGAACCGGTGATGTGTCGATCTTGAACAAACCGGCTCTAAGAGCTAACTCTTTGAAGTGAACGAAGGGAGCCGGCTCGTCATTTGGAGCCGTTTTTTATTTTTTCATTCCCCTCCACTTGTTTTGGTACATTTGGTAAACATTGTTTTGCATTAATTTTGTAATAAATACACTTTAAGCAACAGAAAATCTGAGGAGCCACTTGGGAGCCAAAAGAGCCGGCTCTTTATGGCGAGCCAAGCCAAAAGAACTGGCTCTCCAAAAAGAGCTGGAATTCCCAGTAATGGCAGCGCTCGACTGAATATGAGGGGGAGAGGGGCGAGGGGGAGGGCAGGCTTCCTACAGCATAGGTCTGCGATGTCTATATATGGTGTATCCTGCGCCGACTTGATATCAAGTCGGCCAGAAATTATAATTACATATTTGAGTGCGTGTGCATGTGGGCTGGTTAACGAGCCCAGGGGTAGACAAACGCTTCACTTTTACACTGCCGGCCAGTGTATAATCGTTAGGCAATCATAACATAATTTTTTTTCTCGTGGAAAAGTGAAAATTACAGGTCATGACTCCTTTAAATGTTCTGAATTATATGGATTTTAGTCAACATGTCAGGCATCTGACTCACAACAGAGGACACACCGTGGACTTGCTCATCACTTATGGCCCCACCAGTATGTCCTCTGTTGTTGACTTGGCTGTCTTTGACCACTACTGTGTGTTTTTTAACATCACAAGTTTTATCCATCGGGAGACCTCTGTGAGAACTGTCAGGAAACGTCATCTAACCTCTGAAGTGAATGCAGGTTTTCTTGAAGATTTAGAAAAGATACCTACTATAGCTTTAGCTGCCCCCTGTGATTTTATTGTCAGAATCAGAATCAGAAAGGGTTTTATTGCCAAATGTTGGGGAGGTTTACAGCATTAGGAAATTCCTGCGGTACTTTGTGCAAACATACGGAAAAAAAGACAAACACTTAAATAAAAATAAAAATTTAATGTGCTAAACAGATTGATATATACATGAGTGCAGGTAACAATCGGTGCAAATCAGACAGGAGCAAAAAAACCAAATATGGGTCATGTGACTGAAACAGAGCAGGTGGTGGGAACATTCTTAGGGTTGTTGTTCATGAGTCCAACAGCAGAGGGGAAGAAACTGTTCTTATGGAGAGAGGTTCTGGTCCAAATGGACCGGAGCCTCCTCCCTGAGGGGAGCAAGTCAAACAGTCTTTGTCCAGGGTGAGAAGGGTCAGCTGTGATCTGACCTGCATGCCAGACTGGTGGTTGGAGGTGCAGTAGTTGGTGTACAGGGAGAAGAGCAGAGGAGAAAGAACACAGCCCTGAGGGGAGCCGGAGCTGATGGTCCGGGAGTCCGAGACATTCTTCCCCAGTCTCACATGCTGCTTCCTGTCCGTCAGGAAGTCAGTGATCCACCTGCAGATGGGATCAGGCATGTTCATCTGGGAAAGCTTTCCTTGGAGAAGGTCTGAAAGGATGGTGTTGAAGACAGAGCTGAAGTCCACAAACAGGATCCTGGCGTAGGTTCCCAAGGAGTCCAGATGCTGGAGGATGAAGTTTAGAGCTATGTTGATGGCATCATCTACAGACCTGTTGGCTCTGTAGGCAAACTGCAGAGGATCCAGGAGGGGGGCCTTGAGGGTCTAGAGATAGAACAGAACCAGGCGCTCAAATGACTTCATGACCACAGATGTCAGAGCCACAGGTCTGTAGTCATTAGGTCCAGTGATCCTTGGCTTCTTGGGGACAAGAACTATGGTGGAGGTCGAGAAGCAGGCAGGCACATGACATGCCTGCAGTGAGGAGTTGAAATGGCGGAAAACACTGGGGACAGCTCATTTGCACAGTGTCTGAGAGTGGCCGGAGACACGCAGTCTGCACCCGGAGCTTTTCTAGCATTTAGGCTCTTAAACTGTTTCCTCACATCTGCTTCATATGAAGGGTTTTAGTTGGAGGTGATGTGAGATCCTCATGGGATCAATTTTTTTAACAGTAGGCTTCAGTCCGCTCTCTACCTGGTTGCTCCGCTAAAAGGTAAAAGTGCACATTCAAAACTTGTCACACTGTGGAGAAATGAAGATCTCAAAAAACAAGAGAGAAATTGCAGAGTGGCAGAGAGAAAATGGAGGAAAAATAAAATCACGATAAACCATCAAATATACACACAACTTCTCAAAGCATACAATAACGCAGTAAGAAATTCAAGAAATGCGTACTTTTCCAAAATACTTTCAGATCATAAAATTAATTCCAAAATTATTTTCTCCACCTTTGACAAATTGTTTTTAACTGTGCTTCTAATGCATTTCAGAAAATTCCCTCAAACGTGTTTGCAGACCACTTCAGAGGGAAGGTAGACACTCAGTACGTTTACATGCACAGCTAAATCAAGCTTTTTGCAGTAATCGGACTAAAGACTTCCCTCCTGCAGCGAGCAGAGTCCCAGTTTATATGTTACTCCGAAAATCGAATTATTGAAAGAAGTGTGCCGACCACCACAACGGTAGGTGGCAACATGCAACCCTTTGTGTGGCCTTCTTCCGATTCGTGTCACACACTCAATAAAAAAACACTCAGTAAACAAACACTTGTGGAAGAGAAGCCGACATAGTAAAAAAAATGGATGACGACAACGCTGCCACGCTGTACATTTGTTACATTCTGTACTGTTTGATCGTATTACACGCTAGCTGCACACAGAGTCTCGTGCTTTTTTTGTTGATTACGTGGCTTCTGAGCTCGTCATTTCTTGGAGGGGCAGAGCACAGCTCCTGATAGCTCGGCTTCTTAAGGCGAGAGTATACATGCAGAGAAATTCTAATTTCTAACCGCATTATCTAGCTGCAGTAGTCGAGCTTCTGAAACTCCAGTTTGGTATGACTCAAGCCAGACTAAGGTGTATACATGAATTTTAAAAGTCTGATTTCAGTCGGACTAAGGCAATAATTCGAATTTCTCTTGCTGCATGTAAACGTACTGAATATCAGATATCCGCCCCTGATATATATATAAATATATATATATATATATAGGTGAATTGGTTCCTCTAAATTGCCCTTAGGTATGAGTGTGTGCATGTATGGTTGTTTGTCCTGAATGTCTCTGTGTTGCCCTGCGATGGACTGGCGACCTGTCCAGGGTGTACCCTGCCTCTCGCCCCTTTACCGCTGGAGATAGGCACCTGCCCCCCTGCAACCCTGCAATAGGATTGACGGGGATGGACAGTACAGAAAATGGATGGATTTTATATATATATATATATATATATATATATATATATATGATAATATTATTTTAGTGAAATTATATATATATAAAGTATAAGTACATATAAATAAAGTATATATCCATTATTTCAGCTTTTGTTATGTTAATCAGCTGCTGCTCCCGGCTGTACACCACCTTGTTGCCATGGTTACCCCTCATAACAAGTTATCAAAAAGTGAAGTATTAACAGCAAAAATCTTTCCAACTTCACAGTACCAAAAACTAGAAAGGGTACAGGTCCAAAAAATGAAATCTTTCCTCAAAACAACAGAGGAAACAACATCCAAAAAAACCTTAATATGTTGCCAACAGAGCCAATCTAACATGCAGCCACCCAGAGCAGTGCAATACTAGAAATATAAAATTTTAAATAAATTTCATGTTATTCATGTTTTTCTCCATATTACATCTGGAGAAATGATGATTAGTATCTATATCATAAAAGACTAAACTTAACCATTCTTAATTAGGATATTTTAATGAAAAACTGTCGACATTTTGTAGTTAGGGGATTCAAATCTCCAGTGTTTCCTTTAGTTGCACTGGCTTTGACGTAACCTTAAAATTTGCTCACAGTGACTAAAATGTTTCAAGAATGTCACTCTGTCCATATAAACTGCTTTTTAATAGTAATTTTATTTAGCAACTAAACCATCATAAATATTACCAAAATGTATATAAATTACTAATGTAGCAGCTGAATATGTACAACAGCAGGGTAAAAGCAGATGACTTAACGAAGTTAGTGTACCATTTCAGCTCAAAGTGGAATCACTTCACCTAAAGTCATGCCTGCTACAGAACAGATGCTTGACCTCTTTTGAATTATTAGATTGTTTTTACTCTGTTTTATCCTCAAGCCAGATAAGACATGCTTACATACATATTCACCAAATTGGTGGCCATCTTTTTTCTTTACTCCAAAAAGGGTGCTCACTGTTTAATCTTGTTATCAAACCCTAAAACTATAATTAGTATAAAGATCTTTTTTTTTTCATCGTCAATAGTTATTTATAATTTAAAGAGGAAATTAGTTGGAGTTATTGTGGTGGGTAATTGACCTGTCAGTGATGCACATTCCTACCTTATTAAACTGATGTTTAGAAACAAGAGCTTTCCTGTCACAGCTCACCTCCAACACATGTGTTTTTCTAGGCAAATTGTGTTTCAGCAAGTGTGAGCACACACATGCTGGATACATTACACTAAGGCTGCTCGATTATGGCAAAAATGATAATCATGATTTTTTTTTTATTGAAATTGAGATCTCGAAATATTTAACATGATCTTTAAAGTTGTATTTAAGGTTCAAATGCATTGAACATTAACAGTGGCCATGTTCCGTCCCTCCACTGTCAAGGTGACTGACTGTAGTTGTGGCTGCAAGTTGGTCCGTGTCTGTCGCGGTGGCAACCCTCAAACCCACTGGTGGACACCAGCTGTGAGGGATGCTGTCAAGCTAAAGAAGGAGTCCTATCAGGTCTTTTTAGCCTGTGGGACCCCGGAAGCATCTTATAGGTACTGGCAGGCCAAGCAAAGTGCGGCATGGATGGTCGCTGAGACAAAAACACGGGCGTGGGAGGAGTTTGGAGAGACCATGGAGAACGACTTCCATGCGGCTTTGAGGCAATTCTGGTCCACCATCTGGCATCTCAGCGGGGGAAAGCGGTCCACCACCAACACTGTTTAAAGTGTGAATGCTATTCTTCTGACCTTCGACGTGGGACGTTTTTGGTCGGTGGATGGAATACTTCAAAGACTTTCTCAATCCTACCGGCAAGCCTTCCAATCTGGAAGCAGAGTCTGAGGACTTTGGGTTGGGCTCTCCAATCTCTGGTGCCGAAGTCACTGAGGTGGTTAAAAAGCTCCTTGGGTGCAAGGCTCCGGGGTGGATGAGATTCGCCCTGAGTTCCTCAAAGCTCTGGATGTTGTGGGGCTGTGTTGGTTAACGCTTTGCAGTCTTGCATGGACATCGGGGCAGTTCCTTTAAATTGGCAGACCCATGGAGGTCTGGATTTGGAGTCACACTCAAAATTAAAGTGAAAAAACACACTACAGGCTGATCCAACATTGATGCAAAGCCCTTAAAACAAGTCAAAATGAAGCTCAGTAGTATGTGTGGCCTCCACGTGCCTGTATGACATTCCTATAATGCCTGGGCATGCTCCTGATGAGGTGGTGGATGGTTTCCTGAGGGATCTCCCCCGAGACCTGGACTAAAGCATCCGCCAACTCCTGATAGTCTGTGGTGCAATGTGGCATTAGTGGATAGACATGATGTCCCAGATGTGCTCAATTGGATTCAGGTCTGGGAAATGGGCAGGCCAGTCCATAGCATCAATGCCTTCGTCTTGCAGGAACTGCTGACACACTCAAGCCACATGAGGTCTAGCATTGTCTTGCATTAGAAGGAACCCAGGGCCAACCGCACCAGCATATGGTCTCACAAGGGGTCTGAGGATCTCATCTCGGTACCTAATGGCAGTCGCGCTACCTCTGGCGAGCACATGGAGGACTGTGCGGCCCCCCAAAGAAATGCCACCCCACACCATTGCTGACCCACTGCCAAACCAGTCATGCTGGAGGATGTTCCAGGCATCAGAACGTTGTCCATTGCATCTCCAGACTCTGTCATATCTGTCACATGTGCTCAGTGTGAACCTGCTTTAATCTGTGAAGAGCACAGGGACTTAAAGAGCCTCAACAACCTAAAAAATAAAGCTGGTTCTGTTCTCGGGACGACTGTGGAACCACTATACATGTTGATGCAAAGATGTGTTCTTTATAAACTCAAGAAAACTATGGACAACCCTGAGTATCCTTTTCATGAGACTATCATACAAAAGAGTGTGTTCAGTCTGAGGCTTCTTCAGAATTTGCTGTAACATAGACTGCTACTGCAAATCCTTCCTGCCATCATGATCTACAACAACTCCTTGAATAATAAATAGTATGGGCTATAACAACACTTAATTTCCCTCTGGGATCAATAAAGTATTTTTTTATTTTAATGGCTCTGGAAAAACGACAATGTTTTCTCAAAAAGATCCCAGAAGAGGGATTTTGCTTTTGAACATCAGTATATAGTTTCCGTACAGTTTGGGAAAAGACGATAAAATCCAGTCCCTGTAAAAACAAAGCCAACAAGAATATAGCTTCTAGAGAATACGTTTTTAAAACACCCTCTTCCCAGTGTGTGAGCTATTGAATAAACTCGTGTGTTCATGCATAGTGCTGAATGTGGACAATTATTCTGTATATTGGAAGTGAAGTGCCTCTATGTGTCAGGGTAGTAAAGCCCAGCCTGTATAGGAGCATGATGGTGTAATACACGTGAGGGGACAGGAGTGTGTAAAGGAGACAGCTGCTGATCCAAATTATAATCAAATTAGTAGAAAAATGAGAGACAATAATTTCCCTCTCACCATATGCATCAACATTTGCAATGTATGTCACTTAAACTATATTTTTTCTTTTGTCTGTTTACTCCAGTGCCATGTGAGTCTAATCTTGTAGAGTAACCTCTTTTATAATCAGTTTCCAAATCACCTCAGTGCCCTCAGATATGCCCTTGCTGATGATATGGTTAAAACTGCCTTCACAGTTTCAGTTGTCTTTGTGACCCAAGGCCAGTCATTAGGCCCATTTTGTCGCCTGTCTTCTTTTGTGCTCTGCATTGCCAAGTTCCTATTGCAAATTGCTTAAAAACACCATAGAAATAGGACGGGAAAAGAGTGAATCTGTGGCCTCAAGTATTCTGTTAATGGTTATGATAACACTACATGGGGCTATTATTAACATCATTGTAACTCTTTGTCAGATGTGTGATCTTCAAAAGCACCATCATGGAAAGAGGAGCTGACAAAAGAGGTGCCAGGGGATGAAGATCTTAACTGAATAAAACAGTGAAAGCTTAACAAAGAGTTCATTTGTCTGAGTATGCATGTTTGTGTTAGAGCTTTTGTTGTGATCTCTGACAGAGCTCATCACTTTGTCTCAATACAGTCCACAGCTTGGGAAAAGTAAATCTTTCATGTTGCTGCAGTGGTATTGGTATTCACATTATAATTTCATTTTAATGTAAACTGTTCCTAAAGGTCCATTTGATGGGTTCAAAGCTATAGGATATTTTCACACTAATCCTTGCCTGAACCATGGCACTTCAATATTCCTTGGTGTTGACTTCATCTAATCATTCTTTGTGGAAGCACCATTACTTTGTTTAGCATTGTTTTTGGCATTTTGTTTCCAAAAGACAAAGATGCCATTGAAACAACACAATGTTTGGGTGTAAGATACTGGCAGGCAAAGCATATATAGAACACCATAACTAAGTGGCTGGAATAGTGTACAGGAACATCTGTCCAGTCAAATACCACCAAGACACCAGACTACGATTCTAGATAGCATCCAAATGCAGACTCCAGAACAGGTGATGATTACTCAGACACTGTAGTGGTGACCAGAGCAGTCACAGATTTGGTGATCCCAACTGACAGCAAATTTAAGAAGACATAATATAAGAAGTATGAGAAATACCAGGGACTTAAAGCAGAAATTAAGAAGCTGTGGAGAATCTAGGTCTCAGCAGTGCCAGATCATTGGTTCACTTGGAGCAGTGACACCTAAACAGGGGGAGTTGCTGCAGCAGATCTCTGTCCAGAAGAGTGCAGTCCAAGGAATGGCTAACATACTGCACAGAACCCTCCAGCTCCCAGGCCTATGGAAGAGGACTTGTGCCTGAAGTGGAAACTCCAGTGAAATTATACAAAAGTATAAACTGAAGAAATTGCATAAAAAAAAACATTAAATTCAGTTGTTGATTTAGTGCAATAGTCAATGTATCCCGACAGTGTGATTTATTGACTGTGTATAATTAAGTTTTCTCTTGACCCATGTAAATTGTTCAAACAATCAAATCATCAGAGCCATCCAGGGATTGGATGCTATTTTTGAAAGAAGCTTTTTAGCAGTTTGTTAGTGTTTGCTTTAAGTAACCCATACCACTTTACTGAGGGCAGAAGATTGAAAACCTGGTGATTGGGATGAAAATGTATCTTAATGATTCTTCGTTTATTTTTTGGGTAGTGTCCATAACCTTTGTGAAGCCCTCTTGTCTGCTGCCATACCTTTACACCAAGATGTGAGGCCATGTATAAAACTGTGAGTATTAACCAAGGATGTTCCAAAGTTTTAGCCGCTGTAAGCATAGTTTTAGTTCTAAGACAAAATCAATGACAGAAAACACATACATTCATCTATGCTCATAAATTACATCTGAACTGTAATGTATGTTTCATAACTAAAACATTAAGTAAATCGTCAACAGCACTAAATCAGTGTTTTGGTCTAATTTAGACCATCATGAATCTCTGGCACCAACACCAGTGTAATTAAATTACCAAAGGTAAATTCAAACATTATTATGCACCACTGCTCCAAGCTCATCTGCATAATTATAGTACACAAGCAAAGGTTTGATCTGGTCTTTTTATAACTAGACTAATAAGCTGCTACAAATGTTTGATTAGTACACTGGAGTCGACTGTCAAATATACAACTGGAATTTGAAAGAGGATTATCCCCAGCTCGAATGAAAAGTTATACTTGTTCAACTTTGAGGTCAAACATTTGCAACATTGTTTTTAATGACACCTACAAACAAAAATATAGAAACAAAGACTATCAAAAAGACTTTGTGATTTTGGAACAGGGTAAGTAAGTCATAGGAATTTTACATTTGTTTGGAAAATGAAGACTAACTTTGTCTTTTTACCAAGCTAGAATTGTAAATAACACACTGGTTCTCAAACCTGGGCTTCAGGATCCACCGTCTTTTATGTTTTAAATGTGCATCTGCTCCAGCACACCTGATTTAAAATGACTGCATTACTTCCTTAAAATGCCATCAAGGGCTGCAGAAGCCTGTTATTCCCAAATTAATTTAAGTCAGGTGTGTGACAGCAGGAAAACACCGAAAACATGCAAGACAGTCGGTCCTGAAGGCCAGGATTGAGAACGGAAGTTATTGTGCATTGATTTATGAACACTAACCTAGTGCCAGGCCGCAAAGTCTATGAGGGAAAACCCAGGAACCAATTTCCTTTGTGACACTGACACAAGCCATCCAATGGAATTCCAAGCTATTCCCAAGGCCGATCTTCTAAAGTTTCCTATTTCCTGTGAAATTCTATCGGTAGCACAGGTCTGAAAAACTTCTAGACAGAAGCATCCAGAATGCTTATCGAGTGAGTTAACCATCTTAATTTGATTTGGAAAAGCAGCACCTATATTTCAAGCTCCTCCAGAGTCTCAGACCTGTCATCCAGGATCTTAAACCGAGCTCATTGATCCTTCAAGATCTTGTTCTTTCAATGATCACCAACCTCTCATAAGCATAGGTAAAGCTTAGAATTTACAGTGTCCTACAAAACTGTTGATACTACTAAATCTCATTGGAATGTTATGTTACAACCAGAAATGTAATGTGTTTTATTGTAATTTTGTGAAACAGACTAACACAAACTTGTGAAAAAGCTACAGTTTCTTCACAAAAAAAAATCTGAAAAATAGGGCATGCATTTATCACAGTTTTTAGATTAATTTTACAGTGTATGGCTGCAGTTACAGCTGCAACTCTTATGCAGTATTATTTTACCAGCCCGGCACATCCGGAGCCTGGAATTTTATTATTCTGTGCAAAATAGCTCAACCATGGACACATGAGATGCAAGTGAATACCACTTTTTAAATCTTGCCACAGATTCTTAATTGGCATAAGGTCTGGACTTTGACTAGGCCATTCTAACACATGAATATGCTTTGATCTAAACCATTCCATTTCAGCTCTGGCTCCAACAGCATTCATTCAAGCATGTGGGACAAGTGACACAATTTAAAAAAGCTAGAGGGATAACTAAGTTTGTAAGGCAATGAATGCCTTGCATAGAGAAGTGGAAAAGTGGATCAACCTTTGTCAAGTCATTTTAACTGTGATTCCCTACTTGAAAAGAATAGACATTTACACAGAGTTCCTTCAGCTGGATTCCACTCAATGTCCAAAACAATCTTCCTTTCATTCTTTTATAATTTATTTTCAGGCAAGAATGGACAGCCATTGTTTCAGCAATTTTCTTTTCAGGTTAAGAACCTTGAATAGTACAAAGAAAACACAAAAACAGATCTGAAACAGAATAAGGGATAGTTTAGTTTGTTGTGCACATAAATTAATGCATTGGTGACTGAAACCAAAATAAGAATAAATACATATTCACCAACAACATTAAGGTTCAAACAAAGTATGGTCATCTTTAAAATCTGTCAAGTAATTCATAGTCTTATTTTCCACAGAAACTGAACTATTTGCTAACAAGAAATACTCCCATTATTACATGATGTAATAAATAAACACAAAACAAACTGTTACACCTTATGTTTTGTATGAGCCAAAAAGCAACAAGCAGTTTTACTTTGAACATTTAGCAAAAGCAGAAACTCTTAACTGTTCTAAAACTAAGCAATGCATGTCAAGAGTTACTGATCAGAATTGTTTGTGCCACACCATGTAAAGCAATTAGCTCTGTGACTGCTGTCATCTGAGAAGCAAAAAATGTCCAGAATAATGTTGCTTAAAAAGTTTGCTTTTTTTACCAGCTATGTGTTACTGTGGTATTTGTGTGTTTTAATTCAGCACAGATTTACACATTCCTTCAAACTCAAGTATTGTGCAACCTCTTTCTAGTCCCCGATACCATCAGGTTATGAAAGATTGGTTCCTACTCTCTTGCTTCCAAGCTTGACTTGACAATCTTTGGAGCTTGACCTGATGGGGTGAACCTTACCAGTCTATATTTGATGGACATGCTAATCCCATTCGAGCCAGAGGACTCACTATCACATGGACCCACGACCTCTGGGGATGATCATTTAGGTTGGAAACAGTATGGCTGATTTTTGGCTGAAATCTTTGTTAAGTTCTTGTAGGTTTCTCTCAGTTGTGGTAATCTACGAAGAGAAAACTGTCTGTGTTTAAAAAATATTACGTTTTAGTTGTCAAAAAATACAAGTATAAAAGGAAAGCATGTCAACAGAATTTTATTCAAATAAATATCTAGTCATGTTAAATGTTGTTTTTGATTATTCGCACTGGCTGTGGAAATCAACAAGTACCTCAAGTGTTCATGAACAGTAAACTGAATTTCCCACTTTCCTTACTTCCAAGATCTGACCTCCCTGTGGGTGAAGGAAGGGCTAAAAAAGGATTATCCTTTTGCTGTCAACACACATTGGCAGAAACACACTGTACAAATGTGCTCAACATAAAAGCATAGGGAGAGTCCCGGAAGGTATCAGTTCTATCACATTCCACACACATGCACCAATTACAGCCCCACCCTCTTCACTTTGGCACACCAATGGTTTAAAAAATTTACAGATTAATGCTAAGAATCAAATATCTTACTGTGATATCTCTTATCTAACTCTTATCTGTGTAAATGACATTCAAACACAGCTGTAGATTTATTTTTAGTCACACGTTGTACAATGATCTTATCTCCCTCATCCCCAGCAAACTGCTCATAAAAATCTGCCTTCACTGTACATTAAGTGTCTGCCTGGGGATTGCTTTCTAGACTTAGTTTTGGCCTCACCTAATCTTCTCCTCTGCACTGTTGCACCATTTCTTCCCATCCCATCATTCTCGCTCCATTTCTCTTCATCTCTCTATTTCTTCTCTGTCTGTCTCCATTTCTGACTTTGAATCTTTCTACTATTTTGTGAGCGTTTCTCAGAAGCAGCCAGCGGAGTAGGAGGAGTATAGCAGGACTGTATGATTATTCATCCGGGGAGAGGTACAGAGATTTTTCTGCACTCTCGCTCAGCCTACGGCCAGTTTGCTTTTCTGTGATTAAATTCATCAACACTCTCCCCTTCTCGCATGCAGAGCCACATTATTCTCCACAGAGAGTTGCCATCAGACTGCTCTCCCTGTTAGAAATAACTTCACAAGTAAAAACTTCCTTTTACGTCAAGTTCACTGAAAGTCTTCTTTTTCTCCATTTAGGCATGAGTTCCCTCACTTCTCCAGTAAGAACAGAAGTTGTTTGTTCAGATAGCAAACATCTCTGGAGTTGGGTGTTTCTGTATTTCTCTCATTTATGCAAACTTGCAGCCTGTGTTCTACAATAGGCTATTATGAACCAAATTGATATTATGTAAATAAGGATGGAATGAGCATAGGGGATTGGAGTTGCACAACTGGGATGGTCCACGGCTGCCAGCAGAATGAATTAATTGTGTCCTAGCATGTGGGGCCAGAAGAAGCAACAGCAGGGGGGGGGGCTTTATCCCTCTTGGTACGGCCTGAAGCTCTGCTGGAGTTTCAGATCTGGTGATTAGGCTGTGAGGTCGAGCTGCTCAGCAGAAATCTCCTCTGAATTCTGCAGAACCGCTAAAGGCACGCTCTTCACCATATCAGAGGAGGATGAAAAAGATGTAATGTTTTTTTTTCTTTTTGCATCCGCAGATTCGACTGGGAAGTAGGCATCATATGTGGATCTCAAAGTTCTCTTATTTGAATTGATCATGTTTAGCCTCAGACAGAAGCATTTTAGGCAGGACTGATTTATTTTTGCCATTGGGTTTTTTGCACTGACAGAACTTGTCGTCATTTGATGCTTGCTTTAGGCTTTTTTTAACTATGCTGCCTTTTGCCGTCAACAACAATGCATAAAACGAATACATAATGTAGAATAGAATCTGCACAATCATCTGCTTAAAGGTGTACAAAGGTATTACATTAACTGTTTCAAAGTTTGCCTTTATCTATTGTCCTATATTCACTGACTCTGGTAATTAAATAAATGGATAATGAGTGGTTTCATAGAGTGGCCTGCTTCATCATTAACTTAGTAATTTGTAAAGGTTTGGGTTAATTCTAGGTTTTGAAACTGCAGCTGATTATTGGAAATCTTAATAAGCTACAAAAAGAAATTGCTTATTGGTACACGGCCATTAAAAGCTCATGATACTAACTCATAGGTAAAAACTACATTCATAGAAATTCCAATAGTGCAGATAAATACAGTCACTCTAACAAACCTGAAATAAAACACATTTTTTGATTGTTTTCCATGATGAAAAACTTCCCTTCCGAGTTAAGAGCCCTCTGAAGGGGGTAGTCGTATCCTCAAAGTCTGCAATCAAGCCTCTGTGAATATAAAAATATGTTTGTGTGCACTTCAAGAACTAGGCCACTTGTGACACTCAGGAAAGAAAAAAACAGATTAAATATTTGAGAGGGAAAAATAGACACGTTTTCAGGGGCTTTCTTCTTCCCTTTATAGTATGTGTACTTTCAAAGCAGAAATATATCCCAATGCATCTGGTAGCGCTATTTATTACAAACAATTTAAATAAACATGCGGTAAAACATAGTGATATCTCAATGCAATCCTTAGTTTTAGGATCAGGGTCTAGGGCTGGGGCCCAGTTTCAAACGTGATCATTTAGCTGCTGAGACTGGATGAGCTGCTGAGATCTCACGAGAGCTGTGCGTAAGTAATATGGCGGGATACTAGTAAAACAAGCAAGCTCTGGTAAAAGAAGCCAATAAATTCAAGCCAAACATACTTATAGCAATCGTTTAAAAAAATATATTGTATTTCTCCATAGATCCACCTCAGCTGCAGATGATCTTAAATCACTTGAGTTTCCTAATGTGTTTTTTGTATGCTATAACTCCAGACATATGGGAGTAGCAATATTAATGAATAAAAAAAGTTAATTTTACAGTATTAGACACAGTTACAGATTCAGAGGGTAGATTTATAATAAAACTATCCATACATAACTAAAAGCTATTTACAGTATATATGGCCCAAATGACCCAGGATCCCTGCCTGGGGTCTCTCTCCATGGAGTTTGCATCTTGCATGTTCTCTCTGTGCATGCGTAAGTTCTCTGTGGGTACTCTGGCTTCCTCCCACAGTCCAAAAACAAGACTGTTAGGTGAATTAGTCTCTCTAATACTCTTAGGTATGAGTGTGTGTGTGTCTGCATGGTTATTTGTCCTGTGTGTCTCTGATTTGCCCTGTGATGGACTAGCGACCTGTCCAGGGTGTACCCCCCTGACTGCCGGAGATAGGCACCAGCCCCCCTGCAACCCTGCATAGGATGGACGGGTACAGATAATGAATGGATTATGGATGGCCCAATTGTTGATGACCCCTCTTTCTTTCATACCTTCTTCCCTGCACTTGGATTGTCAGTTTTCTTCCTGGGGGTGACCTCAACTTTTGTTTAAATGAAGAAATAGACAGCCTCAGTACAGCAGGGACTCAGCGCAACTTGCAAACCATAGATATGGTCAAGCAGTACATGAGTGATTATGGACTTTGTGATGCATGGCGATCTCTTCAACCCAACTATAGGAAATATACTTTTCTCAAATGTCCACCATTCTTATTCCATTTAGTCAGCTGGTCACTGTTGACTGACATTTCAGACACTGAGATACACCCTATACCTGTCAGCGATCACACTCCTGTTTCTTTAACTCTGGTAAATAAGAAAGAAATTCCACAAAGCAAAAATTGAAGATTTAAAACATCACTGCTTAAGGATGCAGATTACATTAAATATTTAAAGAAAGAGTGGGCTTCATATTTGGAATATAATGACCTACCTGGTACGCCACCATCCAATCTCTGGGAGGCAGGAATAGCTGTTCTTAGAGGTAAAATAATATCATTCTCATCAAATAAAAAGAGAATAGACAATAAACATATTCAGAAATTAGAAGAAACTATTTAATCATTAGAAGCCTCCTTGGATGAGGAGAGACTGGGGAAAATCTGTAAAGCAAAGCTAGATTTAAATGAAATTATTAATACACAGATCCAGTTCTTCATTCAAAGACATCTGATGGAAAACTTTGAACAGGGTAATAAATCATGTAGCTTTTTGGCTAACCAGCTTAAAATAAACAAAGAAAAAAACGATAATATCTGCTGTTAGAGACAAGTTCGGGAATAAAGTATATGATCCTGAAAGAATAAACAATAAATTTTAATAATTTTACAAGGCTTTATACTCAGCAGGGATGAACTTATCCTATCAAAAAATTAAATTGAACAACTTCTGGATAAATTAAAACTTCCCAAATTATCGAATAGTCAAGCAATGGCCCTGGATTCACCACTAACAGCAGCTGAACTCCAGGAGAACCTCTAAAGTATACCCTATAAAAAGGCTCCTACAAAGGATTCTGGAATATCCTGGCACCAACAATCCACAGAATGCTGCAGGAAACTAGGGATTTCCCAATCACATTTTTTGCACCCCCGAGTCGAGTCTGAGTCATTTGATTTTAAATATCTGCCGATACCGAGTACCGATCCGATCCTTCCGCAATGCAATAAAATAAGAAAAAGAAAAAGGACAACATATCCAAGTTCAATTCAATTCAGTTTATTTATATAGCGCCGATTCACAAAAGATGTCATCTCAAGGCACTTAACAAGAAGTAATTTCAATACATTTGTATAAACATTCCAATCAGTTAAAAAGTTTCCTATTTAAAGGAGTCATAACCTAGTCTTACTTTGGATACCCACGCTCTATTATAGTCTTTCAGGCCCTTCTAAAAAAACAAAAAGTTGAACAAAATAAACACAGAGCTCCTCTGACCCTTATTTCTGAAGGCATTATTGTCTTGCGAGATCTGATGCGATATTTTGGCTGTCGTGGACATTGTCATGTCATTGTAATAATGCAAATGGGGGGGCGCGTTGATTGGTGGCAGGAAGGAGGGGGGTTGACACCGCGGGTAACGCTTCAGCGTATCTAACCCATGTCTACTACTCCCGCTAGCATACAATAGCCAAATTAGCAGTTAGCTGCTGTTTGTTACATACAGTAAAGCAATAAAAAAACAGCCTTACCGTTTCAATTGCAGGCAAGTCTCTGATTGTTGGAATTGCCCCTTTTTTCAAACGGAGCTTCGATGCCAACTTCGCCTGATATTGTCCCAAATTCGTAAAGGATTCCGGCGTAAAAAAATTGAAAAAATATTTCCATGTTGATTCTGGCAGTCAACAACAGAGCAACTCACATGTGCACTACGTTTCTGCATCTTTCACGGTTGAGTTGAATGTGTCGGTCGCGAACGAACCGGCTCTAAGAGCCTACTCTTTGAAGTGAACGATGGGAGCTAGCTCGTCATTGGGAGCCTTTTTTTTTTTTTTTCATCCCCCCCCGCTTGTTTTGGTACATTTGGTACACATCATTTTGCATTAATTGTGGTAAAAAATACACTTTAAGAAACAGAAAATCTGAGGAGCCACTTGGCAGCCGAAAGAGCCAGCTCCATATGGTGAGCCAAGCCAAAAGAACTGGTTCTCCAAAAAGAGCTGGAATTCCCATCCCTAGAATTCAGTAATGGTGGCGCTCGACTGAATATGAGGGGGAGAGGGGCGAGGGGGAGGGCAGGCTTCCTGCAGCATAGGTCTGCGATGTCAATATATGGTATATCCTGCGCCGACTTGACGTCAAGTCGGCCAGAAATTAAAATCATGTACTTGAGTACGCGTGCACGTTGGCTGGTTGACGAACCCAGGGGTAAACTGGCTTCCCGGCCAGTGTATAATTGTTAGGCAATCATAACATAAATTTTTTCTCGTGCAAAAGTGAAAATTTCAGGTCATGACTCCTTTAAGGAATCCCAGCAGATTGCATCAGTCATTGGCGTGAGGTTGGGCCCCGTTGATGCAGACTTTCCAACCACAGCAATCCTTCAGCAATCCCTCATACTGAGCAAGCATGTAGCGACGGTGGAGAGGAAAAAATCCCCTTTAACAGGAAGAGACCTCCAACAGAACCAGGCTCAGTAGGAGCGGCCGTCTGCCACGACCATCTGGGGGTTTGAGAAGACAGAGCAGAGACACAGTAGGAACAGAAGATCTGATATAAGAGTACTTTCTATGTTACAGAAAGTAAAAAGTTGATAACATGACACAGTGGATGTTCGGTTACTGGGAGCATCATCCCAGTCGATGCCCCCCATCCAACAGGGCATTGCAGCCAAGCAGGGTACATATATATATAGTTATATATATATATACATATATATATATATATATGTATATCTTCATTGTTTATTTTTAACGAAAACATGGCTGAGTGCGGATGCCTCAGCTGTTCTTACAGAGGCCTCCCCACCAAATTTTAACTTCACTTATTCAACGAGGCGTTGCAAAAGGGGAGGCAAAACTGCTTTTATTGGTTCATCAATGCTATCTGACTAACATGTTTTATTTGATCATTTTAGCACTTTTGAATATACTGCAACTGTTTTTAGCACTCCTCAGATTTTATGTGTCACAGTTTATAGGCCTAATAAAAGTACACTTTTTATTCAAGAATTCAAGAGTTTTTATAAATTTTGCACAACTCATATGAAAGAATAATTTTAGCCAGTGATTTTAATTTACATATAGATAACATCTTTCCTTCTTTGATCCTTTATCAACAGAATTTTTAAATATTTTGAATTATATGGATTTTAGTCAACATGTCATGCAGCCGATTCACAACAGAGGACACACCCTGGACTTAGTCATCACGTACGGCCTTACCACCAGTCTGTCCTCTGTTGTAGAATTGGCTGTCTCTGACCACTACTGTGTCTTTTTTAATATCACCAGTTTTATCCAGAATGAGACCTCTGTGAGAACTGTCAGGAAACGTCATCTAACCCCTGAAGTGGCTGCAGGTTTTCTGGAAGTCTTTCAAAAGACTCCTTCTATTGTTTTACCTGCCCCCTGTGATTTTATTGTCGATAATTTTAACAGAAGGCTTCAACCCGCTCTTGACCTGCTGGCTCCACTTAAAGTTGGAAACACATACTCAAAGCTTACAACACCATGGAGAAATTATTTAACAAGGATGAGAAAGGATTCCTTCTTAGTTCAAGAACTTTAATTCGGCTTGTTGATCAACAAGGAGTTCAGCACATACAGCATGGCAGTAACTGACCTGCACCCCACATCCTAACATCCTATTATATAGAATTGAATAATCTACAACTCCTCCTTCATAGACAGGGTGTCTGTCTTCAGTAAATTGGAATAACTTTAACCTTGATAGTAAAACGCAACTCAGATGCCCTGGGTCAGAGTGCAGATAATGGAATGGTTCTGACGTCCTTCAGTCAGCATGCAAACACATCGGTGACCCAAGACACAGAAAGTATCCTTGAGCTGTCACATGTTGGTTCAGCATAACAATACATATCTCAGTTGACAAGAGACTTAACCTTTTAACATGTTTAATATAATTCTTCCACATCCGTCTCAAATCATATAATGACGCTGTAAGTAATTCCAGAAATACATACTTTTCCAGAATCATCTCACAACATAAAAATAATCCCAAAATTCTGGTTTCCAGTATCAACAACATTTTTAACTGTACTGCTAATGCATATCAGAAAACCACCTCAAACACTCTTTGTGAGGAGTTCGTAGACCACTTCAGAGGGAAGGTAGACACCATCACATGTACTATTATATCTTCTCAGAGTAACATGGTTTTAGACAAATCTAAGTGTATGTCTTTACCAGAGGAAACTCTGGATAGTTTTGTCCTGGTAGAAGCTGGGACTCTTGATAAAGTTTTCTCCTCATTAAAGTCCAAAACATGTGCTTTGGACCCAATTCCAACCTTGTTTTTTAAGCAGTTTTAGGAACTTTCAGAGATTTTAACCATGATAAATTGCTCCCTTCACACTGGAGTCTTTCCTGCTGCCTTTAAACGGGAGGTAGTGAGGCCCCTGCTGAAGAAGAACAATTTAGATTTTGATGATTTTAACAATTACCTACCGGTATCTAACTTACCATTTTCAAGCAAAGTTTTAGAAAAGCTTGTTTTAATTCAACTTATTGATTTTATTAACGCTCATAATGTCCTGGAGAAATTTCTGTCTGGTTTTAGGGTGAACCACAGCACCAAGACGGCCCTTCTGAAGATTTAAAATGATTTTAGATTAAACTTTGACGCCCAGAAGGTGATAGTGTTGGTTCTAATGGATCTAAGCCCTGCCTTTGATACAATAGACCACACTATTCTTTTAACCCATTTAAAACAGATTGGCCTCTCTGGTGCTGTTCACAAATGGTTCACATCCAACTCACAGACAGGACTTTTATGGTAAGTCTGGATACCTGCTCTTCTAAGCTCCCCAAGATTACATGTGGTGTGCCCCAGGGTTCGATTTTAGGCCCAGTGCTTTTTAACCTGTATATGCTCCCTCTTGGCACTGTCATCAGAAGACATGGAGTTAACTTTCACAGTTATGCTGACAATACACAGTTGTACATCTCCTTGTCTCGTGATGACACACGGCCAATGGATGCACTTTTTAACTGCATTTTAGATATCAAATCCTGGATGGCAGAAACCTTTCTCCAGCTCAACCAGGACAAAACTGAAGTTTTAGTCATCGGTCCTGGGGCTCAGAGGGAGGAACTTTTACCAAAACTACAATCACCGTCTTAATTCTTCTTTACATGTGAAGAACCTGGGCGTGATTTTTGACTCTGAGCTGACTTTTATTCCTCACATTAAAAAAAAGACCAAAATCAACTAAAGAATATTGCCAGAGTCATTCTCTCTCGGGCCAACACGGAGACACTGATGCATGCTTTTATCACCAGTAGAATTGATTACTGTAATGCCCTGCTTTCTGGTCTTCCCAAAAAGAGTATCTCAGGTTTACAACTTCTACAAAATTCAGCAGCACGTGTCCTGACGAAGACCAGGAGGTGGAATCACATTACCCCGGTCTTAAAAATCACTACATTGGCTCCCCGTGTGTCTTAGGATCGATTTTAAAGTTATTTTAATGGTTTTTAAGTGTCTTAATGGTCTTGGGCCTTCTTATCTTTCAGAACTGTTTTTACCATATGAACCTTTGTGGTCTCTGCGCTCCTGTGGCAGCCATCTCCTTGTCATCCCAAAAGTCAGGACACTCATAGTGAGGCATCATTCCAGTTTAATGGCCCTCACCTCTGGAACAGGCTGCCAGAGGACCTCAGGGCCGCAGAAAATGTTCATGTTTTTAAGACCAGGCTCAAGACTCACCTTTTTAGCCAAGCTTTTAATTGATTATTATTTATTAGTATCTGCTTAATTGCTCTGCAAGTTTTACCTAATCAAACTTTATAAATGTTTTACACAATGATTCTAAATTTTGTCAGTGTTAAAATTTTATTAGTGTTTTACTATTTAATCTCATACTTATTAACTCTTTATTTTAATATTTCTAAATGATGTGATGAATATGATTATATTTTATCAGTGTTTTACTATCTAATCTTATCACATTAATTCACTGTTTATTTTTATATTTTAAAGGTTCCCTGCCACACGTATTTCATTACTTTTGTGGTAATTTCTGAAGTTTACCATGGACTCTGTAACATTTTTTGTGGAAAAAATGCCTTGGTTACCTGGTTTCAAGCCATTCTAGCTTCTAGCATTAAAGCCTGCAGGAAGTCTCAGCTCGATTTACGCCAGTTCTCAATAATATTCAATGAGCTAAGCTGCTTGACTCCAATTGGCTAATCGCTAGGATATGAGAGCATGGCTATTCCTTCACCCAGCACAACAAGTAGGCTAGAATAACTTTGTTTTTGGCAGCGAGGGGGCCCTTTAAACATTTTGTGCCCAGGGGCCTCTGCTAACATAATCTGCCCCTGTTTGCATCGGTTTCCTCCATAACATGACAGCTTGGCAACAGCTGTTATCAAATAATTTTAGCTTTATGGCATGAACTTAGCTTGACTAACGAGTGCTAGTATTGTCCAAATAAAAATAAAACCTGCTAGGCTAGCGAGTGCATTAAACCTGTATAACATAGCATTTCCTTGAGTTGACAATAGAGTTGTACTTACGGGCTGTGCACTGGGCCGTAGACTGACGTGATGGTACTGCTCCAGGCTTCAACCGCAACCGTGTCGCAAAGCCTTTGCTGTATCAGTACAATTATTGAAATAGCTGTGTTTCAGCAGTTAAATAGCTTCATAACAATAACCAAACACTTTGATGTTTTTCAGTCTGGCTCACCACAGAACTGAGACTGCCCTCGTCAAAGTTTTCAATGACATCTGTATAAATACAGACTGTGGTAAAACCACAGTGCTGGTTCTGTTGGACCTTAGTGCAGCATTTGACACTGTTGATCATGATATAATATCGGAACGACTGGAGAGCTGGGTCGGACTCTCCAGTACAGTACTTGGCTGGTTCGAGTCTTACCTAAATAACAGGGACTTCTTTGTTTCAATAGGAAACTTTTCACCAGAACAAACAAAAATCACATGTGGGGTGCGCCAGGGCTCCATCCTGGGGCCCCTCTAATTTAATATCTGCATGCTCCCACTAGCCCAGATTATAACAACCAATAAGATTAGCTACCATGACAATGCGGATGATACTCAGCTCTACATTACGATGTCACCAGGTGACTTTGAACCCATCCAAACCCTAAGTAAATGCGTCGAGCAAATCAATGGATGGATGTGTCATAACCTTCTTCAGTTGAACAGAAACAAAACAGAAGTAATTACTTTTGGACGATCAACACTCAGTTAATAGAGCTAGAAACTACTGATCAGGCCCAAAATGTAGGTGTAGTAATGGACTGTCGGCTTCTTATCATAATGTGCTCTGCAACTCACTTCCTGCTCAGAGAGGTGGGGGCGCCGAACTCCAAAACCCCAGCGGGAACTGTTTCAAAATAAGACCCAGAACTGAGAGACAGAGAGTAAAACAACACACGCAAACAGATATCTGTTTCACAAAGGACGCACCTGCAGATGGGAGCCAGAAAAGATCTGACTCCCTTCTCTACCAGGGTGTACCATTTTTATTTCAGAAGAACAAAGAACATATCACATGACTCCTCTCTCCTCCTTCTACATCTTGACAGGTCATTTATTTTCTCCAGGTCTCCTGACCGTACCATGAACTCGGGTTGTAACATGAACTAGAGTTATAACTGATCCTCCCTGCTTTCAGTTCATATCTTTACTCAAGAGTTTGTTTACTTAAAACCTTAAACCCTATAAAATACTGGTAAAAGAGTCATGTTTTACTACCCTGAATAATATAAACAGGCCTATTACTTCTAAAGCTTACTAAGATATAGTTAAAACATATATACTGCATAATAAAAAATAGCCCCAGAAAAGTAGAATACAACAGGACTCAGACCTGAACCTCCAGGGTCACATAAAGGCAATCACAAGGTCAGCCTTCCATCACCTGACGAACATTTCTAGGATTAAAGGACTGCTGCAACAGTTTCAGAACGCTGCTCACTAGAACCAGGAAAGTAGAGCACATCGCCCCAGTTCTAAAGTCCTTACACTGGATCCCTGTAGCTCACAGAATAGACTTCAAAATACTTTTACTAGTTTTTTTTTTTTTTTTTTTTTTTCAATTCAATTCAGTTTATTTGTATAGCGCCAATTCACAACAGATGTCATCTCAAGGCACTTAACAAGAAGTCATTTCGATACATTTATACAAACATTCCAATCGGTTAAAAAGTTTCCTATTTAAGGAATCCCAGCAGATTGCGTCAGTCATTGGCGTGAGGTTGGGCCCCGTTGATGCAGACTTTCCAACCACAGCAATCCTTCAGCAATCCCTCATACTGAGCAAGCATGTAGCGACGGTGGAGAGGAAAAACTCCCCTTTAACAGGAAGAAACCTCCAACAGAACCAGGCTCAGTAGGAGCGGCCATCTGCCACGACCGTCTGGGGGTTTGAGAAGACAGAGCAGAGACACAGAAGGAACAGAAGATCTGATATAAGAGAACTTTCTATGTTACAGAAAGTAAAAAGTTAATAACAGGACACAGTGGATGTTCAGTTACTGGGAGGATCATCCCAGTCGATGTCCCCCGTCCAACAGGGCATTGCAGCCAAGCAGGATACCAGACCAGGTATATCTTCTATGGAGAGAAAAACACTGAGAGAAAACAAAGTTAACAGTCGAAATAGCAGAATGTACTGTAATACAACTGGAGAGTTGTAGGAGAAAAGGAAGTAGCAGAGCGAAGAAAATTGGTAAGTCTGTCCTCCAGCAGTCTAAGCCTATAGCAGCATAACTACAGAGATAGCTCAGGATGACCTAAGCCACTCTAACTATAAGCTTTATCAAAAAGGAAAGTTTTAAGCCTGGCCTTAAAAGTAAACAGAGTGTCTGCCTCACGGACTAAAGCTGGGAGCTGGTTCCACAGGAGAGGAGCCTGATAACTCAAAGATCTGCCTCCCATTCTACTTGTAGAAATCCTAGGAACTACAAGTAAACCTGCAGTCTGAGAGCGAAGGGCTCTGTTAGGAACATAAGGAACAATTAGATCTCTGATGTAGGATGGAGCTTGATTATTAAGGGCTTTTTATGTAAGAAGAAGGATCTTAAATTCTATTCTGGATTTAACAGGGAGCCAATGAAGGGAAGCTAAAACAGGAGAAATGTGATCTCTCTTTTTAATATTCATCAGAACTCTTGCTGCCGCATTTTGGATCAACTGAAGGCTTTTAATGGCATTTTGTGGACTACCTGATAGTAAAGAATTACAGTAGTCCAGCCTTGAGGTAACAAATGCATGGACTAGTTTCTCAGCATCACTCCTGGACAGGATGTTTCTTTTTTTCTTTTTTTTTACGTGTCCTGTTTGGCAGTGTGGAGCTCAGAATTGGTGTCTGAGTACCAAGTAGAAGCCCAACAGATTTACTTTCACAAGCGGAGCAGTGCAGCTTTTGCTATAGTACTCCACTTGATTTATGTGTGAAAAATCTTTATTATGAATTGTTGGGGTTTTTATTTCCTGATGTTATGGACATGGAGACGGAAAATTAAGGAGAAGAAAGAAGGAAGATGAAGAAGAGAGGTAGGAAACAAAATGTCATGAGAGAGGGTGAGTTAAAAATACAAGAGAGGAAGGGGAACAAAGAAAACACAGAAAAACATTGAAGTCTGCCTCCATACCCACAGGACGGCAGAGAGAGGGGGAAAAACAAAACACGAAAAAGGAACATCGACAAAACCAACCAAACATTGTGAACTTAAGAATTACACAACCACATCACACAAAAATAGATATAAAAATACAACAACAATGTCACAGAAAAACTCATGGTACCGATTAATCAAGCTCTAGTAATGATAACCTCAGCCCAAGAATATATCCTTAAACACCAGAGACCCCACATCTATGTGTGTGTGTTAGCATGCTGGTGCATATAAGGTTTCTCCATAAGAGTGTTCGATAGTTGGTGTGAGAAGACATCAATCCGTCCCCCAGGAATCGATGCAGACATGAAGGAGATCGGAGCAAGGACGTCCAAAGGACCGCCAGAGCCCCAGGCGGACCCGGGCGGGGCCGACCGCATCCCCCAAGAGAGGAGAAAAGGAGAACCCCAGGGGAACATCCAGCGGCCACTATGCAGGGGCCCGGGGGGCAGCAGTGACGAGCCCACAGGCTCCGCCGGCAACCGGCTGCGCCAGGGCGGGCCGGTCAACGGACCGGGGGAGCCGGGGCCCAGGGGCACCCCACCCCCCAGCAGGGACCCGACAAGGGACCGGCCGACGAGGGGCCCCCGGCACTGCAGGGGCCGCGGCCGGCCTGGGCCAATCCCCACCGCCAACATCCCAGTGCCCCACCAATAGCCGCAGGGGACGGACAGCATCCCCAGGCCGGGCTCAGTCAGCATCTGGACGCCAAGTTGTACCAGCTCCCAGGTCCTGATCCCGCGCAACGCAGGGCGCCGAGACCAGGCTTCAAACGAGGGCCAGGGCCGGTCCAACCCGCCAATGAACCGGCCACGCACGATGCGCACAGAACAGGTGATCAAACGAGCAGAGACGCCGGATCCGCATCCCGCCGAGCCACCGAGCAGGCACCACCCAACAATCCCAAACCTGGCACCTCTAAAAGAGGTGCCCCAACCAACCAAAGGAAGATATCGGCCCAGCGCATCGGCCGACCGACACACCGGCCCCCCCAGGCCCGGCCAGGCACGCACCAGGTCCGAACCGGAATAACCACCGGCGCACCGGCAGGCAGGGGCCCCCGTCACCGGCGGGGAGTGACGGAGGGGAAATAGGCCCCCCATTAAGTGTAAGGCCTGAGTTGCGCCAGGCGAGGGGGCAGACCAAGATCCAACCTGATAGGTAGACAAAGACATACAGACATAGTCATACGTTCCCTCCCTCTTAAACACATACATTCTCACTGACTCACCAAGACACCCAAAAAAATGACGCTGTACCCTCACTCACACACCCCATGCACACTTTATGCTCCCAGGTCCAGGTACTGATGCCCCAGTAGAGCCACCAGCCCCCGGACCCGGGAGATGGACCCCCTACCTTCTAGGATGGAGACAAGCAGACCGCCAAGGGCCCCACAGTGGCAAAGCAGCCCGACAGCCCAGGACCCCGACCAGACCGCCTGTCCTCCGCCGGACCCCAACCCCTGATGGCCCGTAGCGAACAGGGGTTGGAAAAGACCCCTAGCCTCCATCCTCCCGCTCGAGTATGATGTTCATGCGTGTTGTTATAATGTGCATTTAAAACAGAGGGGTGGGATGTGGGGGAGGCAGCCACACATCCCCCAACCCCCACCCCGAGCCCTCAGTGTCTATATGTGGTTTAACAGTGGGTTCCGGGACCAGAGGTGAAGCTGATTGTACCGCTCCCCCTCTGGATGCCAAAAAGTGTGCCCACCCCAAAGTCCCTACATATGTGTCGTGTGAAAATGTTATACTTTTACTAGTTTATAAATCATTGAATGGCTTAGCACCAAAGTATGTTAAAGATCTACTGTTACAATACAAACCCACCAGAACACTCAGGTCCTCTGATTCCAGTCTAGTAAACATCCCTAGAATTAGAACCAGCTTTCAGTTTCTATGCTCCTCTAACCTGGAACAAACTTCAAGACAACTGCAAAGCTGCTGAAACATTGAGTTCTTTGAAATCACAACTAAACGTATCTGTTTAGAGCTGCCTTTGAGTAAGGCTTTGATGTATCATATGTTTTGTGTATGCTACTTGCTTTATTGCTGTTTTTACATTATACACTTTGTAATGCCTTGATGTATCTGTGTATGCTTCTAGCTTTATTGCTGTTTTTACTTTATATACTTTGTCTGTGTTTTACTGCTATTTGTATTTTACCCCTTAATCATGTAAAGCACCTTGAATTACCTTATTGTTGAAAGTGTGCTATACAAATAAAATTGCCTTGCCTTATTAGTTAAAGCTACAACAGCACACTGTTCTGTAAAGTAGTATTTTTCCAAAAAAATGCTTAATTCAGTGCAAATAAGGGTTAATTGCTTAACAAAGTAGATTTATTTCAGCATGCATTCACATCTACATTATTCTTTACAACACATCCATTAACAATATCAGAATCTAATTTTTTTCTGTTGCCTCTATAATCAGTCCCTGAGTGGACTTTGCTTTCCCTTTCACACTTCCTCCATTTTCCCTAAACTCATCTGCTGCACATGTGTCACAATAAAACATAATATTCTATAGAGCTTAAGTGCATTTCATATAGAAAACACAAAGGTTTGATCTAACCAATTAAGATAATTTCAAAAGCAAAACATGCAGGCACATTTTACATTACTTGCATTCTATACTCTTTCAAATGTGGGCTTTGTGTATTTATTATCTTACTTTTAAAGAAGAAAATAACAGGTCACTCTGTCATTTGGGCATATAAAGTGGTTATATTGGAACTAATGCCTGCTTCTTCACACACCTATTGTTTCCATACTATCAGGGGAACTCCCCTCATCACTACTGACTCCTGACTCTGTTTCTGAAAATAAATCACACATAAAAGTCGTCATAATTCTCAGCACATATCTCCCAATTGTTATGATTAATTCACGTCAGTTTTATTATTGTAGTGCTGAATCAGTTAGCAATATAGGCCACTTTTTATATACCATACCATACCATACCAAATTTATTAATAAAGCAAATTTAAAAACAGCATTGTAGATGACCAAAGTTCTGGACAGAGTACATAAAAACAAGTTAACACACGGAATATAAAACAATTAAAATAAAAAGGATTAAAAGACATAAACCAGCTAAGCAAGATAAATAAGCTAAGCAAGGGAATCGCATAGAATTAAAAGCTAAAGTATAAAATTTGGTTTTCAGGCGAGATTTAAAGGTGGTAAGTGATGGGGCCAGCCTAATCTGAAGGAGTAATTGGTTCCAGAGTTTAGGTGTGTGGACTGATAAGGCACGCTCACCATGAGATTTGTGGTGGATTCTAGGAATGTGAAGCAAATGGTGATCAACTGATCTGAGGGACCGAAAAGGTGTGTAGGAACAGAGGATCTCAGGTAGCTGGGGTCCAGACCATTGAGAGATTTTTAAACAAACAACACAATTTTAAAGTGTATGCGGAACCTAACAAAGCTAAGAGATAGATAGATAGATAGATAGATAGATAGATAGATAGATAGATAGATAGATAGATAGATAGATAGATAGATAGATAGATAGATAGATAGATAGATAGATAGATAGATAGATAGATAGATAGATAGATAGATAGATAGATAGATAGATAGATAGATAGATAGATAGATAGATAGATAGATAGATAGATAGATAGATAGATAGATAGATAGATAGATAGATAGATAGATAGATAGATAGATAGATAGATAGCTGGCTGAGCGGCTGGGGCGACAGAAAAGTCGCCCCAAGCAGTGCAGCAGCCAGCCAATTACTGACAAGAAATTCGCACATAGCAACAGGAATTTATCCAATCAGCGTCGTTGATTCGGCTGCATGAAGGGCGATAGAGAAATCGCCCAAAGGCTGGTGTGAGGACGGGCAAGATATCTGGTGGTGACATTGGCAGTGTGATTTCTCTGCCACAAGAGGGCGCTGCTGTAAGAGTTAACAGCTTTGTGTGTAAATTTTATGTGTAAACCTCAAAAGTTACAATTGTTTCCAGTTTGGTTCTAAACTTGTTTGTGCAATATTGTATTTATGTTTAGTATAAGAATGCCTCAAGTTGTTAATATTGGCATTAAAATAATCAGTATTTCACATAGTACTGGTATCCAGCTGTTTATGTTCAATTGTTTTGGGATGATTGAAATGATTGAAAATGACTCACAGGGCAGCTGTATTTGTACTGACATTAGATTACACACAGGAGCACTCTATTTAGTCATTAGCACTCATCAGGCAATGTCTATGGGCAACTGACTGCACTCAGACCAAAGGGGGGTGAATAATTACGCACACCCCACTTTTCAGTTATTTATTTGTAAAAAATGTTTGGAATCATGTATGATTTTCGTTCCACTTCTCACGTGTACACCACTTTGTATTGGTCTTTTACGTGGAATTCCAATAAAATTGATTCATGTTTGTGGCTGTAATGTGACAAAATGTGGAAAAGTTCCTGGGGGCCGAATACTTTTGCAAGCCACTGTATTTAAAGGTATTACCCCAGAGGCCAAACTAATATTCATGATTTTTAATGTACGAGGCCCTACAACTGGAAAAGCTTCTTTAAGGAGTCGAGTAGGCACAGGGTCAGTAGGAGAGCCAGAAGGCTTCAGTACAGACACCAAATCCTCAAGAGAGGTCAGAGAAATAAAATCAAATTGGTCGAACAACCCCTGACGAGTAAACTCAAGAAATGGAGTATCAGAGAGGTGGGGGGATCTGGGCCCTAATGTCAGGGATTTTTTCAAGGAAGAAATTTAGAAACTGAGTACACAGCTCATTAGAGATTGGACAAGAGGGAGAGTCATTAGTGGAGAGAACAACATTTAAAGTACTGTATAAAACACGTTGATTACCTGAATATTTGGTAATAATATTTTAGAAATATTTGTTCCTAGTGTTCTTGATCTCTTTCTGATAATGAGCTCAAGAATCTTTCAGAAGTTGATATGAGACATGTAATTGATAATTTTTCCACTTGCGTTCACATTTTTTACATTCAGTTTTGATTTCCTTAGTGTACACCATGCTCTTTATTGTATTAACACCAATAATATTCACTCAATAAGTATTCCTGCCCACTCTGAACTTGTGGGCTTATATTGCTTGATGCTGTATTTTCTTGTAGCTCCTCAGAGCTACAAGACAAAGTTTCCCAGGTAAGTTTCCCAGGTAATTAACTCAAATTGTGGTTTGCAGGTAAAGCTTAACATGTTGTCTTACCCATTTCATCGTCCTCGTTTGTTGTCACAAATCACAAGCTTGTTTTAATGAAAAAGTTGCCCATTGTTGCACATTTAGCAGTGACTGTCTCCATAACATTCCTCTTTTTAATTCTAGCCTTCTCCGCACCACCCACCCACCCACACCACTGACTGACCCCCAATTTACACCGGGCGCGTCAGCGGCGTGGTTTGGTCGCGACATCCTCGGCTCGTCAATCCCCACCGGGAGCACTTCAGGCGCGAGTCAGCAGCGACGCGGTCCACTGAGTTGACTCACGAGATCACAAAAAAGAAAAATCATACAAAAATTAAGACTTTGGCCCATACATCAGACCGGGCTACCGGGAAAAGTCCCTGTTCCCCCGATTACCCACTCCGGGCCTGGAAACAAGGTTTTTGGGTAAATGAAATTTAAAATCTAAATCTACCAGCAGTATAAATAATTTTGGGCTTAACTGAGATAATTAGTCAATTACATGTAATTCTGATATTAAAAACATAGCTGAAGGTCATTGTGATTTGACGAGCAGAGGTACCTTAGTGACACTGAAAACCCTGTTTTCAGGTCACCGTAGCTGATTAAAACCATTAATCTAGGTAGAAGGTGGGACTCTTGATAAAGTTTTCTCCTCAGTGAGGCCCACCACATGTGTTTTGGACCCGATTCCCACTTCATTTTTTAAGCCATTTTATGAATCTTTTAGGGATGAGATTTTAACCATGATGAATTGCTCCCTTCAGACGGGGGTCTTTCCTGCCGCCTTTAAAGGGGCGGAAGTGAAGCCCCTGCTGAAGAAGAGCAATTTAGATTTTAATGATTTTAATTATTTTAGACCAGTATCTAACTTACCATTTTTAAGCAAGGTTTTAGAAAAGCTTGTTTTAATTCAACTTAATGATTTTATTAATGAGCACAATGTCCTGGAGAAATTTCAGTCTGGTTTTAGGGTGAACCACAGCACAGAGACGGCCCTTCTGAAGATTTTAAATTATTTTAGAATAAATTATGACGCTCAGAAGGTGACAGTGTTGGTTCTACTGGATCTAAGCGCTGCCTTCGATACAGTAGACCACACTATTCTTTAACCCGTTTAAAACAGATTGGCCTCTCTGGTGATGTTCACAAATGGTTTACATCCTATCTCACAGACAGGACTTTTATGGTAAGTTCAGATACCTTCTCTTCTAGGGTCCACAGGATTACATGTGGTGTGCCCCAGGGTTCAATTTTAGGCCCAGTGCTTTTTAACCTTTTTATGCTCCCTCTTGGCAGCGTCATCAGGAGACATGGAGTTAACTTCCACAGTTATGCTGATGATACACAGCTGTACATCTCCATGTCTCCCGATGACACACGGCCAATGGATGCACTTTTTAACTGCATTTTAGACATTAAATCCTGGATGGCAGAAAACTTTCTCCACCTCAACCAGGACAAAACCGAAGTTTTAGTCATCGGTCCTGAGGCTCAGAGAGAGAAACTTTTACCAAAACTACAATCACTGTCTTTTAATCCCTCTTTACAAGTGAAGAACCTGGGCGTGATTTTTGACTCTGAGCTGACTTTTATTCCTCACATAAAAAATATCACTAAAATAGGTTTTTATCAACTAAAGAACATCGCCAGAGTCCGCCCCATTCTCTCTCGGGCCAATACGGAGACACTGATGCATGCTTTTATCTCCAGTAGAATTGATTACTGTAATGCCCTGCTTTCTGGTCTTCCCAAAAAGAGTATATCAGGTTTACAACTACTACAAAATTCAGCAGCACGTGTCCTGACGAAGACCAGGAGGCGGGAGCACATTACACCGGTCTTAAAATCATTGCATTGGCTCCCCGTACATTTCAGGATCGACTTTAATGTTCTTTTAATGGTTTTTAAGTGTCTTAATGGTCTTGGGCCTTCTTATCTCTCTGAACTGCTTTTACCATATAAACCTTCGAGGTCTCTGCGCTCCTCTGGCAGCCGTCTCCTTGTCACCCCAAAAGTCAGGACACACACGCATGGCGAGGCGTCTTTCCAGTTTTATGGCCCTCACCTCTGGAACAGGCTGCCAGAGGACCACAGGGCTGCAGAGAACGATCATGTTTTTAAGAGCAGGCTCAAGACTCACCTTTTTAGCCTAGCTTTTAACTGATTGTTATTTATCACTGTTTAATTGCTCTGGATGTTTTATATGATTATAGTTTTATCAGTTTTACTTTTCAATCTTAGCACATTAATTTACTGTTTCTTTTTATACTTTAATTTATCTTAATCCCCGTTCCAGTGTTTCCTCTGTGGGAGCCCTCTGCCCCGGGAGCGGTGGTCGGCTGTAGCTGCCTGGGTGCTCTCCAGGTGGAGCTTGGGTGGAGGTGGGGGTCTTGGCCTTGCCTCCACTGGGTGCCCTGTGTCGGTGCCTCGGCTGTTTGAAACAATCTTCTGTGATATATATGGGTATAGATGGGTTGGGGGGAGGGGGGTATAACTGTGACCATGCTTTTAAATCTGTGGGGGAGGGAAGGGAAGGTGGTTTTATGTGGGGTCATTTTAATCTGTAACGCACTTTGTGATGCAACTTCTTGTATGAAAAGCGCTTTATAAATAAAGTTTGATTTGATTTGATTAATCTCACGTTATAGTGCTTCTACTTAGGACCGGTTACCAAAATAGCCTATTGACATGGTAAGGACAATTTTACAGTTTCACAGAAAGAGACGTGACACAGCTCAATCTAATAAGATAATAATCAAAAAAGGCTTTGAAAATGCAGATGATACACAAAGTGGGTTTTATTAAATTAACTTTTAAACATAAAACTAAAAAGGATTCAAAGCAAAGTAAGCACCATGAGAAATCTCTGTCAGTCATCTGACCTACACCCTGTTTAGTATGCTGTCCACACATAGAAGACAAAACTGTGGACAGAAAAAACACAAACAGCAACAGAAGGCTGCGGTAAAAGCATCCACAGGGACAAATTCCTGTGTTTCTTAAAGCATTGCAAGGATCTGCACCTACCTATTAAAACAGTCAAATCTTTTATTACCTTAATAAAAGGGTCTTTAAGTCTGAAAACTAATGAATTACATAAGAAATGAAAGATATTTTTCCATTAATCTTTTGAAAAATGTTATAGTTTTTAAACACATTTCTGATGTGTTGTACGGAGATATGTATCCATCCATCTATTCTCTATTCCGAATTAATTCTGCTCAGGGTTGAGGAGGCACACAGAGACAACCAAATACTGTTGAACTATTTATGGAATGAAATACAAAAAAATGTATCTCATAACACATAATCTGACCAAAAATGTTAAAGACTCTAATTTGTAGTTTTCCCACAGTTCACTGGAAAATACCTGGATTATATGCAAATTCCCCTGATATACATAGTGCAAGAGAAAAAAGCCTTAGGCTGTATTTCTACCTAAGGCACTGCATAATTCAGGAAACATTCTGCAGTGAATGTTGGTGAACAGCATGAAAATAACCCCATCTCTTAAAGACAAGTTATAAATCTGAAATGATACACCTATCCTTCAACTAAGGCTGTCTTTGCTACAAGGAAAAGAAGCTTCATTATTTTCCCAGGCAAGGATTCAGGTTTTAGAACAAGTCTCAGAATGGTGTCCTCTGTAATACTGCCAAGAAATTCAAGTCAATATGTTTTTTTTGTTCTTTTCCCATCACAACAGAAACCCTGTTATGATGGGAAATAAATTTTTATTTTATTTCATGATTTCTTCTTCTTCACAATAGTAATTTCAGACTTTTAATGCATACGACCGGTCATGCAAATCTTTTAAGTATGTCAGGCATAAGAATATAAACTTATCTTTGGTCCTTTTAAAAAACTATTAAAATTGTGGGTAATAGTATGTTGTGTCATAGTTAAGCAGATCATAGAGCAGCAATTTAGGAAGTATACAAGTACAGTAACAACAAAAAAGAATGTGAAACTCATATTGTAAAGATTGAAGTGAAATGTTTCCTGCCTTTATTGCTTGATGGCTATGGGTTACAGATAAAGAAAACCCCAAATTCAGTGTCACAGTAAATTACAATATTACATTCTACAGAGTTTTAACATGATGAAAGAAAGGAAAGAATTTGGCAGAAAAAGATGCACCGGCAACAGGGACAACCACAGCCTTTAAAGGATTGTTAACCAAAATCTATTCAAGAATTTTGGGGGGTTTAACAAGGAGTGGACTGATGCTGGAATTAGTGTATTTGGAGCTACTACACACAGACAAATCCTAAACGTGTGATACAAATGTTGCATTCCTCATGTCAAGTCACTCTTTAACCAGATACCTGGGGTAAGGAGTAAAATTCTTTTACTGTTGCTCAGTGGTCCAAGGTCCTCTTTTTACATGAAAATAAAAAGTTAGTATTCTATTCAGAGATTAAGCAGGAAATGTTAGAGCACTGAATGCTTCCTTCTGCTGACAATCTTTATAGCGATGCTGATTTCCTTTTCCAGCAGTACTTGGTCCTGGCCCACACTGCCAAAGGTACCAAAAGCTAGTTCAGTGACCATGGTCTTACTGTCCTTGATTGAGCAGCAAACCCACCTGCCCTGAACCAGGTATGACAATGGTATTGTCAAGAGGAAAATGAGAAATAACAGAACCAACCATCCAAATGACCTGAAGACCACGATCAAAGCAACCAGAGCCTTTATTACTCTATGTTATGATAGTTGTTTTTTTTTTCTGTGCAAATATTTCGAGCTATTTTAAACTGTTACAGTAATTACCAAGGAGAGGACTCTATAGCTTCATCTACCTTGTCTCTCGATTCTGTGATGCATTGAGTTAATTCTCATAACTTCACAACTAGAATTTTAACATGCTAGCAGTCTCTTGCAGAGCAAATACAGGTAAGAAAAAAGTGGAAAAAACAACTTTTACAACTAAAACAGAATACTTTGAGCACTTCATATTTCAAAGTTAGGGGGATGACCTGAAAAAATTGTCTCTGATTACAGACAAAAGCATATTTATCTGCCTTGTCATCACCACTGCAAGGGATAATGATGGAGGTAAAAATATATTTTCATTCAGTATTGAACATTTTTAATGGTTTAAAATTACTGAGAGCACATTTACTGCATACTGTTGAAATTTTTAAATGGTTATTTGCTGTTGCAGGTTGTAAATGGGGTCGTGGTTGAAAACACCAGGATGCCATACTAACGAATGATTACCGATAATTTAAGGATGCATTTACAGAACTTATTTCTGAAACACAAACCCATACTTGATCTGCTCTCTGCAGCACTGTTAATCCTTTTCAGAAGCTGACATTTCTTCTCCAGTGCTCGGTCCCTGCCCAAGCACAAGAAATGGGTAATGATTTCCTTTGTGGGGTTTTAGTTGTAAGGTGAGAAGAACACACCAGCAGGGCTTTCGGTGGTTACTTGAAATTTGGTCTTTTCAGCTACATTCCTATTGGCACCCTGTTTATTGGTAAACCATAAAAAATAGTCAACGGACAACAGGTATAATCCAATCTCCCTTTGAGTGCATGAGGTGTAAACACACATATAATTAAAGGTACAGTACAAGTAGGCATGTTTTAGATATGTCCCATCTTGCATATGTTGTGTCAATTTTGCAACAGACATCAAGAATTAGTTAAACTTCCATCCAGTTACTTAAAAAATACAGCACACTGCATACCAAAACAAAGTCATTTGCTGCAACCTCCCATCATACTGGAGTTGCTAATACAATCAATCTTCTGGTAGCAGAACCAGGGATACATTGGCTAGATGAGTAATATGGAGTTCCGTAGTAAAATAATGTAGGTGGTTTACAAAAAGGAATTGGATTTTAATCTCAGGAACTTGCCACTTCCATCTGCTTGGTAGTCACTCTGGAAGTTTAGCGCATGCTAAAAACAATCAGGGAACTCTCTTACTCATCAGATACAATAGGGGAGCTTGATCCCGTCTTGGCCTCTCCAAGACCTTGAAGAGACCATCTATAGTTTGCATGATTGTTATTGTTATGGTTAAGGTGTGAATGATAACGAAGCAGGCAATGGACCTTGGTGTTTGCATCAGGGTCTGATGCTAATGATAGGCTTACAAAAAGAAAGGCTTCCATTTACCTTTGTGTTTTCCGGATAAGTCTCCCCAAAAAGGATCTGTCTGCATGCCTCTAACATGTCCAATATATGACAGCATTTGAAGGAACCATCCTAAGTCTGATTTTAGATATGCTACAAAGCATGCAAGAAACAAATATGAGCAGCTTCTAATCTACCATTTCACTGGAGGTTATTACTGAAGCTGATTCTGTGAAGAACCTCCAGCAAAGCAGTTAAACCCTTCACTGGGAATTCTTTAATTGCATCCCTCCACATCATGGCACACTCTCATCCCCTTGGGAAGATGAGTGCCTCTTTGTGTCAATCAAATTTGCAGTGTTTAACCCCAGTCAACTGTCATTCATCTGATTAAGCATTGTAAGAAATGAGGATGCCGTCAGTAGAACTGTTGATGGGTGCAGCAGTTTACATTAAACAGTGAGTCATAAGTATGCTATAAATTACTATTCCATGATCTCCTGTTAAGACATATTTATAATTAATTAGTATGTAAATAATTAAGGTGGGACAATTTTCCAGTTGTAAAAAAATCAGTTAAACTCAATACAATAGTTGCTTTATTTTTAATGTTTATATTTCATATCTCTTACTGTATATGTGCTGCACAGGGGGTGTCACTGTTGCCTTGTAGCAAAAAGATTCTGGGTTCAAATTCCAACCTGGAGTCTTTATAGTACTTCAACTTCCTTCAACAGTACAAACTGCCAGGTTAATTGGTGTGTGCATTTGTTATTGTTTGCCCTGTCTCTGTTTTGTCCTGTGACAGACTGGCAACCTGTCCAGAGTGTACCCCACTTCTCACCCAATGCCCACTGAAGATAGACTCCGGTCCCCCCACAAACCTACAAGAATAGGTGGGTATTTTTAATGGATGAAGAACTATAGAGTAAGAAAAAACTGCTTTAAATAGTTAGACACACTCCTGCCTTTAAAATTACAACTCTGTTACATGTATGATGTTCAGGATACAGAGTCATCTTCTGGTTAAATTGCAGTTTTAAATGAATGAAGTACCCCAAAACACCTTTTTCTCTCTTTCAAAGCAGGAAAGAAACAATGGATGCAAGATGTATGTTTAAAAAAATTCCTTAAGCCCTTGTGTTGTTCATTCATTTGCAATTATAAAAAAAAACATGTTCTATGGAAAGAATCTATAGCAACTGGAACATTAACTGGATTTAGTAAGAGAGCTATTTTTGTACTAAAAGTATGACAAAGAACTTAATTAATGGCTTTTTTGTAGGTATGAAAACAAGATAAAGCTGTACAAAACCAATTTTAAGATGACAATAACTATGACAAAAATAATAGATATTTTTGATAAATAAAAAGTAAAATTTTAGGAAAAGAGACAAAATCCAGTTAGATCTATTTTAGTCATGTCAAAAGCTACTGTAGAAGAAGTTGGTAAACCGGACAGCAAGACTGAATCCCTGTTTGTAGAGACAATTCTTCATGCAGCCTGCACTGATAGAAACTGGGACCAGAGTGAAAAAACGTGCCTTCTAGGAAAAACAAAACAAAAAAAACATAGGCAAAGCGTGCGAAAGGACAGTGATTGACAGAAATTCAACAAACCTGGAGAGACATCTGGAAGCTGGTAGGATCAGCACAGAGGTGAGTTTGCTTTAGAGAGATTTGCTGTCATGACAATGTGTTTATTAAAGAAGTATCTGGAAGCTACCAGCAGTTGTTCTGTCTGCTGAGCTGCATGAGTCTGAATTAGGTTTAAATCTAAACTGTTTAAAAGGCCAAACTACCCTTCAGAACGGACTCTGTTTTTCTTTTTTTTTTGTGTCATCTTAATGCACTTCACCCGAGAGCCAAGTTGGTGGTCGCTATTTAGGATATCATTTTAGGAAGTTCACTCCTGCCTGATGTTTACTTGTATAACCCAAGTTAAAATACAGTATAAAAGATTCACAAAAATATTTTTTTACACTGTAGTTTGTGATATTTTCTCTTCCTTCATCATGTCCGTTACAGAAGATCTTTGTAAACATCTGCATAACAATAAGTAACAGCATCTCAGACTATTTTAAGCTATCTTTAAAATGCTGCAAAGAACAAAAGTAACCCAGGAAAATCAGCAAACAAAAGAAGAGGGTACTGCAGAATAAACTTTGATTATTTGGTGTTTATGATGGTGACAATAAAAAACTGTGTCAAAACTGTGTGTGCGTGCGGGGGTGTGTGTGTGTGTGTGTGTGTGTGTGTAGGCACCCTTTAGGCTGTTGTTCACATATATCTGTAAATTATTATGTATTAATGTAAAGTTTAGAGATTATGCCAAGTTGTGTCTGCACCTTGTTGCTTTTGTTACCACATCCGATTCTGCCCCTGGAAGGGAATGAGTTCAGGCATAGGTGAGAAGGTACAACAGGGATGAGGAGAGGAATTAAGCTCCAACTTAATGCATTCTGTCACTTTTACCTTTTTCAGACCGTTATGAATACACATACAACTAAAATAAAAGCACTGATCTTGTCTTTATTAATGTAGCCTTAACAGGCCACTTTTGAACTTACTAATATTCATTTTCAAATTTGTGAACCTTCTGTCTCTTTTGCTATTTTCTAAATGCTCAGACTGCAGTAATTATCTCTACAACAGCCATCTACCTTCACTCGCAACTGTTGCTTGGTAACAGTTTTCTCCTGCATGTATGTTTAAGTCTTACAACAAAATATTAGTCTTTTAAATGTTTAGTTAATCATAACTTTATTAAATATGAATATACATTACCTTAAAGTAGCAATAATAGTTATAATTTAACTCTAAATATATTATAAATTGCTTTCTCCAATTGAGTACTAGTAGTAATACATTACACTCTATTTGTAAGCCAGCTAATTTAATCACACTATGTTATTTAGTCATAAATTACTCATGCTAATCTTTAAGCTGATCATGCTCATTTTTCCACTCATGACCAAGAAACCCACAGCTGAACTGTTAGCTGATTTGCATGCAAAACCTTGAGGGGATTTCTAATTAGGTAAGAAAACAGCACAACACTGAGAAGAGGGGACCAAAGTAGAGGGAGGATATTGGGAGAAGCCTAGAAAAGGGGCCAGATTGGGAAAAGATGAGAGGGAAAGCAAAGGAAGAGAGGAGATGTGGAAAGAGAGAGAAGACATAAGCAAAAAAGTGTGAAAGATGACAGGAAGCGGGGGGACTTATCAATAAATCATATCACAACAGCAGCTAGAATTGGCTGTAGAAATATCAGATGCTCAGAAAGAAGTCTGAAGAGTCCAGAGATTTGCACACAGAATGAGATTTACACAGAGATTAGTGAGGGGAGCTCATAAGAAGTTCCCAAAATGAAATTAAAAAGATTGTGGGGAATGAACCCCCCCCCCCCACACACACACACACACACACACACACAAACACGTACACTGTTATAGATCATCAGAGACAGCAGAGAGGCCATGTTCAAGCGACCTCAGCTACCTGACTGTCGAGTTGCCAGCTCTACATGTCCCACAGACGATGCTCTGGAGGGGCAGCACTCCGTGCGGACACATTCCAACACACAAGCCCTTTTGAGGCTGCATGAGATGGCCATGATGTGGCCAGGGACCAGTCTGGGTCAGCCAACACTGGAGAACTGATACGTGCCTAGACTTTAGCAAGAAGCCCATTGGGCTGTCAGTCAATGAGCCGGCAGATTGCTGTAGCTTTAAGAGTTTGGGATTAAATGTGCATGAAAAGGGGCAAAAAACAGAGCCTTACACAAAGAGAAGTGAAGCAAACAGTTATGCAAACAAAACATTCGGCTAGCTGCTACTAGGTACCTGCCCCAGTTGTGCACTAAACACAAGCTGCAACACAACACCACCTGGATCTTGCTGTACAAACTCCTCTTTCTCAGCCTCAGCTTAAAATTACATTTAAATAAGAAGCAAAGATCAATTTCAGTTACGTTTCTCTGTTTTTTCTCATTTGCAATTCACACAGGTACTCAAGGACTTCTACTCATACTTGCAAATGATGCGTGGGAGTACCGGTAAGTGGGTTCACGGGGATGCTGGGAGGTACACTGAAGACCACTGAGCTCGGCAAATCAAAACAAATGTTTAAGAAACAGTCCATTAGGAATGATTGCTTAGAATGATTGAGTTTAGTCAAGGCAGCGCAGTATAGGTGACAGATGAAGATCGTGACAATTTAGAGACTGTGGTTTTCTGCCATCTTCAACTGTTGTGGAATAAAGTTGTGCTTTCTATTTTACAGATATATGTAAGAAGAACAATACAGAAATTATTTTGAGTTAGGACAGTGTGGACATTTCAAAAGTCACCGACCACACATGCAGATACTTTGTCTCACAAAAGTATTTATATCCCTTGACCTTTTATAGCACTATGTCAACTTACTGTACAACCACAAACATCAATGCATTTTATGTGATAGAATAACAAAAGGTAGTGCATAACTGTGATGTGAAAGGAAAATAATACATGGTTTTTAAACATTTTATTAATACTTTTAATATTTAATAAACATTTTTAAATAATGAATAAAGTATTTGAATAAATACCAAAAAGGGTACAAACGACCCCATGGAGCAATAGGTATTTCTCTTCCAGCTTTGCACATCTCGAGATTGAATGTTTAGCCAATCCATCTGTCTAAAATGTCTCAAGCTCAATCAAACCAAATGACAAGTGTCTGTCAACATCCAGTTTTAAGGTGATACATGGATTCTCATGTGGGTTTAGGTCTGGATTTTGTCAAGGCTATGAATGTGCTGTGATGTAAACCATTCGATTGTAGCTTTGACTGTATGTTTAGTGTTGTCAACATGCTGGAAGGTGATTTTGACTACAGTCTCAAGCTTTTGTAGCTTCTAATAGGTTTTCTTACAGTATTATCCTGCATTAAGCTCCATGCATCTTCTAATCAGCACCTAGTAGCTTCCTTTCCAGGCTGAAGAGAAGAATTCCCACAGTGTGATACTTCCACCACCATGGAAATAGTGTGTTTAGGGTGATGTGCAGCATTAGTCACAGTATTTTTCTATGTTGGGCAAATAGTTCAAGTTTTGGTCTCATCTGACCAGAGCACCTTTTTTCCACACCTGCCGTGCAACAGACCCCTTTGAACTTTTCCACATTTTGTCACATTACAGCCACAAACATGAATCAATTTTATTGGAATTCCAGGTGAAAGACCAATACAAAGTGGTGTACACGTGAGAAGTGGAACGAAAATCATACATGATTCCAAACATTTTTTACAAATAAATAACTGAAAAGTGGGGTGTGCGTAATTATTCAGCCCCCTTTGGTCTGAGTGCAGTCAGTTGCCCATAGACATTGCCTGATGAGTGCTAATGTCTAAATAGAGTGGACCTGTGTGTAATCTAATGTCAGTACAAATACAGCTGCCCTGTGACGGCTTCAGAGGTTGTCTAAGAGAATGTTGGGAGCAACAACACCATGAAGTCCAAAGAACACACCAGACAGGTCAGGGATAAAGTTATTGAGAAATTTAAAGCAGGCTTAGGCTACAAAAAGATTTCCCAATCCTTGAACATTCCACAGAGCACTGTTCAAGTGATCATTCAGAAATGGAAGGAGTATGGCACAACTGTAAACCTACCAAGACAAGGCCGTCCACCTAAACTCACAGACCGAACAAGGAGAGCGCTGATCAGAAATGCAGCCAAGAGGCCCATGGTGACTCTGGACGAGCTGCAGAGATCTACAGCTCAGGTGGGGGAATATGTCCATAGGACAACTATTAGTCGTGCACTGCACAAAGTTGGCCTTTATGGAAGAGTGGCAAGAAGAAAGCCATTGTTAAAAGAAAACCAAAAGAAGTCCAGTTTGCAGTTTGCCAAAAGCCATGTGGGGGACACAGCACACATGTGGAAGAAAGTGCTCTGGTCAGATGAGACCAAAATGGAACTTTTTGGCCAAAATGCAAAACGCTATGTATGTCGGAAAACTAACACTGCACATCACTCTGAACACACCATCCCCACTGTCAAATATGGTGGTAGCATCATCATGCTCTGGGGGTGCTTCTCTTCAGCAGGGACAGGGAAGCTGGTCAGAGTTGATGGGAAGATGGATGGAGCCAAATACAGGGCAATCTTGGAAGAAAACCTCTTGGAGTCTGCAAAAGACTTGAGACTGGGGCGGAGGTTCACCTTCCAGCAGGACAACGACCCTAAACATAAAGCCAGGGTAACAATGGAATGGTTTAAAACAAAACATATCCATGTGTTAGAATGGCCCAGTCAAAGTCCAGATCTAAAGCCAATCGAGAATATGTGGCAAGATCTGAAAACTACTGTTCACAAAGACTGTCATCTAATCTGACTGAGCTGGAGCTGTTTTGCAAAGAAGAATGGGCAAGAATTTCAGTCTCTAGATGTGCAAAGCTGGTAGAGACATACCCTAAAAGACTGGCAGCTGTAAGTGCAGCAAAAGGTGGTTCTGCAAAGTATTGACTCAGGGGGCTGAATAATTACGCACACCCCACTTTTCACTTATTTATTTGTAAAAAAAAATTGGAATCATGTATGATTTTCATTCCACTTCTCATGTGTACACCACTTCTTGTTGGTCTTCCACAAACATGAATCAATTCCAATAAAATTGATTCATGTTTGTGGCTGTAATTTGACAAAATGTGGAAAAGTTCAAGGGGGCCGAATACTTTTGCAAGCCACTGTAGCTGATACCAGACAACAGTAGCTCTCCTCTGCTTTAAAAGGAAGCCTGCCAAACCTCACAGTGCTTCCAAATATAGGTCACCTCAGTGCCTGAAAGATTGAGATATCCATGGAAATAGTGTGTTTAGGGTGATGTGCAGCATTAGTCACAGTATTTTTCTATGTTGGGCAAATAGTTCAAGTTTTGGTCTCATCTGACCAGAGCACCTTTTTTCCACACCTGCCGTGCAACAGACCCCTTTGAACTTTTCCACATTTTGTCACATTACAGCCACAAACATGAATCAATTTTATTGGAATTCCAGGTGAAAGACCAATACAAAGTGGTGTACACGTGAGAAGTGGAACGAAAATCATACATGATTCCAAACATTTTTTACAAATAAATAACTGAAAAGTGGGGTGTGCGTAATTATTCAGCCCCCTTTGGTCTGAGTGCAGTCAGTTGCCCATAGACATTGCCTGATGAGTGCTAATGTCTAAATAGAGTGGACCTGTGTGTAATCTAATGTCAGTACAAATACAGCTGCCCTGTGACGGCTTCAGAGGTTGTCTAAGAGAATGTTGGGAGCAACAACACCATGAAGTCCAAAGAACACACCAGACAGGTCAGGGATAAAGTTATTGAGAAATTTAAAGCAGGCTTAGGCTACAAAAAGATTTCCCAATCCTTGAACATCCCACAGAGCACTGTTCAAGTGATCATTCAGAAATGGAAGGAGTATGGCACAACTGTAAACCTACCAAGACAAGGCCGTCCACCTAAACTCACAGACCGAACAAGGAGAGCGCTGATCAGAAATGCAGCCAAGAGGCCCATGGTGACTCTGGACGAGCTGCAGAGATCTACAGCTCAGGTGGGGGAATATGTCCATAGGACAACTATTAGTCGTGCACTGCACAAAGTTGGCCTTTATGGAAGAGTGGCAAGAAGAAAGCCATTGTTAAAAGAAAACCAAAAGAAGTCCAGTTTGCAGTTTGCCAAAAGCCATGTGGGGGACACAGCACACATGTGGAAGAAAGTGCTCTGGTCAGATGAGACCAAAATGGAACTTTTTGGCCAAAATGCAAAACGCTATGTATGTCGGAAAACTAACACTGCACATCACTCTGAACACACCATCCCCACTGTCAAATATGGTGGTAGCATCATCATGCTCTGGGGGTGCTTCTCTTCAGCAGGGACAGGGAAGCTGGTCAGAGTTGATGGGAAGATGGATGGAGCCAAATACAGGGCAATCTTGGAAGAAAACCTCTTGGAGTCTGCAAAAGACTTGAGACTGGGGCGGAGGTTCACCTTCCAGCAGGACAACGACCCTAAACATAAAGCCAGGGTAACAATGGAATGGTTTAAAACAAAACATATCCATGTGTTAGAATGGCCCAGTCAAAGTCCAGATCTAAAGCCAATCGAGAATATGTGGCAAGATCTGAAAACTACTGTTCACAAAGACTGTCATCTAATCTGACTGAGCTGGAGCTGTTTTGCAAAGAAGAATGGGCAAGAATTTCAGTCTCTAGATGTGCAAAGCTGGTAGAGACATACCCTAAAAGACTGGCAGCTGTAAGTGCAGCAAAAGGTGGTTCTGCAAAGTATTGACTCAGGGGGCTGAATAATTACGCACACCCCACTTTTCACTTATTTATTTGTAAAAAAAAATTGGAATCATGTATGATTTTCATTCCACTTCTCATGTGTACACCACTTCTTGTTGGTCTTCCACAAACATGAATCAATTCCAATAAAATTGATTCATGTTTGTGGCTGTAATTTGACAAAATGTGGAAAAGTTCAAGGGGGCCGAATACTTTTGCAAGCCACTGTAGCTGATACCAGACAACAGTAGCTCTCCTCTGCTTTAAAAGGAAGCCTGCCAAACCTCACAGTGCTTCCAAATATAGGTCACCTCAGTGCCTGAAAGATTGAGATATCCATGAAAAAATAAGACAAAATCATATCCATGACCCACCTGAGCTAAAGAAACTTCCAAACTCCCGAGCTGAATTTTGACACCATCCTATCTCTGCTTGTGATTCAAATTATGTATGCCATACAATGATACAATCTTAACTGTAGACCCAGTACGCGCTTTTGTTAAAGCACTCAGAAAGCAAACAAATCAAATCAAATCAAATCAAACTTTATTTATGAAGCGCTTTTCATACAAGAAGTTGCATCACAAAGTGCTTTACAGATTAAAATGACCCCACATAAAACCACCTTCCCTTCCTACCCCCACAGATTTAAAAGCATGGTCACAGTTATACCCCCCTCCCCCCAACCCATCTCCCATGCACACACACAGTTAAAAGAAAAGGTAAAAAAGGACATTGGGCCGAGTGCAGATGAACCATGCAAGGAATGCATGACAACTTGACAACTTACCATTCAAAGCCACATCTCAAAACTCAGGACAGAACCATCTCGAACAAAAACTATGCTTTTACATCTACAACAGTCTAGTAATGTCCTCCTTTAAAATAGTTAGTCCACAACAAGTCTTATCTCCTAAATCCAACATCATCTGCCACTCAAAACGTTGATAATTCCTTTCCTTGTGTGTATTTCTCACGAAGTTTAATCAGAACTACCTTAGGATCCAAGTTAACCTAACAAATCAAATAACGCTTCTTCTTCTTCTTATGAGCGGAAGTGGAGTGGAAAGTGGGAGAAAGCGTCTCGAGTGAGTGTGTTTTTCTAAGCTTTTCTAGTTACTGTTTGTCGTTTGATTTCGTTTCATGTTTAAGTTTTAAGTGTTCTTTGTTGTTAGGAGGTAGTGGGCCAGCCTGGGCGGCGATTTTTTGCGGGCGCCATGGCTGGTGCGGGTGGCTTTGCCACGCTCACCAGGAAGCACGGTGTTCGTGTCAGCACCGGCTTCCAATGTAGCGTGGAGGAGGTCGCATTGGCAGTGGGGGAGGTAGTGGGACACAGTTTTATAAAATCCGCAGCGCGCATGAATGGGGCTGTGGTTACTTTTGTCTCCAAAGTGGAACTAGCAAACAAGGTGATAGAGCAGGGTATCACCGTAGGGGGAGCATTTGTACCGGTTGCCCCGTTGGCCCAACCGGCTACGCGGGTCATCCTGTCAAATGTTCCTCCATTCATCAGCGATGAGTTCCTAAAGAGGGAGCTGTCTAGGCACGGGAAGGTAGTCACCCCGATTAAGAAGGTGCTGTCTGGGTGTAAGTTTCCTCTCTTAGGTCACGTAGTGTCACACAGGCGCCAGGGTTTTATGATCCTGCCAAAGAAGTCAGAGGAGCTTAATTTACAGTTCCATGTAAAGGTTGATGAATATCATTATATTCTGTTTGCCACTTCGTCGGCCAAGAAATGTTTTAGCTGCGGGGGGGATGGACATATTTTTAAAGTCTGTCCTAAAAAAGCAGGGCCAAGAGCGGTTAGTGAAGGGGCAAAGTCTCCTGCCCCTGTGGTAAACGGTGAGGTTGATTCATGTGCAGCTGAACCTGACGTGGAAGGACCCAGTGTCACTGAGTCAGGTAGCACAGAGAGTGGAGTGAGCCGTAACATGGAGGTAGCGGCTGAAAGTGAAAACACCTTAGTGTGTAGAGTAACTGAGGCCTGCACCGAGGAAATTCAGTGCAGTGAAAAAGAAAAAGTGAAAACAACTTTAAAAAATGTTGATCTAGAGTATATAGTTGTGCAAAAGGAAGCGGATAGTGGAAGAGCAGGATGAAAACAGCGAAAACAACATGGAAGATCCTGGGAATAGTAAGGAAGGAAAAGGAGATGAGCAGGAAGCCAGTGAAGTGGGTGGTCAGAAAAATGACGGTGTAAAATTTGTAAGGCCTGCAGAGGAGATGGAGCTAGAACTCCCTGCTCCGACTGGAAAACGGAGTTCTAAGAAGCGCGATGTGCCCGCAGGATGTGATACTGGAACAAGTGCTGGGGCTAAAACAAGTAGGCAAGTTGGGCTGTCGGATTCAAAGTTAGATCTGACAGAGGAAAGCGACTGTGAAAGCATCCTCTCAGATATAAGTGACATGTCATTGAGCCAAGTTTCCGAGACAAAAGAGAAAATGTATCCCGCTGCTGCTATCAAAAGTTTTCTGATTGAAACAAAGAATATGAAGGGCCTGAACACTGAAGTTTTTTTCCCCCTGATGTTAAGGCTTTTTGCAGATCTGCAAAATGCCATATAGCAAACAAGGCGAAAACTGGGCTGACAAATCAGGAAGTATATAGGTTAAAGAAGCTGTTGGCAAAAGTAAAAAAATTGACCCTAAATGATGGATAGAATTGTTTTATTTTTAACTCTGCTGTTCTCTATTATTGTTGTCTGAGTTTTTGAACATTTTAGTCTCAATGAGCGCTTTTAAAGTGGGCTCCTTAAACATAAATGGAGCAACAGACCAGAGAAAGAGAGCAGTGCTCTTTGAGTCCTTTAAGCTAAAACGCTTAGATGTAACCTTTTTACAGGAAACTCACAGCGATATTAGTAATCAGATTGAATGGAATAAAGAGTGGGGAGGAAGAGTGTTTTTAAATTATGGCACATCAGCAAGAGCCGGGGTATGCATTTTATTTTCTGAAAACTTCTCCCCCAACTCTGTAAAAGTTGAGTCACTGGTTGCGGGTAGAGCTCTAGCTGTAACAGCTATCTTTGATGGTTTTACTATTGTTTTTTTTAATATTTATGCTCCTAATGTAGGGGCAGAGAGGGTGCGGTTCTTTAATGTCATAAATTAAAAACTGAAAGATCTTAATATTTCAGACTATTTTTAGGGGGAGATTTTAACTGTACTATGAATGACAGTCTAGATCGGAACCACGCAGAGCCTCATTTACCATCGGTTCACGCCCTGAAGCGGCTGATCTGCAGACATGGTCTGGTGGATGTTTGGAGAAGGATGCATGCAGACTGCAGACAGTACACATGGTCCTACCACAAGGAAGGTAGGATCTCTTTGGAGCGTTTAGATCGTTTTTATTGTTTTTCCCATCACTTAAATATTTTTAACGTGTGTAAGATTTTACCTGTTGGTTTTACTGATCATGCCTTAGTGGAGTGCGAAATTTCACAATTGTATTTATCTCCTAAGAGTGCATACTGGCATTTCAATCTTAATATGACCGCTGATAAGTATTTTAGGGATATTTTGGAATTTTATTGGACTGATTTTAGACAGAGGAAGGATGATTTTACATCCCTGAGGCAGTGGTGGGATCATGGAAAAGTACAGATTAAGCTGCTCTGTCAACAGTACAGTCTTGGTGTCACACGTGACATCACTAGATCTGTTAGAGATCTGGAGATAGATATAGTGGAGTATGAGCAGTTATGTGAATCCACAGGAAATCAAGGGCATTTTGAAGTCCTTAAGGCCAAAAAAGCCACTTTGGCTAACCTGCTTGACACAAAGGTGCAGGGTGCTCTGGTTCGCTCTCTGGTCAAAAACATCTCCCAAATGGATGCCTCCTCCAGCTATTTCTTCGGACTGGAGAAGAAACGAGGGCAGAAAAAGTTTATTCGTTGTCTCTTGTCAGATGAAGGACATAAACTCACTGAGCTGACCAAGATAAGAGAGAGAGCCGTCGGTTTCTATGCATCACTCTTTAAAAGCGAATGGGTGGACAACAGGGACTTGAGAAAAGACTTTTTAACTGGACTGCCAAATGTTTCCGGCGGGACAAACTTAAGGCTGGCTGAACCCCTGTCAGCAAACATACTTGGTGCTGCCCTACAAACAATGCAGGGACAGAAAGCCCCTGGCATTGATGGCCTGACCTTGGAATTTTATAAAGCCTATTGGGACATTTTTTCTGTAGACCTGCTCGACATGTTCAATGAGAGCCTCAAAGATGGTGTCCTGCCGCTCTCCTGCCGCAGGGCCGTCATCACCCTCCTGCCTAAGAAGGGGAACCTGCAGGACATTAAAAACTGGCGTCCTGTGTCACTTTTGTGCACAGATTACAAGATTTTATCGAAATCCTCGACCCTGAGACTACGGAGAGCAATGGAGGAGGTTGTTCATCCTGACCAGACCTACTGTGTGCCAGGCAGGTCTATGGTAGATAATATCTACCTAATTTGCGATATTTTGGAGGTCTCCAGTTCATTGGAGAATGGAGTTGGTCTGATTTCACTGGATCAAGAAAAGGCTTTTGACCGTGTTGTACACTGCTTTTTATGGGAAACCATGGAAAGTTTTGGGTTCAATGCTGGCTTCATAGCCATGATCAAGGTGCTGTACAGTGACATCGAGAGTGTACTAAGGATTAATGGAGTCTGTGTGCTCCTTTTAAGGTGCATAGAGGCGTTAGGCAGGGCTGTGCTCTGTCTGGTATGCTCTATGCGCTTTCCTTGGAACCCCTCCTCTGCAAGTTCAGATCAACTATAAGTGACCTGACGTTGCCCGGTTTTAATGACAGATTTAGTTTATCAGCTTACGCTGATGACGTCATTGTTTTTATAAAAAATCAAACTGACGTTGATGTCTTGACCAGTGTTTTCGGAAAAATTGTATAAGTCTCTTCTGCAAAAGTTAATTGGGAAAAAAGTTATGCTCTCTTGGCTGGAAGGTGGGAGGGGAAGACCCCTGTACTACCCCAGCGTCTAGAATGGAAGAGAGATGGTTTGAGATATCTGGGCATTTACTCGGGCAATGAAAACATAATAAAAAAGAACTGGGACAGTGTTCTTGGAAAAATCTCTGAGAAAATGGCTAAGTGGCGGTGGGTACATCCACAGCTGTCTTACAGGGGAAGGGTACTGGTTGTGAACAATCTGGTGGCCTCCCAGTTGTGGCACCGCCTGGTGTGCCTGGAACCACCGAACGGGTTGTTGGCTGAAATACAGTCAAAACTAATCAATTTTTTTTGGGATAGATTCCGCTGGGTACCCCAAGCCGTCCTGTTTTTGTCCCGTGAGGAGGGGGGTCAGGGCCTTGTCCAACTGGCCAGCAGAGTGGCTGCTTTCAGGTTGCAATTTGTGAAGAGGTTTTTATTTGGTCCTACAGATTTAGTGTGGAGGAATGTAGCCAGTTGTGTTTTGAGGTGTCTGGGTGATCTAGACCTGGACTTTGCATGGTTTTTAACGGGTTTTAAATCTCCATTTTTAAGCACCTTCACTGGGTTTTATCAAGGGGTTTTTAAGGCTTGTGTTCTTTTTAAATGGATCAGATGTGAGCACGGGTCCTTGTTTTGGTTGCTGAAGGAACCTTTAGTGTTTGATGCAAGACTTGATATAAGCCGTCAATCATTGCCTGGACTATCAAGAAACTTGTGTCTTTCAAAGATTGTGAGCCTTGGAAGACTGATACAAGTGGCAGGAACTTTGCTTTCAGATGCTACCACTTTAACCTCTGCCTTGGAAGTCTCATCTGTTAAGATTAACCCAGAAAGCGCTGGAACTCTGGAAAGAGAGACTTTCCAGAATGGAATGGGTGCTTTTAAGGAAATACAGCAGAAATGAACTCGTGCCAGATGCGTTGGATGAACCTCCGGACCTAGTTTTAATTCCTCCTTTCAAGGACACTGATGGACCCCTGTTGTGGACCGGAGAAGAAAAAAAACTCTTGTAAAAAACTCTTGTAAAACTCTCTTCGCAGTGCTGAGAAACAGACTATATATGTAAATTGTGTAAAAGTACTAAACTTAGATAAATTGAAGGGCAGGCTCCCAACGGTTTGGACCACCAAACTGAGAGGATGTAAGCCGCAGTGGTCTACAATGTATAGTCCTCCCTTGAAAAAAAGGACTGGAGACCTACAGTGGAGGATACTCCATGGCGCGATCACGATGAATTCTTATTTATCAAAGTTTAACACAAATGTTTCAAATGCCTGCCCTTTTTGCAATTCCTCTGAAAATATTTTTCATGTTTTTACTGAATGTAAGAGGCTTAATCCTCTTTTTAATATTCTTAGTTGGATTTTTAATGATCTTAGCATGTTTTTTTTTCCATTGAAGTATTTATTGCGGGTGTGGAAAAGGGCAGAACTTGGATGAATTTGGACAGAAGTGGGTGGAAAATGGAATTCTTTGTACAATTATTGATGGGAAACTAGAATTTGGTACTATTTTACAGTTATTTTATTACTGGTTTTGTAAATTGATTAATGACAATGTGTGAATAAATGGTGTTTAAAAAAAATCTTCTTCTTCTTCTTCTTCTTCTTCTTCTTCTTCTTCTTCTTCTTCTTCTTCTTCTTCTTCTTCTTCTTCTTCTTCTTCTTCTTCTTCTTCTTCTTCTTCTTCTTCTTCTTCTTCTTCTTCTTCTTCTTCTTCTTCTTCTTCCCCGCAAACAAGAAATTGGTGCATTACCTCCACCGACCGGTATGGAGTGTGGATCAGAGTCAATACATTGCATGGTTAGAACTTAATTACACGGCCATTGTAATCTGTCTTGGGAGGGCTGCCATGGCGCTGGGCATGCCGTGCAACACTTTGTGTTAGGATTCAATTGCTGTGTGCTGGGAATGTGGGTGTGTTTGTGTCTATGTCTCTACCTCTGTGCAGGGTGTGACGGGGAGGAGCTGCACCAGCTGATCCTCATCAGCCTCATCAGCACTGGAGCTCAAAAGACGAGCGGTTCCCTGAAGCTACCACCAGATGGTTTACTTAAATAGTGTGACAACAGGCCACTTATTGTCTCACCTGAGCATTATGATTTATTTTCTAAGAGAAGAATACTTACTTGTCTTGTGCTCATTCCTGGATGCTCCTTCCGTGTCCTCATTTCCTTGTTCTCGTCAAGATTCTCCTTGTCTGGTTCAACTCCTGGATCCCTCTCGGTCAGCCTCTTTGCCACTCCCCCCGGGGGAGAAACTTACCTGTGAATGCAACAGCTGATCTCTTGCTTCCACCTGCAACATCCAGACACCAGATCACTAATATTTCAGACCAGCCACTCCCAGCAAGCCATATTAACTCTCCTCCTACCTGTCTCCTTCTCAAACTTTTCGCTGGTCTGGAACGTAAGCTGTCACCAATATCAAAAGATTCATTATCACAAACCATTTCCGGAGTTCTAACTACTTACCTGTCCTTCTCAGTTCCATATATCTGTTCGACCCATCCCCTGACCACATCTCCACTCCACTCCAGAGTTCTGATAAATATTAATAAGAGAGATCACATTTCTCCTGTTTTAGCCTCCCTTCATTGGCTCCCTGTTAAATCCAGAATATAATTGAAGATCCTCCTTCTTACATATAATGCCCTTAAAAATTAAGTTCCATCATATATCAGAGACCTGATTTTTCCATATGTTCCTAACCAAAGGTGTCAAGTAACAAAGTACAAATACTTCGTTACCGTACTTAAGTAGAAATTTTGGTAGTTATACTTCACTGGAGTAGTTATCTATCGGCCTACTTTTTACTTCTACTCCTTACATTTTCACGCAATTATCTATACTTTCTACTCTTTATATTTTAAAAATAGCCTTGTTACTCCTGTTTTTATTCTTTTATTTAAATACAAAAAACACAAAAAAGCCTATCCAAAAAATATGCTAACTGGAAAGAATTTGACTGCGGATTGATAACTGTTTTAAACATCTACCATTCTGACACCCTGCTTGTATGCGATCCATTGCATACACTGCACACATAAGTCGCATTAACCGAATATTTTCCATATTCGTCAGTTTTTTTAGAACTGTAACGGAAAATCCGAAGACCCCTTGTCATTTTGACAAATGACAATTCAGACCCCTGACCATTTGGTGCAGACGTGCAGACATTTTTAGCTTGGAGTTAAAGCATGGAGTACAAGTAGCTGAATCAATAAATTAATAATAAAAAGATTCCTATGAAGCCATCTGCGCATCATCTCAGACCGGGAGGCTTTGGAACGGGACTGTTACCGGTGCGGGTGGTTAAAGGCACGCTTCAAAGACCTCAGTGTCGTGCCAACCAGCCATGCAAAATGACCGCTGAGTGCTACGAAACTTTCTGCTGCTGAAGCGATAGAAAGTTGGGTTCAGAGAGTCTTTCCAATTTCTGATCACTTCAATCAGAGATATGTTCCCTGATTTCAAAACTTTGGCTGAAGTGGAGCTTTTAGTTCCAGTCTCCAGGGTGGCAGCAGAGCACAGATTCAGCCTCTAGAACAGTGGTTCCCAACCTGAGGTCCGTGAGCCCCCAAGGGAGTCATTAGATATTGCAGGGGTCTGCACAATTTTGTCTGTGCTGAAGTTATCTCAGTCCAGCCAGGACAAAGCAGACGTATGCTGCCGAGTTCAAAGATGACAGGGGTAGAGACTCAGGCAAATACAGCATTACAATACTTATAGGCAACTAGTCATCATATTTTCCACTCCATGAAACACTTATTATAATCAGTAGTCCACATATGGTTCTTTAATGTGTTTGCATTGCTCTAAAATGCATAAATTTTAATGGACATATATGCAGTTGAAACAGCCAACCTAGTGTATCCCAAATGTTTCAATATTAACATTTTTATATAACATGATAATCATTATGGCCTTAAGTAAAAAAAAAAAAAAATTGCGGGGGAGGTGTGGCTTAAGATGAATTGCTTAATGTCATTTTTTAAATTCGATTACTTTTACTTTTATAGTTTAAGTAGTTTTATATTTTAATACAGTACTTTTTTGCTTGTGCAAAAAATACTTGATACTTCAACTTCTACAGAAGTCTTTTTAAACCCTAGTAGCTATACTTCTACTTGAGTGAATACTTTTGACACCTCTGTTCTTCACTTCGCTCTCAGACTGCAGGTTTAGTTGTAGTTCCTAGGATTTCCAAAAGTAAAATGGGAGGCAGATCTTTTAGTTATCAGGCTCCTCTCCTGCGAAACCAGCTCCCAGTTTTAGTCTGTGAGCCAGACACTCTGTCTAATTTTAAGACCAGGCTTAAAACTATTCTTTTTGATGAAGCTTGTAGTTAAAAACAGATTGATTTTAGCCAGTAATTGGATGAGTGATGGAGTGGGGGAGGGGTAGTAGCCAACAACCAAAAGCCGCATTCGGGGGGAATGCAGTCCAGACAGACGGTTCTTCCTTGCTCTCCCTCTCTCATGTCTCATTCTAATGTGCTGGGTTATCCTGAGTTATCTCTGTAGTTATGCTACTTTAAATAGACCATTTTCATATTAATGCTACACAGGTTTTTTTATAAACCTATTCACTTGAAGTAGGACACTACATTTTAAATGTAACGCTGTGCATAAAAAAGGACTTTTCTGCAAACATTTAATAAGAAAGTGCTTACCACCACACAAACTATTGAGAATTGCTGAATCAGGGTAATAAATGAAAGCTAAAAATCTGATTCGGAATCAGCTTTATTCACCCTGTTTGTGCAAACGCACAAACTTCAGACCAAGCTGAGGTCCACAAGCAGGATCCTGGTGTACATCCCAGAGTGGTTGAGGTGGTGCAGGATGAATTGTAGTCCCAAGTTGACTGTAAAATCTGCCAACACGTCGACCTGGTAACCAATTTTTTCAGACAATTCCAAGCTGATGTTGGGTCATTGTAGATTACCTTTCCTTCCCTGTTCTCCTTAGCCAATTTGCTTCTGGCCTACTTATACCAGGCCTAGTACCCACTGCAGTAAGCTTCTAACTTGTTCCCATCCAGCTTCCTCAGGCGTGAAGTGAACCATGGTTTGATATTGTTGAATGTGGAAAAGTTATTGGTCTGCACACATATTCTCATTAAAACCTAAGTGACAGTTTCAACAAGCTTATTTCGGTCAATTCATTTACAGAGCTTTCACTGCACAACAGCAAGGGCAGCCTGCTCAGGCTGCAACAGACAGATAAAAAAAAAAATTCTTAGAGCTCAGAGCAATGCCCCCCCCCACCCCCAGGCTATGACGCCCTAGGCAGTGAACCATATTACACATACCAAAAACTGACACTGTGAATAGGTAAGTGAGGAGAGTACCAAACAGGATGTGAGAGTTTTATTCATATATCAAGGAAGATGCACAAATGACATCCAGCGTGGGTAGTGCAATGCTAAAGTTGTGCAGCAGAACAGATTTAATTTGTATTGATTTTTTTGGTTGATATCACTAAGATTCTTACAAAGTTTCTATTGCATTGGTAGTGTGAGGCTCCATTTTTTGCAGTATTTGACTGAAACTGCGAATGCTACCACTGCTATTGTTTGAAAAAGAGCATTGATTTTCTTGTGCCACTTTTTCTTACCTTTTTCCAGAGAGACTGTAGTTTATCTTGTAAACATGAAAGGTGAACAAGTATCTAGTTTTGGTCCTAAAAACAATATGATTAGAACAAATATGGTTTGGTTTTTAATGACAATTCATGAGAAAATTACATTCAAAGTTCCAAAAGAATTACACGCAAAATTCCACAGAACTTATTTTCCTTCTGCTCTGCATTATCCAAAGTCTAATCAGCAACAAAATAATTACAACCCATGTATGTGCAGCATTTTGGTCATAGAGCAGATTTTAAATCTAATTAATATCCTTCAATACAGTAAGTCTATTGAGGCCATCTATACTGTTATCATTTTATCTAAAAGATCTGTTATCAGATTTAATTTGGATTTTTTTTCAATATTTATGTATTTTGTATTACACCATAAAAGAAAAGTTGGTCTTCAAACAGCACCAAAGTAGACCCCAGCTTCCTTACATACTGATTCGCTGCCATCACAGGATCAAAACATCCCCCATATCCAGGTTAATGTCATGATTGATTCATCAGAGCTAAAAAACCAAGTTTGTTTGAAAATCCCAAGGCCTCTTGATCACTACATGAAGTGAATATAAAGTGTGTTCCTTTCATTCTTCAATCAATGGTCTCTAAACTGAGAAGGGGATATCATTAATGGATCTGAAACATCGTCATAAAAGCTTTTTGTTGATGTCCCTGATAAACATTGTATTTTATGGCCTTACATAAACACAATGTATTTCAAAGACCCTTGTAAGATAGAACATTAGATATCCTGTAGCACAGACTGGTCCAGGAGAAGCCCACTCTCGCTAAGAGCCGCTGTGACCGGCAGACTGAGTAACGGAACACCAACAAACCATGGGAACATTGCACAAGGCAGAATGAAAAGAAGATTAATGAGTGGTTTAAAATTTAATTTTGAACATGGAAGAGGGAGGAAAAGCCATGCAACTAGGAATAACAATTACTCATTCGACAAAACATCTAGATTGTGGGCTTGTTAGATCTATAATAGAGGTTCAGATACACTAAATATAAAATGTACAAAACCATGAGCAGACACAAGCCAGAAAAACAATAGGTAACCAGTTTCGCCATCTGGTAGGACGCAACACAGAGACACAGAGAGTAAACAGAAGTGTTTAGTTAAAGTGAGACGGTCACAAAGCTCTAAAAATGTTCTCAAAAATGTGCCTAATGCAGCACTTTATTGAAGAATGTATAAAATTTGAATTAATATATGGGTAACAAGGATGACATGATTGATTATTTATTATGAGCCATTTAGCAGCTGACTCAGAGCTAATTATGAGTGATTAATTAGCAAAGTGGTCAGTGGGCTGGTCTATTGAAATTGGTTCACTATTCTCTAACTATAAACCTTTACTATGCAATATAAATTTTAGCATCATTTAGTTTGACATTTGTGTTTTAGGTTGCGCTGAGCCTTGTGTCAGCTCGACCATGTCAAAATGTTGTTGAGTACAACAGTTAATCCTTCATGAATTGATGTGTGTGTGTATAAGTGAAAGAGTTTTGAGCTGTAAGGGAGAATGCCATATAACAGTAGCTTTATCAGCAGCAGCTGTTTCCAGCATGAAAAATTAGGTATAAGTTGATACATGGCATTCTTATAAATAGTCAACTAGTTTTACAAACGATCCTTTCACTATTTTTGACCATTTGAAAAAACATCTAATTTGTCTATGACACATAGAGTTTGTGGCTGTTGAGGGGCTTCAGCAGTCATACAAAAACAAATACACTTTTTTTCTAAATGAGAAGTTCTCTTGTTTGTAGGGGTGTAATGAGGACTGTAAAAATGCTCTAATAGGTCTTGTCAAAGTGAAGCCTAGTTGCTGTTAGTGTGTGAATGCAAAGTGAAGAGTATTTTATTATGAGGGTGAGAGATTTACCCAAGGAGATACCCAAAAGAGTCAAATGTGCCCAGGAATACATTTTAAAAGTTTATTAAGTTATATAAAATTGTAGCTTCACCTCCACGTTGTCTGTTTTTCCTACATCTACGGATGTAGCCAAAAAACTGTCAGAGTTTCTTCTGCGTTTCTATTAGTTACTTTATATACCCATCATCTTGATTTACTGTTTTAGACCGTGTTTCTTTTTGGATTACCTTTTCAAGTACTGTGAGATAACAAAATCCCATTTTGCTCAGCTAAGGACTTTGACAAACTGCTCCAGAGAATCAATCAATCTTTATTTATAAAGCGCTTTTCATACAAAATTGCATCTCAAAGTGCTTTACAGATTAAGGGACTGTTTACATGACAACGTTTTTCAGCAAAACTGAGGTTTTTCTCTCCGATCCGGCCTCTCGTTTACAAGACAACGGGAAAACGGGGGGGAGGGCAAAAAAGCAGCTTTTGGAAAACGGCTTCCAGAGTGGAGAATTCTGAAAACGCTGGGTGATTTGTTGTCATGTAAATGCAAGCCGAGGACTTTTGAAAACAATGACGTCACTGCCAGCCACCTACAGACATGTTGCACTTGCGCACTCCGCCTTTCTACTGAAAAACAACAACAATGGCGAATCCAGGTATGCTGTTACTGCTGATGCAGCTTCTGAAGTTATTTCGTCCCTGTAAGCAAAACTTAGAGATCATCAGGCTTCTATGCGATCGCCAACGGAAACGCATACAGTACGTGCGTTAAATAATCAATACGCCTTTATTTAAGCGGAGAACTACAAGAAGACCGCCATTGTTAGTTATCATGAAATGTTTCTTTTTCGGGTTGTGAGGGGGAAACCTTGGAACACTGCATACATGGGGCCCACTGCCATCTAAATGCCGGGCATATGTACTACATTGTTTTCCATCGCCCGCCCTGTCGTGTAAACGCAATGCGTTTTCACCCGCGTATTCAAACAAAAAACGGCAATGTTGTTGTGTAAACAGCCCCTAAAACTACCCCACATAAAACTACATTCCCATCCCTCCCCCACAGGATTAAAAACATGATCACAGCTATACCCCCCTCCCCCAAACCAACCCTCATGCACATACACTTAAAAGCAACAAGGACATAGGGCAGAGTACAGATGAGCCAGGTAAGGAAAGGCCATCTGAGGAGCCATCTGCACCGGCTGCAGCAGCCGAGGCACTGACCCAGGGCGCTCAGTGGAGGCAAGGCCAAGACCCCCACCTCCACCCAGACAAGTATAAATAGTAATCAGTTAAAAGCTAGGCTAACAAGGTGAGTCTTGACCCTGCTATTAAAATTAAGACACTTAAAAACCATTAAAAGAACCTTAAAATTGATACCAAAATGTACGGGGAGCCAATACAATGAATTTAAGACATGTGTAATGTGTTCCCGCCTGCTGGTCTTTGTCAGGACAAGTGCTGCTGAATTTTGTAGAAGTTGTAAACCTGACATACTCTTTTTGGGAAGACCAGAAAGCAGGGCATTCAGTAATCAATTCTACTGGAAATAAAAGCATGCATCAGTGTCTCCGTGTTGGCCCGAGAGAGAATAGGCAATGAGACTCTGGCAATGTTCTTTAGATGATAAAAACCTATTTAAGTAATGTTTTTAATATGAGGGTTAAAAGTCAGCTCAGAGTCAAAAATCACGCCCAGGTTCTTTACTTCACAAGAAGGATTAAAAGACAATGATTATAGCTTTGGTAAAAGTTTCTCTCTTTGAGCCTCAGGACTGATGACTAAAACTTCAGGTTTGTCTTGGTTGAGCTGGAGAAGGTTTTCTACCTTCCAGGATTTGATGTCTAAAATGCAGTTAAAAAGTGCCTCCATTGGCCATGTGTCATCGGGAGACACAGAGATGTACAACTGTGTATCATCAGCATAACTGTAAAAGTTAACTCTATGTCTTCCGATGACACTGCCAAGAGGGAGCATGTAGAGGTTAAAAAGCACTGGGCCTAAAATTGAACCCTGGGGCACACCACATGTAATCCTGTGGACCCTAAAGAAGCAGGTATCTAAACTTACCATAAAAGTCCTGTCTGTGAGATAGGATTTAAACCATTTGTGAACAGCACCAGGGAGGCCGATCTGTTTTAAACGGGTTAAAAGAATAATGTGGTCCACTGTATCAAAGGCAGCGCTTAGATACAGTAGAACCAACACTGTCACCCTCTGTGCATCATAGTTTAATCTAAAATCATTTAAAATCTTCAGAAGGGCTGTCTCAGTGCTGTTGTTCACCCTGAAACCAGACTGAAATTTCTCCAGGACATTGTGTGGATTAATAAAATCATTAAGTTGAATTAAAACAAGCTTTTCTAAGATTTTGCTTTAAGGAGCTGTATGTAAGAAATGTATTTCAATTAATCATAAAATTGACCTGATATGTCACTAGAAATTAAGAAATCATGTTCATTTCAAATACTTATATCACTGACAACAATAGTACGGCCATGATATTTTCATTTAAAAAGTGAAGTTGCAGCCCTCAACTGATGTTGATGTTGTCATCTTGTGTTTTGGCCTGAGGTGCCACCCTCCACCTATCTACCAATCACAAAGTCAGTAGTGTTTCGGCATCAGGGTTGCCAGCTCTGCTGTAGTTACTACAGCTGCAGCTATAAAAGTGTTTCGGATAAAAAAAATGTCTAACATTACCACACCTAAAAGACCTTGTTATCATTCAGAAATACGTTGTGACAAAGTCCGAAATAAAACAAGGATTTGTATAGGGGATGCCTTTGCAAGATGGAGACGGCTGAAAACAGAGAAGAACTTGAAGACGGACACCATCGTTGCTAATTTTCTCCTGGACAGATAAGATTCATCTATGTTTGGCTAACTTGTTCTTAATGTAAATGGACATTTCAAATATTCATGACAGTCGAACAAAGTCATGGATGTTCGTGCAAAGTAACGTTACGTTAGCAAATATGGAGGACGGTCATCGAATTGAAAAGGTAAGGAATTGTTTAGGAAATAAAAACGGGCGAGTCGTCATTGCTAAAATCAGCAATGGATTATCAGAGCCCGTTTCTCTGTCACTATAATTAACAGAAAAAAACGTACTATGTAGGAGAAAACTTTGTCAAGAGTCTCAGCTTCTATCAGGACAAAACTGTCCAGTGTTTCCTCTGGTAAAGACACACGCATTTGTCTAAAACTATATTACTTTGAGAACATAAAAAATTGCATCTGATGGTGTCTTCCTTCCCCCTGAAATGGTCTGCAAACTCCTCACATAAAGTGTTTAAGGGGGTTTTCTGAAATAAATTAGTAGCACAGTTAAAAGGTTTGTCAATGGGGGAAAATAGAATCTTGGGATTATTTTTTTTGTTCTGAGATGATTTTGGAAAAATATGTATTTCTTGAGTTTCTTACTGCATTTTTGTATGATCTGAGAAGTTCTGTCCATATTTGGTGGTTTATTTTGGTTTTATTTTTCCTCCATTTTCTCTCTGCTGCCATACACTTTCTCTTTAGTTTTTTGAGGTTTTAATTTCTCCACAGCAATGCAAATTTTGAGTGTAAACTTTTAACTTGTAGTGGAGCAAGCAGGTCAAGAGCGGACTGAAGCCTACTGTTAAAATCATTGACAATAAAATCACAGGGGGCAGGTAAAACTATAGGAGAAAACTTCCAGAAAACCTGCCGCCACTTCAGGGGTTAGATGACGCTTCCTGACAGTTCTCACAGAGATCTCCTGTTGGATAAAACTGGTGATGTTAAAAAACACACAGTAGTGGTCAGAGGTAGCCAAGTCAACAACAGAGTACACACTGGTTGACAGGTCATACGTAATGACCAAGTCCAGGGTGTGTCCTCCGTTGTGAGTTGGTTGTGTGACATGCTGGGTAAAATCCATATAAGTCAGAATATTTTAAAAATATAAGTAGATAAAGGATCTAAAAGGTTATCCATACGTAGATTAAAATCACCAGCTAAAATGATCCTTTCAAAGGAGTTGTGCAGAATTGATAAAAACTCAGAAAATTCTTAAATTAAAGGTGTGCTCTTTTTGGGAGGCCTATAAACTGTGACACATTAAATCTGAGGAGTGTTACAAACAGTTGCATTATATTCAAAAGAAAAATAGTTATCAAATAAAACAGTTTCAGCAGAGAGTGTTGAAGAGCTTATAAAAGCAGTTCGTGGGCATGTCAGGCTCATTGCCAGCGTGAGGGTATCTACCCAAACAGGTGACTCCTGCCCCAGAAGATGTTAAAATTGTCTATAAAACCGACGTTGTGTATCACAGTGGCAGAGGAAAGCCAAGTATTCAAAGATAGTAGTATGCTAAAACGACCAATTCCAATGCCGATGGTGGGGGTGGGCCCAGAAATAAAAACAGACACGTGTGTTTTTTAAAAGATTAAAAGGTGGATAAAATCACGCTTCAGTAGCTCAGACTGCTGTTTACGAATGGCATTAATACTAGCATGAATTACCACTTTACGCACACATGTATGTAGTTCAATGAGCTCCGGGATACTTCCTGCAATATCCAACACGGTGGATCCGGGAAAACACAGAGTGAGGGCTCCTCTCATCCTCACATTAGGGATAATGGAGTCTCTCAATGATGAGTGTGGTGGTGGTGGTGGTGGGGGGGGTCTGCATGTTGTTGACTTCCCCACCATGGCCGGGCCCAAACGTAGACCAGGCACCTTGGACCGGATTGGAGTCTATGTAGGGTTTTGGTTTAGCTCCCTGCTGGAACCAGCGATCCTCCTCTCCAGCCGATGTCACGCAGGGATTTGGAACCCTGAGGCCCCTTGGAGACCCAGCGATGGATCCCCTCTCCCCAGATTTGCCAGGCTGGCAGGGAATAGTGTCCGCCAGGTGTGCGCCTGTTGGGGGCGGCAAAGTCCGGCCGAAGATGATGTCTATGTCGTGCTCGTGGTCCTGGATTTGGTGGAGTGTGGAGATCCAATGCTCCAGCTCCAGAACTGGCTGAGCTTCAGGCAGCCATCGCACCGTAGGCTGCAGGTGAGTGGAGGCATCTTGAGATAAAAGTGGTCTGAACCCTGTTGTATTCTACTTTTTAAGGCTATTTTTATTATGCAGTACATATGTGTTAATTATATCTTTTTTAAGCTTTAGAAGTAATAGGCATGTTTATATTATTCAGGGTAGTAAAACATGACTCTGTTACCAGTATTTTATAGGGTTGAAGGTTTTAAGTAAACAAACTCTTGAGTAAAGATATGAACTGAAAGCAGGGAGGATCAGCTATAACTCTAAGTCATGTTATAACCCAGTTCATAGTAAGGTCAAGAGACCTGGAGAAAATAAATGACCTGTCAAGATGTAGAAGGAGGAGAGAGGAGTCACGTGATATGTTCTTTGTTCTTCTTGAAATAAAAATGGTGCAGCCCTGTAAGAGAACGAGTCAGACAGTCAGGTCTTGTCTGATTCCCATCTGCAGGTGCGTCTTTTCCAAAACAGATCTGAGTTTGTGTGATTTTTGTAATTCTTTGTCTCTCAGCTTTGGGTCTTATTTTGAAACAGATTCCGCTGGGGTTTTGGAGTTCGGCGCCCCCGCCTCTCTGAGCAGGAAGTGAGTTGCAGAGCACATTGTGGGAAAAGCCGACAACCCCAATTAAAATGCCCCGATAAAAGTATTCAAATTATTAAAAAGTTGGAAGTATTAAATCTGTTAAAACCAGCCTTCCAGTTCACACCGAAAGCGTTTGAAGCGTCAAGGGCATCGGGTTTACATGTAAAGTCAATGCAGAAGCGCGCTGACGCGGTTTTTGAGTCGCGAGGCCGCATTTCTGCCTCATTCGTACGTCAAATTTGCACGAATTAAGCATTTGACGCTCTGCAGAAATACGCGCGTCATTTTATGTGGTGGATTTTGTGCATCCGTGCGTGACATGCGTTTTTGTATCTGCCACTGAAGTTGAAAAATCTGAACTTTGGTGTCAATTCGTGCCGCGTCAACGAATCAGAAGCTTAGTGACTTGGTGTCGCATGATGCTGTGACCCAGTTCACAGGGTCAGGTCCGCAAAATTCATTCATTCAACACGGAGGAAATACTGATAACAGCCATGTCTAATCACCCCGAGCTATACGACACCAGTTGCTTTCTCCACAGAGACAGGAATAAAAAGGACCTTGTTTGGAGGAATATAAGTGAAGAGATAGGGCAACCTGGTAAGTTCATTTCAATTTTGAAAGTTTTCACGTTACTGACCTTGCGAACCTGCACAGGATACTCTCCACAGTGAACAGAGAATGGAGACTCTCTCTTCCAATGCTAGATTGGCAGCTGCCCTCTTGCAAAAACTCCGTCTGGCACTATCTCCTCCCACAAGTTGCGTATTTCTCGCTTGACTAATTTGCTTTGGACGCTTACCGAGCTGTGAATGCTCAAGCGTTAAACTTTGGCGTGTGGCCCGTTTTTGACGCTTTGATGTGACCGCACCGTTAAAAAGATTTAAAACCAGTTAAAACCCTGTTTGTTAGGGAGCCAGTCTTAGCGGGCCTACCAGATGCTCTCACAGACGCTGACGGATGCTTACTGAGTTTTAGTAAGGAGCTAAACATCGAGAAGTATGTCAATGGAATAAATAATTTAATAAGAAAAAGCATGTAATCTTACAAACAAACAGCAAAGAAAAGCTGATGATCCAGCCCTCCATGGATGCTATGGAAACTAGGATTGTCATCTTGAAGTGAATGTGGAAGTAAACACTGGATATAGAAATGAGATAACTTTTTATCAGCAGAAAGCCTGATACACACAGCAGCGGACACAAAGTCCTCATTTGAATACTGCTCTTTGCTCCTGTTATGATTTCATTCATCGTTTCACCATCTGGCAAAAATAGAATCAACCCTATTTTTGCCAGATGGTGAAACGGCGGCTGGCGCCACCCGGCGGCTGCAGTGGAAACGCTCTTGTTGACTACAAAGGGAGCGTTTTTGCTGAAGCGTGTGTGGTGGAACAGAGCGCATGCAGTGGAAATTAGGGGTAATAGTCTGAAAATTACGGTATCTTATTTTTGGAGTGACATGGGATGCCCAAAAAGTGTTCCAACCAGGCTATGCATCCTATAAAGTGCAGGTAGACGTGTTTTTGGACCTGTACACACCAGCCAACTTTAAAAACACCCATTTATTTGTTGATGTATTTCTGGGTTAGCAACTACCAATTGTCTTTTTAAATTATTTTCCCCTCCAAGTTGATCATGTTTTCTACAGCAATCACAATGGACTGAATCAGAAACAATCTGCTGGTTTGGGGTGAGATGGGTTAGGCTGGAAACTCTGGAGAACTGTAGAAACATAGTCCAAACGTTTTAATGTTATTTCCTGTTGATTACTGAGAAATCAGAGAACATTTTCATGGGGCTTGATAAGTGATTGTTGTTCATTTGAGGATCTAAGAGTCTCGGCTTGGTCAGATTGGCCTGAGTGTTCTGTCATTTATCTGACCCACATGCACAAAACTCTCAGGAGACGAGAAAGATTTTAAAAGGTTAATTGATCATTTTGATATTTAATGATTGTGGATCCGGGAGGCGCTGGGAAACTGCAGAGAACTGTTGGGGGCCGGGAGCTGGAGCACTGAAATGAGCAGAAGATGAGTAGAGGAAAATTGATCCGGAGGTTTTGTAAAGATAAATGCATACAGGGTTGAGGAAGTGGAGACAACAGGGGAGAGTGAGTGGAATTGGAGGATGACCAGTGTGGATGTTGAATTGGAGGCCAGAGATGAGCTTAGAAGGTGAGCTGGAGATAGGTAATAATTGAGAATGATCAGAGGGTGAGTTCTTACAGGAAGAAGTTGGAGGGCAGACAGAAAGGCATGCCGATGATGATGGAGATGAAGAGAGAGTCCAGGAGTTCAACAGAGATAGTTGAGTATGAATTGGATTACAGCGGGAGGGAGTAAATGGAACAGGGAAGCTGGAACCAGTCATGGAGATTAAACCAGGGAATCCTTAAAAGGAGGTATGTCTCTGGAGACAAGGAATCTTGAGCTCAGGAGCGAGAGGACTTGAAACAGGTACCTGGAGGAGGACAAGGAGAAGGTAAGGCTTTGGAGTAAACATAGGAAATGACTGAGAGATGCAAGGAGGGGTAGAAATGTTACACGAAGGCAAACACTCAGGCAATGAATAACTGGCTTCCAGCTAACTATCCCCATGCTAATATTCTGATGAGCTGCAGGTGTGCAGAAGCACACCTCCATCCACCAGGAGCTGAGACTAGTGTCTCTGCTGCGTCCTCCAGTTCATCACCTGTGGAACTAATGTTAATTCACAGCGACCACACAGATCAAACCTCCTGACTCATAACAACTTTGGCTTTATTATTAAACTAAAATTTCAAAGAGAGCAGAAAAGAAAAATACTTTGCTCATGATTGTATTACAGAGATACCCTTTAATTTACCCTGAGAAGAGTACGTATGTGATTCTATACATTCATCCATCAATTATCTATACCATCTGAGTTGCAGGGGGGCTGGTGCCTATCTCCAGCAGTCATCGGGTGAGAGGAAGGTACACCCTGGGCAGGTCACCAGTTCATCGCCAGTCCATCACAGGACAACACAGAGGCACACAGAACTAACATCCATGCACGCACACACTCATACATAAGGGCAACTTAGAAAAACCAATTAACCTCATGTTCATGTTATTGGACTGGGGGAGGAAGTCGGAGTACCCAGAAGGAATCCAGGCATGCACAGGAAGAACATGCAAACTCCATGCAGAAAGACCCCAGGCCGCGATTCGAACCCAGGACCTTCTTGCTGCAAGGCAACAGTGTGGCCCTTGTTTATATACATGAGTTGGGTAAATAAATAAAACCTGCTGGGAAAATAAAAAAAGCATTAAAAAATGTTACAATGGAGCTACCCATGGAACTGAAGTAGATACAAAATATGATGTCTGTCTATGAAAATTTTCCCTTTAATGAATGTAATTTGGGTCTTCTGATCACAAGTGGCCACTCAGATATGTTTTATTACCTGGTGTAAAATGACTCATATCTGATTGACTGTGCATGGAAAGCCCTCGTCTGCCAGAGAACATTAATGAGCTCTTTCAGGGAAATGTTTATTCCCCGATAATATTAAAAGCTACAACACAGTACAAAACAACAAAATAAAAAAACAACCAAAATTGGAGAGAGTATGGGCAAAATATACTGAACAATCTCAAACCCCTTTCAAGTTTTCTATCTTGATATATATGTTGGGACATCTGAAAAAGAGTTTTAGGTCGTTCTAAAAGTTTTAAAAATGAAGCTCATTTAGTTAAGGATTAGGTTCTGTCATGTATATGAAGCATTTGTCGCTCATGAGTCTCCCTTTGTGTGTGCATTGAGATGAAGAGTGTTCTACTGAGTCAAATTAGAGAAAGTTACTTTTGCTTTTTTCTTAACCTTCATCCGACCATTCTGAGCTACATGTTCCAAGGGCTATAGCAACTTAGATTTCCCAAATGATAGTACAAGTACCACTGCTGACACTTGAGCTGCCATTAGTGACAGAGAAATGTTTTTGGTGTCAATTAATTGCAAGGTCAATACAAAGCTAGCTGCAATTTAGAGCTTCATAAACACCAACAAATGAGTAGATCAAGCACACTGCTCTTTGCTTAAGCAAATGCTACTCATGCATAACAAGCATTGAAGAATATTTCAAGAACCCCTCAGAAAACAAACCAAAGACACATGCCGATAGCAGCTTGCACTGCATTTCATTTACTTCAATACCATAAAACCCAATTTAAGCATATTCAAGATGCATGTCAAAAACCAGATGAATTTAAAAGTTGTACTTCATGATCAAGCAAATTACTGTTCACAATTTAAGCTAATATCCATGTATGTTTCTACAACATATGCAGTCAGAAACATGTTCCCCGATATAGGTTTTATATATACAGTTGTGGCCAAAAGTTTTGAGAATAACACAAATATTAGTTTTCACAAAGTTTGCTGCAAAACTACTTTTAGATCTTTATTTCAGTTGTTTCTGTGATGTACTGAAATATAATTACAAGCACTTTATACGTTTCAAAGGCTTTTATTGACAATTACATGACATTTATGCAAAGAGTCAGTATTTGCAGTGCTGGCCCTTCTTTTTCAGGACCTCTGGGCATGCTCTCAATCAACTTCTGGGCCAAATCCTGACTGATAGCAACCCAATCTTTCATAATCACTTCTTGGAGTTTGTCAGAATTAGTGGGTTTTTGTTTGTCCACCCGCCTCTTGAGGACTGACCAATGCATTGTTCTTCACCAAACTCTTGTTGGATTGTTGGAAGAAGTTGTCGTTGGAGGGTGTTTTGGTACCATTCTTTATTCATGGTTGTGTTTTTGGGAAAAATTGTAAGTGAGCCCACTCCCTTGGATGAGAAGCAACCCCACACATGAATGGTCTCAGGATGCTTTACTGTTGGCATGACACAGGACTGATGGTAGCGCTCACCTTTTCTTCTCCGGACAAGCCTTTTTCCAGATGCCCCAAACAATCGGAAAGTAGCTTCATTGGAGAATATGACTTTGCCCCAGTCCTCAGCAGTCCATTCACCATACTTTCTGCAGAAAATCAATCTGTCCCTGATGTTTTTTTTGGAGAGAAGTGTCTTCTTTGTTACCCTTCTTGACACCAGGCCATCTTCCAAAAGTCTTCGCCTCACTGTGCGTGCAGATGCGCTCACACCTGCTTGCTGCCATTCCTGATCAAGCTCTGCACTGGTGGCACTCCGATCCCACAGCTGAATCCTCTTTAGGAGTTGATCCTACCGCTTGCTGGACTTTCTTGGACGCCCTGAAGCCTTCTTAACAAGAATTTAACCTCTTTCCTTGAAGTTCTTGATAATCCTATAAATTGTTGATTTAGGTGCAATTTTAGTAGCCACAATATCCTTGCCTGTGAAGCCATTTTTATGCAACGCAATGATGGCTGCACACGTTTCTTTGCAGGTCACCATGGTTAACAATGGAAGAACAATGATTTCAAGCATCACCCTCCTTTTAACATGTCAAGTCTGCCATTCTAACCCAATCAGCCTGACATAATGATCTCCAGCCTTGTGCTCATCAACATTCTCACCTGAGTTAACAAGACGATTACTAAAATGATCTCAGCAGTTCTTTTAATGACAGCAATGAAATGCAGTGGAATTGTCATGGCAAAGAAGGACTATGCAATTCATCGGATCACTGTTCATAACATTCTGGAGTATATGCAAATTGCAATTGCAAATTGGAGTATATGCAAAATTATAAAAACTTAAGCAGCAACTTTTCCAATTTCCAATATTTATGTAATTCTCAAAACTTTTGGCCACGACTGTATATATGGGAACTAATTATTTTGATATTAAAGTATATATATACATATATATATATGTATATATATAATTAAAGTTCAAATAAACCGTTTGTTAGTGCACCTATAAATTTTTCTATTCTTGTTCTTAGACTGTTCTAAAATGTCTTGAAAGCAAGGTGGTACTTGAAAAATGTGGCACTTAGTTAGGTGATATGGCTGTACATACAGTCTAAGTGTCCTCAAGTCTTCAAATGATTATTAGCTGAATTAATCAGAAATCGTTCAAACTCCCCTTTGACATCAGTCACTCCAAACATTTGGTATAGAGAGGCAAGAGAATCTTCATTGTACATTTGACACACCACAGAATGTTTTGATGGGTTGAAATCAGGTTTAGCTGGAGATTAAATGGCACATGCCACAGTTTCAGATGCATGCAAATCCCGGCATTTATTCAGGTATTTATTTAACACTAATCCGACAGAATAGTGGGCACAAACACATAGATCTGACTTTTACCCACAGAAACTGCTTTCATTCAAAGCCCCATGAATAAAATCTTTGGACCTTAAAGATTTGACCTCTTAATTCTGTAACTGGTGTCCTAAATCTTCAAAACATTTATATTTTTAAGATCTTGGGTTGTTGTATTTAAAAAAATAATCTATAAAATAGGGATTGAAGTTTGTAAAACTATGACCTGAACTTTTTCTTCAATAAAGTAATTACATTTTTGAAACTTTGAATATGAACCAGCTTCACCAGATGGTATGTATTTTTATGGGCCGTTTCTCAATACCCAAATACGCGAGGACGTTCGTGTTTGCAAGTATATGTACAAAATATTTTGAATTTACATGCCAAAAATGGCTGGAAAGCAAATACAAGTAATTGGTATTTTATAAACTGCGGCAACATAGTTAAAAAAATATCTATATTAACTAAATAAATCTAAAAAATTCCAGAGAAAAGAAACACATGATACACAATAAAGTAAGAGAAAGATCAATACAGTAAGAGAAAGATCAATAAAGCAAGAGAGCATGAACACATTTCATACATATGACATCAATCATTTAATCGAAGGCAATTCTAAACAAATGGGTTTTTAGTCTCAATTTAAAGCAGTTCAGAGTTTCAGCAGCTCTACACTCGTCAGGAAGTCTGTTCCAGATAAGGGGAGCATAGAAACTGAAAGCTGCTTCTCCATGTTTAATTCTGAGTCTAGGGATGTTTAGTAGGCTAGATTTGGAGGACCTGAGGGTTGGTACCTTGACAACAGGTCTTCAACATATTTTGGTGCTAAGCCATGTAATGATTTATAAACCAGTATGAGTATTTTGAAGTCTATTCTCTGAGCTACAGGGAACCAGTGTAAGGACTTTAGAACTGGGGTGATGTGCTCTACTTTCCTGGTTCTAATGAGGACGCGAGCAGCAGCGTTCTGGATCAGCTGCAGCTGTCTGATTGACTTTTTAGGCAGACCTGTAAAGATGCTGTTGCAGTAATCAATCCGACTAAAGATAATCGCATGGATGAGTTTTTCTAGGTCCTGTTGCAACATCAGTCCTTTAATCCTAGAGATGTTCTTCAGGTGATAGAACGCTGACCTTGTTATTGCCTTTATGTGACCCTGGAGGTTCAGGTCTGAGTCCATTACTACACCTAGGTTTCGTGCCTGATCAGTAGTTTCTAGCTGTATTAACTGAAGCTGTGTGCTGACTCTTGATCGTTCCTCTTTGGGTCCAAAAATAATTACTTCAGTTTTGTTTCTATTCAGCTGGAGAAGATCCAACCATTTATTTGGTCAATGCATTTATTTAGGTTTTGAATGGGTTCAGAGTCACCTGGTGACATTGTAATGTAAAGCTGAGTGTCATCCGCGTAGTTATGGTAGCTAATGTTATTGGTTGCTATAATCTTGCCTGGTGGGAGCATGTAGATATTAAATAAGAGGGGCCCCAGGATGGAGCCCTGGGGCACCCCACATGTGATTTCTGTTAGTTCTGTTGAAAAGTTTCGTATTGAAACATAGAAGTCCCTGTTCTTTATGTGAGACTCAAACCAGCCAAGAATTGTACCAGAAAGTCCGACCCAGCTCTCCAGTCGTTCCAGTAATATATCATGATCAACAGTGTCAAGTGCTGCACTGAGGTCCAACAGAACCAGCACTGTGGTTCTACCACAGTCTGTATTTATGCGGATGTCATTGAATACTTTGACGAGAGCAGTCTCGGTGCTGTGGTGAGCACGGAAACCAGACTGAAAAACATCAAAACAGTTTGTCATTGTTATGAAGCTATTTAACTGCTGAAACACCGCTTTTTCAATAATCTTACTGATGAATGGAAGATTAGAGATCAGCCTGTAGTTCTACATTAACGTGTTGTCCAGATTCTTGTTATTTAGTAGTGGTTTAATAACTGCTGTTTTTAAAGTCAGGGGGAAGACACCTGACAGGAGGGATGAGTTCACTATTTAAACAAGATCAGACACAATAACAGGAAGAACTTTCTTTAGAAAAGCTGTGGGTAGGATATCAAGACAGCAAGAGGAGGAACTTAATTGGATAATATTTTTTTCAAGGTTGTTCTGGTTTAATTCGTGGAATTCAGACATTTTCTCTACATTGTTGTTGATTGGGGAAGGCACTGGTAGTGGGTTCGATATTGAGGTACAGATTGACCGTCTAATTGTTAGAATCTTTTCAGTGAAAAAGCTGGTAAATTCATTGCAGGCCCTGGTAGAGTTTAGTTCTGGGGCTACTGTCACTAAAGGATTAGTTAGTCTTTCCACTGTTGCAAAAAGAGTCCGTGCATTATTAATGTTTCTGTTGATGATTTCAGAAAAGAACGATTCCCTAGCTTCTTTTAAAGTTAGCTGATATCTATTTAATCTCTCTTTGTAGATCTCACAGTGAACCTAGAGTCGAGTTTTACGCCATTTTCTCTCGCTCGTCGACTCTCTTTTTTCACTACGTACCAGTGAATTACTTGCCCACAGAGACTTCTTTCTAGCTGAGACTACTTTCACTTTAGTTGGAGCAATGGAATCCATGATGTCTGAGATTTTCGCAAGAAAATTATCTACCAGCTTTTTTACTGAGTTTGAGTTGGGAGATGACGGGGATGTGGTGGAAGGGTAAATACGTTTAAAGCCTTCTACTCAACTGTCCCCTAGAAAACGCTTTTTTATAGTGGTCTTACTGTGGCTGGATAATTTAGCAGAGATGGTACTTTCAAAGAAAATACAGAAATAGTCAGATAACGCAATATTAATTACAGAGATGTTAAAAATATTTAAATCTTTGCTGATAATTAAGTCCAGAGTGTCTCCTTTATTGTGTGTTGGTTGTTTGACATGCTGGATCAGGCCGAAGTTGTGGAGAGTATCATCTAATGTTTTTGCTTGTCTATCTTGGGGGTTGTCGGTATGGATGTTAAAATCCCCCACAATGATTAGTTGGTCATAGTCGATTCATATTACAGAAAGAAGGTCATTGAAATCATTAAAGAAGTTAGAGTTAAGTTTTGGTGGTTTATATAAACTTAGAAATAAAGCTTTGTTAGGCTCTTTTATCTGGGTGGCTAGGTATTCAAAAGAATCAAACGTGCCCAGGGTTACCTTTTTAAAGTTCATTGAGTTGTGAAAAATGGTGGCTACACCTCCACCTTGTCTGTGTTTTCTGCTCTCGCTTAAGAAATTGTAATTTGGAGGAGTAGATTCTATCAATGCAGTTGTTTCGTTATTTTCATCTAGCCAAGCTTCTAATTAAAAAAAGGGCATGTAAATTATGCTCAGTGATGAAGTCATTGATAAGAAAAGACTTCCCGGATAGAGATCTAATGTTTAATAAAGCTAACTTAAGTATTTTGATGACGGGCAGCTGAACCTTCTGACAGGTTATCAATTTGAGATTTTGTTTAATATGAGAGCATGTGGTTAACGGTCTGTGTTTCCTGCTGCTGGTAATCACTGAAATCTTAGACTCAGGGGGGGTGCCGGGCGAGTTCTGGGAGACGGTAGGGGTAGATGTATTGCCCGGTTCCCTCAAATATCAAATATCTGTAATAATCAGTGGGGGGAAGCTCCCAGGGTTATTGACACTAGTCCCAGGGATTTGGTGTAGTCTAAATTTAGGTGTTAATTGTATCCCAAATTTGATTTGCTCGTTCAGTCTGTCTGTAAAGTTTCTAAATGGAGAATCATTTGATGTGGCTGAGTCACAGGAAGATGAAGACTTAATCTCTGATGGTTGTTTATCTGTTCGGTCCTGTGGTGTCATCATGACTTGCTGTTTTTGTTCTCTGATATCCATGGGCGCCTCAAGGTCAGCTTTTGGGAGCAAGTGTTTTGCTTTCTGATTTTGATAAGAGAAAATGTTTGCTGCCAACAGCCTTACTCCGGCCTTGTTAAGATAACGTTGGCCTGCTTTGAACAGATGATTAGCACTTCCAAATACTTGGAAATTCTTAATAAATGTGAACGATTTCTCAGCTGATTGTTTCTTCAACCATTTATGGAGCATGCAGAGTCTGCTAAATCTTTCATCATTCCCTTCAGGGACTGGTCCGCTGATGAGGATGTTTACATTAAGTCCATCAAGTCTCTGTAGGAGATCAGAAAAGTCTCTCTTCAGAATCTCTGATTGTCTCATCGCAATATCTGCTGATCCAGCGTGATGTGGACTTCACACACAAGGCTGAGAGGGTTAGCTCTGGAATTCACAGTAGTCATTCACCAGGCCGAACTTCATTGGAGCAAAACTTAGAGTTCTTTATTTATCATAAGGCGGGGTCAAGGTTAAAGAGGAGAAAAAACTTGAACTTAGGGTCTTCTTCTCAGGGTGCTCCTTTTGCTTCGATTTACTTCTGGAGAAGAGGCAGAAGAGGTGTACGGTTAGTTAAAGAGATTCCCCTTACTCACGCCGTCAATTACGCCTCTGCCTTCTAGAAGGTAGCTGTGCTGGCTGGCCATGTATGCTTCCAACACTGTGGCTGTCTTCTTCCCCTGCTTCCTCCCTCACTGTGGCTTCTTTGTTCCCTTTTATGTGATACCTGATTGGGCCCAACAGCCTGCAGCTGGGGCTGCCTGTCAGAGGGGAATGCTGCACACCTGTGTTAGAGCTGTCCTTGGTCCTGAACACCACTATTCCACCCAGACATTGTGCCCTCTTGATGGTACTCTCCATGGTACTGAAGGTGTCTGTGCTGCATTGTGATGGACGGTTTCCTTCCGGCCACCACAGTGAATGACAAGCTTTTCCAGAGTAGGATGTTGGTCCAAGATGTTCTGGATTTTTTCTGATATTTCTCTCACTGTATTTTTGTAGCAGCTATAAACTCTGGTATTCTTGCTACAAAAGCCTCAATTCCATTAATTGATCCGTCTTGTATGATAACAATCTTTGCTGGGGGGGCTCTTACTTTGTTCTGTGTCCATTTGATGTGGCTGGGTTTCTCCTGGTGGCTTTGACTGGTCCCGGGGGCTGCGTCATCTTTCGGGGAACTCAAGGCTGCGAATCTGTTTTTCAGCGGGATTCCAGGTGGAGAAATATCTCTTGTTTTTGTCTGAAACCTCTTTTGTTTACTTTTAGCAGAAGCGGCAGGTCTGGGTTCAGAGCTTTCTCTGTGCTGGAGTTTCTTTTGATTTTTCTTCCTCGGAGAACAGGCTGGGGTTGATGATTCCGTGCGTTTTAAAGCTGGCCAGTGCTCATTAGATTGTGGAGTTCTACCGCTCAGGCGCCTGTTGGCTGAGGGAGTCTCTGTGACATGGTTAGACCGATGTAACACCGGGCTGCGAGGCTGTTCCTCCATGTGTGTATTCAACGGTAAAGTTGTGTCGTTTCCATAATCAGCGTGGAGATCAAAATTTACTTCCAGACGACGTAGCTTCGTTTCAATGCCCTCAATTCTGTGGAGCAGTTTTTCAAAATCCTCAGCTGAGCAAAAAGCCATGTTGATAAGTCCATAAAAAAGTAATCCAAGAAGAGATCCGGTCCAATACAGTAACTCCAGGGGCTGGGTAGATAAAGTAACTAAGAAAATGTTAAGAAAACAAAACAAAACAAGAAAAGCAAACAGAAAAGACAATAAAGTGAGGGGAAATCGGGAGAGAGACAAAGAGAGGCTGCTCCTCCTTCAGCAGTCTCAGCAGTATGAGTAGCAGCATAAGGCCGGGGTTAGCGGGGAAAACACACTCCAGCCCACTGAGGCTGCAGGTACCGCAGTCTTTTAGCGGTGCTGTGCTACTCCAAAACTTTCAGAGCACATTTCAAAGTAGGCACATGCCAAATGAACTGATCCTATAAATGAAGTTCAGAGGTCTACTTTCTTGCCTAAAAGCATCTTAAAACTACTTTTTGTGATGAGCCAATAGTGGTATAAAAGCGATATACAGTACTTCACCACTCACCTTCTCTATTTACTGTTTCTGGTGGTGCAATGCATTGTGTGGTACCTTGCTGGTTGAAGTCCGCAGAAGGATGCTTTGATACATCGTCAATACAAAGGGCGGAGCAAGAACACATCCAGGCACTCTTATATTCTTGCCTTGATGTGTACTTAAAAATGGAACAGTACATGGTCCACCATCGATGACATTTCTCAAGTACACAATTCCAGACAAGTACGCTTAATGAGAAATGGCCATGGTCTTTTACTACTCCTGTAAAAGAAAACCATTGTCTATATTTCTTATTGGCTGCCCCAGACAACATGACTCCACAGTTGGCAAAATCTGCTTCTGATTGGCTGATTGGGCCCTCATGACAGATTCTTCCCTGAATATTGAGTTTCCGAGGGAGCAGTTTTGAGATTCCTACAAAAAAACAGAACAAGAAAAACAACAGAAGCTTTGCCCAGCTGAGTCAGAACCAAGCCCAAGAAACTCATCAAAATTGGTTATTACCTCTGACTAGGAGGTTATGTTTTCACTAGGGTTTGTTTGTTTGTCTGTTAGTTAGTTAGCAACATAACTCCAAAAGGTATTGGTGGATTTTAATGACATATTAGGAAATGTTTGCAATTTTTGCACTTTCTGAAGACCTGGATTGCTCATTTCTTCCTGGGGGCAACCTCAACTTTGGTTCAGATGAAGAAATAGACAGGCTCAGTACAGTTGGGACTCCAGGCAATCCATACATATAGTTAAACAGTACATGAGTGATTATGGACTTTGCGATGCAAGGCGATCTGTTCAATCCAGTGATAGGAAATATACATTTTTCTCAAATGTCCACCATTCTTACTCTCGACTATTTTTCTCGATTATTTTTTTGTCAGCTGCTCACTGTTGACTGACATTTCAGACACTGAGATACACCCTATACCTGCCAGCGATCATGCTCCTGTTTCTTTAACTCTGGCAAATAAGAAAGAAATTCCCTAAAGCAAAAATGGGAGATTCAATACATAATTGCTTAAGGATGATGATTTTATTAAATATTTCAAAAAAGAGTGGGCTTTATATTTGAAATATAATGACCTCCCTGGTACGTCACCATCCATTCTCAGGGAGGCAGGAAAAGCTGTGATTAGAGGTAAAATAATCTCATTCTCATCAAATAAAAGGAAAGGAAAACAGAAAACTAACATATTCAGGAATTAGAAGAAATCATAAATCATTAGAAGCTTCCCTGGATGAGGATAGACTGGGCAAAATCCATAAAGCAAAGCTAGAATTAAAAGAAATTCTTAATAAACAGACTCAGTTCTTAATTCAAATACTTTAAATAGAAAACTTTGAACAGGGCAATAAATCAGGTAGCTTTTTGGCTAACCAGCTTAAAATAAATAAAGGAAAAAACAATATCTGCTGTGAAAGACAAGACTGAGAATGCAGTATATGATTCTGAAACAATAAACAACACCTTTAAAGAATTTTATAAAGCTTTATACTCACAGGATATAAACCCATCAAATAATAACATTTCTGGATAAAATAACACTTCCTAAATTATTGGATAGTCAAGCAATGGTCCTGGATTCACCACTAACAGCAACAGCCCGCCAAAGCATGCCCAATAAAAAGGCTCCAGGTCCAGATGGATTTCCATGGATGGAGTTCTATAAAGAATTCTGGAATATTCTGGCACCAACATTCCACAGAATACTGCAGGAAACTGGAAAATGGCCGACTTCCACCAAATATGAATTCTGCCTACATTAGTCTTCTACTAAAATCAGGTAAAGACCCTGTGTTTCCTATCAGCTATTGTCCCATATCCCTCATTAATGTTGATCTTAAAATAATCTGCAAAGCCCTCGCAAAAAGGTTAGAGAAAGTAACTCCTCTTATAATACATCCTGACCAAACTGGATTTTAAATTAAAATGAGGCATTCATCCACAAATTCACATAGATTAATATATTTTATAGATTATTCTTACTGTAAAAACATTGAAACTAATATATTTTCTCTAGATGCAGAAAAAGCATTTGATAGAGTTAACTAGATATTCTTATTTCCAACCTTACATAAATTTGGCTTTGGAAGTTATTTTATAAAGTGGTTGAAAATATTATACAGTTCACCAACAGCATGTATCAGGACTAATAACCAAACATCATCTAGGTTTTAGCTTCAAAGAGGTACCAGGCAGGAATGTCCACTCTCTCCCTCCCTGTTTGCTATCTCTATTGAACGACTAGCAGCAGCAATCAGGCAAACTAACAATATTAAAGGCATAAAAAGCAATAACGTAGAACATAAAATCAGTCTTTATGCAGATGATCGGCCGGTGCCTGGCCGGGTTTGCTGGGGGATGGGGCGCCCTTCTGCCTCGGGTCTCCAGGCCCATGGTTGGATCCACCTTGGCATAGCCGGTGGGCCCCTCACTGCGGCCTCCAGGGCAACCTACATTGCAGCTGCTGGATGTTCCCCTGCGGCTCTCCTCTGCTGCTCTCTTGGGGGTGCGGTCAGCCCTGCGTTGGTCTACCTGGCGCTCTGAGGGTCCTTTGGATGCCTATGGCTCCGATCTCCTTCGTGTCTGCATCGATTCTTTGAAGACTGATCGATGGCTCCTTACACCAGCTATTGAACCCTCATATGGAAAAACCTTATATGCACCAGCATGCTTACACACAAACACACGCACACACACGTGAACACAAAGGTGTGTCCCCTACATTTTTAAGGCCTTATCTCCTTTATAATGCTAGGTGACAATGCACAATATTAGTCAGCCTTTTGAAAGAGGTTTGGCGAATTATAACCTCATTCATTTGTTTTGCTTTCGTTCATGTTGTTTATTCCCACTGTTGAAGTGGTAGTGAGCACCAAAACCAAAAGTGCTGTCTGAGGTCCTAAGAAGGAGGATTGTAGTGTCTTATGATTCTGATAAGGGATTTTAAGAAAATCTTTTAAAGTCTGAAATCAGCCATTGCAGTGTATAGAAAATAGCATACAAGTGGAGGACTTTCAAAGCAACTGCCAACATGCCCAGTTCTCTGTGACCTAGCAAGTTCACATTGAAAACAAACAGCAAGTTGCTAAACTGTATATTTCCGACCTACAGAGCAGTCTTTTGATACTGCTAAAATGAAAGGGCATTCTTGTGCATTCAGAAAAAGGGTGTAGAAGTTTAACTTTCAAAGGAGATATCGAAGCAGAAAACATTTCCCCTCTAAGAATCTCACAGCTCAAAGTGATGATATAGGCCTTTATAAGTTGTCTTAAAAGCCCAATAGCAGACTACAGCTGTTCTTTATATTATTTTAAAAGTTACAATAACTTTAAAAGTTATAACTGTATATTGGTCTTTTTAATGCTTTCTTTCTCAGTGTGCACTACATTTGCTTGTCAGCTGTATTCCTTAGCCCGCTCACCTGACTGCACCTGCTCAGTTTTGTTTTTTGTTTTGTTTTTTTTTTAAAAAGGTTTTTGGGCCTGAGTGGCCTTTATTGACAGTGGACAGAGTTTTTGAAGGGGGAGAGAGGTGGGGGAAGACATGCGGCAAAGGTCGCCCGGGATACCCTATATAATGCTAAGGACATTTGCACTCTTTTCCCTGTATTGTAATGGTGAGATCATGTTTGGCGTTTTTGTTATTCTCTCTGCAAACTGTGGCTTTAGCTAAGGGATGCAAATGTGCAGAAATTCAACTAGGCAGCTGAACTGTATTTCGGGTCATTCTGATTCACTAGAATTGATAGTCGGTGTGAACTCCTTCAAACTTGAATAGTTTGTTTTTTAGTTGAACCATAAAGGACATGTGACACTATCATGAACACTGGAAAATGATTTTCAGATTATTTATTGTTACCAATCTTTACAGTTTTAGAAAGCACTGTACTTGTATAACATTCATAGCTGAATTCTGGAAAGAGTACCGTAGGGATGAACAGACTAATACACTGTGATCTGCAATAGTAATTATTCAATGACTTTGTCCTGCGTTGTATAAAAACTATTTCTTTTGAGGCTTTTGAAGTTTCAGAGAAAAGATTGTCCTGTGAGATGATGTCTATGCAGCAAGCAGGATTTAGAATGCATGGGCAATATCGATTAGACTTGGCCTCAACTGGTTTTGAATAAAGACTAGAACCCGCCAAGTGTTTCGAGCACCTTGTGAATAATGCAAATCTGTTCATGTTGAGTGTTAACTTCAGCCCACCAGTTCTCACAGTAGAGTTGAGTAAATCTGATTTAATTGACTTTCAAACTTTCAAACTTACATGTTCTTCTCTCTGCAAACTGTGGCTTTAGCTAAGGGAGCAATTTGTAGTTTTCTTGCAAACACAAGATTTAAACCCCGATATTGAATATCAAGGGGTTTTATGATGCTTACTTTCAAACACATAAATGAATTTACCTAACCCATCCATCCATCCATTGTCCATATCCGTTTATCCTTGTGTGGTCACTGGGAAATATAGCTAACATTTTCGCAAATAATTACTATATTTTAAGGAAACAAACGTCTGTTTCAGCATCTGTAAAGCCTGAGGGAGTGTAATAAAAATTCGCCAAAAATGCCTGTATCACCTGGCTTAGTGTGAGTAATAACAGTTAAGGAGAATAACATGATGTCAAGTTAAAGAAACTAACATGATCTTCCAGTGATGGACTATACAGATCAGGCAGTACAGAGATGGTTGGGGTGAGGGTGGCTTTGGAAGGGGTCAAACGTTTTCTGTAAGTCTTCACAAGGTTTTCACACACTGTTCCAGGTATTTTGGCCCATTCCTCCATGCAGATCTCCTCTAGAGCAGTGATGTTTTGGGGCTGTCGCTGGGCAACACAGACTTTCAACTCCCTCCAAAGATTTTCTATGGGGTTGAGGTCTGGAGACTGGCTAGGCCACTCCAGGACCTTGAAATGCTTCTTACAGGAACCATTAATAGAGGTAATGAGTGGAAGACATAGGAGCCTGTTACAGAAGAAGTTACAGGTCTGTGAGAGCCAATCTTGCTTGTTTGTAGGTGACCAAAATACTTATTTTCCACCATAATCCCGCTCATTCATTTATACAGTCAATGGTCTCAACAGCAACATTCTTCCCCATCAGATAAGAAATAGGCTACTTTTGCTTTGCATGGTCCTCATCTGATGGTGTATTATAAGTTATGTTGTTATAAGTAGTTTTAAAACTTGTGTCCCCTGCCCCTCTAAAGATCTTGCACGCCCCTGATATAGATAAATGTCAGATTGCGGATGATGGACATCAGCATATCAACTATCTACACAAAGGGAACTGACCCTGAAGAGCAGATACCTGCTTACTATCTGGCCAATGTAAACCAGTCCTCTGGAGGCAGACAGGGAGGGCTGGTATGGAAGGGTGGGGTTGGTGAGATAACCCTTGGTAGCTTGATGCTATATATTGTTTTTTTCTTCCTGGGTTGAGCAGGACAGTTCAGGCAAAATGCTGTGCTCTTTGTTAACAAGCTGTATTAAATTCTTGAAAGACTGAAGGTGTCACGCTGCCCTATTCCTGCCTTATTGTTTTCACCTGTCTGTCTCATCATCCACACCTGATCCTACTTACCTCCTGCCTTTAAGACCCCTCACTTCCTTTCACTCCCGGCCGGATCATCCTTAGTAGTTACTGGATAGTTAGTAATTGTCAATCCCCATGGTGTGTCGTCTTCCTGCTGTCTTCCTTCCTTGCCCGATGTCCAGTGTTTACGTTCCTGCCATCTTCATCATCATCATCATCATCATCATCATCATCATCATCATCACGACCTCCTCACTATAATAAACATCCTGCACCTTCCTTCAGCGAGTGCGTTTGGGTCCATTCTCCACACCCCACGTGACAGAATGATCCGGCCCTAAACATGGACCCAGCACTCGCCCAGGAGATCGCCGCCCTGCGCCAGGACGTCTGGGCCAACCTGGCCAGACTTGCTGCCTCTCCTCACCTCCCTGTGCGGGTCTCCGGAGCCGGGGAGATCCTCGGAGTGCTCCCTCACTTCCAGAGTGTCTTCTCGGCCCGGGAGCTCGCCGATCTGCGGCGCGAGGCGGAGAGGATTCGCCAGGAGGCGTTGGACCAGACGATCGGTCCGCCCTCTCCGCCTCCACCATCTGGTCGTAGGCGACGGACCCGCCAAACCGGAGATTCAGTGGGCGAGGAGCAGGGCGGCGCGGCCACACGGACCACCAACGTCGGCTCCATCTCCACGTGGCACCCACCGCCGGTTCTCTCCCCCGCCGTCTTTGTCCCTCCTCCAGCTGGCTCTTCGGGGGCTCCTCACATCAGGGAGGAGGACCTCTTCGAGTTTTTCTATGGGGACAAGACGGCCTACCTCTGCTCCAGGGGAGCGCCTCGCCGCAGGCAGCGACGCCGCCGAGGTGGGGCCGCTTCCGGGGCAGTTCCGGCTCCGGTCCGTGAGCCCGTTCCAGTTCCAGTCCATGAGCCTGTTCCAGTTCCAGTCCATGAGCCCGTTCCAGTCCATGAGCCCGTTCCAGTCCATGAGCCCGTTCCAGTCCATGAGCCCGTTCCAGTTCCAGTCCATGAGCCCGTTCCAGTCCATGAGCCCGTTCCAGTTCCAGTCCATGAGCCCGTTCCAGTCCATGAGCCCGTTCCAGTTCCAGTCCATGAGCCCGTTCCAGTTCCAGTCCATGAGCCCGTTCCAGATCCAGAGCCCGTTCCAGCTCCAGAGCCCGTTCCAGCTCCAGAGCCCGTTCCAGCTCCAGAGCCCGCCGTTGTTGTGGCTGCCGTGTTTCTGGCCGTCACAATGGCGGCTCTCCAGCGATGGACATTTCCCCATGCGTCGCTGGAGGACCCGTCCCCGTCGCTGAAGCTCCCAGGGAGGGTCAGGGAGGACCCGTCGCTGAAGCTCCCAGGGAGGGTCAGGGAGGACCCGTCCCCGTCACTGGAGCCTCCAGAACCTTCGTCTCAGGAGGCGTCCAAGCCTCCAGAACCTTCGTCTCAGGAGGCGTCCGAGCCTCCAGAACCTCTTTGACTCGGCCGACCTTTACCAGCCAGGCATCTTTGGCGCTACCTGACCCTCAGAAGAGGACCTAAGGGCCGTCCGCCCGACCTCCGTCCAGCCAGAGGACGCCGCTGGGGCCGTCCGCCCGACCTCCGTCCAGCCAGAGGACGCCGCCGCGGCCATCCGCCCGACCTCCGTCCAGCCAGAGGACGCCGCCGCGGCCGTCCGCCCGACCTCCAGGTCCTCAGGGGCCGCCACCGGGGCTGTCCGCCAGACTTCCAGGGGCGTACCCAAAGAGACTCGGGGCCCTCCTTCCGTGGGCCCCCTCCACCCACCCTGGCAAGGGTGCTTGTTTTTTTTCTCTTCCCTTTCTTTTTCACTCTCTCCACGGTGTCTGGAATCCACCTTTAAAGGGGGGGGGGTCCTGTCACGCTGCCCTATTCCTGCCTTATTGTCTTCACCTGTCTGTCTCATCATCCACACCTGATCCTACTCACCTCCTGCCTTTAAGACCCCTCACTTCCTTTCACTCCCGGCCGGATCATCCTTAGTAGTTACTGGATAGTTAGTAATTGTCAATCCCCATGGTGTGTCGTCTTCCTGCTGTCTTCCTTCCTTGCCCGATGTCCAGTGTTTCCGTTCCTGCCATCTTCATCATCATCATCATCATCACGACCTCCTCACTATAATAAACATCCTGCACCTTCCTTCAGCGAGTGCGTTTGGGTCCATTCTCCACACACCACGTGACAGAAGGAATCTGTTCTCATCCATTAAGGCCCAAAGTTACAAAAGTTACACAGTTACAAATAAAAACAAAAGCAATACAACTTTCGGCCAGGTTTGGTTTCACTTTACAGAAGTTCTAAAATGAATTTAATTGCAACAGATTTTCAAGCTAGTTAGCTTTATTGCTTAAAATCACAGCCTTTTTCATGAGTGACTTCACTTAGCTCTTAAAACATACCCACTTTGAAGCAACCTGGTACTCATGCTGTATTGTTCACTTTGTTATTGCCATGGGTGGACCTCTATATACCCAGACCATTCCATCAGCAAACAACCTGACCCCACATTTGAAATGAACAGAACTGAAAAAAATGGGTAAAATACCAATTTCTAGGGTAAAAATCTTCCAGCTCACATTGTCAAAAACCATCTTTAGACAAATTCTCTCTTCACAATTTGAGCAAAGTTCTCAAACTTAGCACGATTTTATTTCCATTCCAGAAGAGCTGCACAATACATCTAATCGCAATAGTCATTACAATATCATAATGTGCAAAACTTCAGTCGCAACTGACTATTTGGATAGAATATTTGGTATGCTGTTATATTTTGTGAGCCATGGATAAAGATTCTGCATGACAGTGCAATCTTCAGGCTTTTGGATAGACTTTCGCTTAAGTCAATGCCCATACTTGATCAGCATATTTTTTGGCCAAGAATCACAAATGATGCTTAGATAAAGGAAAAGAAAGCGAAAAATCATGAAAACGTAAGTTAATCGTCATCAGATTCATCATCGCCATATTTAGCAATAGTATCAGTATTGAATGTTTTTCTGATACACAGTCAAACAGTCCTAATTTCTGGATAATATTGCTGTCAAGCTCTAGCAGTGCTAGTCTCAGTGGAACCATGGATGCAGCAACTGAACAGCTTTGCAAGCCCAAAATTAGATTCAGTTTCCCAGCAGGGGGTTGGCTGGGTGGTCCCCTGAGATGCATGGCCCTGTGGCTGATTGCTGAGCTGAAGCTCTGATGGAGAGGATAATTAAAAGAAATGAACATTAATAGTGCAGGAGACATTGTGCATTCACTTGGAAGGAAGACACACGGGTGAGATTATATCTGTGCACTATGGAGATTCTTAATGTCCTACACAAGGTGTCCTTTTCAAAGGAAAGGTTTCAGCTTGTTTTTTTAATTCTGAAGTGCTCTCATGCATTCCCAGACCACACATTAACAACTGACAGGGGTCGGTCACTGTTCATCTGGTACAAGCTTTCTGCTGCCACTGCTGCCATGGCTACCACAAATAACAAATGAGATCCACTTGGGCAAACTCGCTTAGGGACATTCACATGAAAACACAGATTACATAAATCATGAAAAGAAGCCACTTGAACACCAAGGGGGAGTAACCACATGATAACTTGAGTGGCAGTTACATGCAGCTACTGTCATAGAAAATGAGATAAAGGTTTACCAGCAGGCAGATGCAGGAATATTGTATTGGTTGGGTAGCAAGAACAAGGATCTGAAGATAATACGTCCACCAGCCTGATTATAACAGCGTAAGTGGTAACAGGTGTTTGAGTGGGTGGGAAAGACCAAGAGATTAGAGGTTTCTGAACATCAGATGAAAAAGTAACTTCTCATGAACATAATTCTCATGGGCATAAATAAAATTAACTTTGAATGGCCATGCACCAAAGGACATTGAAGCTATAAAATGACAAGAGAAGTAACTGTAAAAACTTAATCTATAAACTCCCACGTTACTGGTGGCATTTAAAACATAAGGGATTCATATGAGCTTTTATAAGGGGTCAGTGGTCAAGGGGAACTAAGCATAGAACTCTGTTATCAGGTCTGGACACAGAAACTATCCTCTGAAATACTTCTGCTGCTGTACTTAAGCTGTTTGGAAATAAAATTTCCATGAGGCTCAGCTTCAATTCACAAAATGTGTATGGGCAAAAGCAAGCACAGGAATTGTATTTTATTTTTTTACCAATATGCTACTTGGATTTGTGTTTCGATTGCCCACGGCTAGACTTTCTCTGTCTTTGAGCTGTCAGAACCTGAGTCAGAGCAGAATATGAGAAACGATATTGGAGCCAGCGCAGACAGTGTGAGTTTGAGGGAAAGTCGGAATGAGTGAGGAAGAAGGACTCAGAGAAGCGGAGAGGGAACAGGGGAGAATTTCGAAGCTGAATGTGGATATGTATTCTTTCCCAGAGATTTTAATTTGTCCTCAGGATATATTAAAAAATGTTTTTGAAGGGGTTCAGGTGTAACCACCAGGGCTACCAGGAAGAAAACCAGCAAAAATGCAACAAAAAAAACTCTAAGTGAACTCTACAAACTCGACCGTACACTTTATCAAAGCAGGAGCTTAGCGAGAGCAAGAGAGAATTGTTGTTCTGAATTGACCATGATAATATTGTTAGCCATGCATGGATTAAGAACAATAGACACAAACACAGGAGACCTCAGTTTAAAACATTTTATTACTAGCAGACAGACCCTTTGTTATATTTTGTTTTTATTATGTTACCACTGAAATATGTGGTATACCAATATAAAGTTATGGTAATTGTGAATTAATGGGAAAATGCTACATTTTAGAATAAAATAAAACTCAAAAGTGCAGTGTACCTTTGTATAAAACCTCCATTGAACAATCTTCTGTACAACCCCTTTTTGCTACAATTATAGCTGCAAGTCTTATGGGAATGTGTCTACCATCATTTCCTTGCATATTGAGAGACTGAATTCTTTTTCACATAATTGTTTTGCTAAATAGCTCTAGCTCAGTAAGATTTTCTTGCCACAATTTCTCAATTAGATTCTGACACGTGAATAAACTTTCATCTAAACCAGTTACATGTAGGTCTGGCTGTATGTTTAGTAAGGGTGGGAATCTTTTAGGTACTTCCTAATTTGATTCAAATATGTTTCAGAAAGCTAAGATGCAATTCCAAATCAATTGATAAAGTAAGAATTGACTCCCACTTCAATACAGACAAATTTATCTGTAATTATATCGAAATCCTTTCTAATGATCCACTGTTTCTCTACTAGACACATATATGACTCTCCTTCGCTGCTCTCGTTCCGAGCACACAGCATGCTTACAGTGACAGAAGATTCTGTGGGAATGGATTTCTATGCATCACATCTTTGAGCTATTTTCACCTGCTTGTGATACCATCACTTTGTTTTGTTCTTGCTGCAGTGCGTGTGGATTGAAGTTTCAAAGAAGTATCATCCAGTTGGAATGTTATATCCAAAGACCACTCCAGGTCAAAATATGTAATATTATTTATATTGTTTATTTAATTTCAAAAGATTTGGTTTTAAATTTCACAAGTCCTGCATATACAATGGAGTATTAGGGTCATTGTAGACAAAATAAAAATATTTTGGAGTAAATTACTAGGCAAAAAAGTCAGAAATATTGAGATAAATTTCACATATTTTCCAGAAGAAATAAGGAAATTCTCTGACTTAGAAAAGAATGCTGAGTTGCATCGTAAGAACACCATACCCACTGTGGGTATGCTTTGGGGCTGCTTTTCTGAAAAGGGGACAGGAAGACTGATCCGTATTAAGGACAGGATGAATGGGGCCATGTATCGTGAGATTTTGGACAAAAACCTCCTTCCATCAGTGAGAGCATTGAAGATGAAACATGGCTGGACGTTTGACCTCTGTCATTAACAACCAAGGTGTTATTACAAAGTATTAAGGTGAACTTCTGTCACTGGCCAAATACTTATTTTCTGCACCATTATACAAACAAATTATTTAAAAATCATACAATGTGATTATCTGTTTTTTTTTCATTTTGTCTCTCATAGTTGAAGTGTACCTATGATGAAAATTACAGACCTCTGTCATCTTTTTAATGGGACAACTTGCACAATTGATGGCTGCCAAATACTTTTTTGCCCCACTGTATTTTTTGACATTGTAAAATCAGACATTTGCAAGAAAAAAACTCTGGTTTGTTGAGAATCAGATATTTCCGACAGAAAATGCCAATCCAATAAGATTCAAATGTTACATTTATGAAATGCACATCTGGATTTTTTCAAAAGTCAAAGTGGTTCAAGAGACTCTTTTCCCAGATCAGAACGACTTCTTCAGGGTACAGATGAGGCCATGAACACCTCGAACGGGGGAGACTGTTAAGAAGAAGCTGTAGCATGGCTGATTCAAGTAGGTCTCATTGAGCACTATGCAAGTGTGTAACTTGAGTTATTTCAACATAATAAGACCTTGGTTACTTGATGCAGCCATGTTGCAGCTTCTTCCTCATAGTCTCTTCCGTTCATGATTCAGACTGGGCAAGTCTGAATCATGGAGAAGTCGTTCTGATCTGGAAAAGACCAGCATCTAGCTACTATTTAGACTTTTGAAAATATCCAGATGCGCATCTTGTAAATTTAACATTTAAATCTTATAGGACTGGCATTTTCTGTTCTCTTTTATTCTTCAGAAGAATGGGGGAAGGGGTTAAGATAGCATGTTGCATGTAGGTCCTTTTGGTCCCATCTGACCACAGCAAATTCCTCCACATGTTTGGTGAGTGCCCTGCAAAAAGAGCAAGCAGGACTCCATATGACTTTCTTTCAACAATGACTTTCATATTGTCATTCTGCCATTAAAGCCAGAATTGTTGTTTTGTCAACAGGCGTTTCCAGCTGCACTGTTGATCTCTGCAGCAGAGGTATCAAAAGCGGCTTGGCTGCTTCTCTTGAAACTTTTGTTTGAAATGTAAAATAAATGCTAAAGGGATATATATGTTTGTATTGTCCTTTCAACACCACCCTCCATTGGGGTTGCCACAGCAAAACAGGATCACCTATGATTATCCCTCGGAAGGAACAGGATTTGAATCGGGAACCTCTGAGTTGTAGCTAGCTGCTCTACCACCAAAGCTCCTGTAAAATGGCAAAATTCTGCATGAAATTCTGTTGGGATTACCTAGCTAGCCATAGATAAACAATAAATAAATAAACATTGCAATTTTCAGCATGCAGTATCTTATGAATGGCAATCATTGTCATCCACTTTGTCAAGATTGGGTCAAAATGATAAAAAGTCCAAGAGGAAAAACCCCAACATTCCTCTACCATGTGTATTCTACAGCTCGTTCTGGACAGTGTATGAACCCAAGGCATTCATAGGACAGAAAGGATATGTATATATGTACTCCCTCCATCAGTTCTGTGTTTGCCCCATGGTATCTTCCCAGTGGTACATGCCCAAGTAGCTAAAGGCATCCTGATCAGATGCCTTAAGCACAGAGTATCAGCAGAGCTACTCATCCTAGAAGGTTTATATGATCTATTCATTTCTAGGATCCCGTTGTTTCATTCATGGTCCATATCTGATGAACAGATGAGAAAATAGATACATTGCAAAACCTGCAAATTGAGGGTTTTGCCTTTTAGCCTGGCCACTTTCTAACTATGACAAACCAGAGAAACACCAGTGTTGCAGAATGAACTCCGTTTCATCATTCAAGTACTACTCAGTTAAACTTTATTCATACTATAACAAGAAAAAAAATCCTTGTTAGTTATGGCTTCAGTTGGTGACATCCTAGATCTGCTTGGGTGATCTTCCACAATTTGTGTGGGTAAACAAGTGTGAAATTTTTAAATTTAGCTCCTGTGATGCTGACAGACCAGGCAATAGTGTAATAAGACCAGTCGAGTGACAGTTTTCCCCATCAAACGGCGACTTGTTTTACTCAGAAACAGCATGTCTTCTTATTGCATCATGGTCTGATAAACATGCTGTTGGTGAAAAAAAATGCTATTACAGTTCTTGTATAATATCCTCCATGCACTCAATGGGTGGGTGTGGTAGATTTCTTAGTCTGTCATTTCAAGCTACTAAGTGATACTTAATATAAAAGAAAAATGTGCTTAAAATACAAAAACCTAACAATTACATTGCTGGTTAATCTGTACTATGAGGAAGGTGTCACATAAAAAATAATAGTCATATTGTAATACTATATATATATATAAATATATATTTTTTTATTTTTTTATTTATATATATATTTTTATTTATATATATATATATTTTTATTTTATTTATATATATATAAAACTTGCCTATTGGATCTAGCTTTTTCTGCATTGCTTACACTCCAGACAGTCATGTTTCCATATTTAATAACTCCTGGAATTAGACATGGAGATAAGCATCTACCTTTTTAGGTTTTTAAAATGTATACTGTAATTTTAATGATTAAAACGTTTTCTGGTGTAGTTACATAGATAGAGGTTTGCTCACAAGAACAATAAGTACAGGACTGAATGGTCTGTAGGTGTCATCCCCTGTGATCTCATCTCTTTATTTCATTTAAGGCTTAGAAAATATAAACAATTTCTATTCATGAGTTAAATAACTACTGTTCTTACATGAATTCCTTACTTCGCAAATCAAAGACATATTTTGTAAAAGTTCTGCACACTTCTTGAATAAAAGGTTACATTATGGAAACTAGCACACCTTACACTGCTGCCATGTAGCTTGAAGTCAACGCTTAGGAGATACCAGAGTAAACGTTTGCTTCGTTATAAACTGTTAACACTCTCACAGAGAATTAAGAGCTTCTATGTAAGTCTCATCGGCTTAAAGGAAAATCCCAAATCCAAAACTGGGTTCTGGAAAAAAATGTGCTCTACAAAATAAAAAGCTATAAGGAAGTTAGTTCAGTTCAGTGAGTTAAGAAAATCCTAAGCAGTCCAGCTGCAAATCAGTTCAGGCCAAAAGCAAATATGATGCACTTATAGCGACAGAGGAAGAATGCATTCCCAAACCGAAGCCATCCTTTGTTGAAAACATAGCCACAAACTTTTACTCACCCTCCAGGGCTTTGCACTTCTTTCTTTACCAATGAAAGAAATTTCACAGTCCCTGTTTTCTTTAGTTCCAACTTTTCTATCTTTGTTGTAGAGACGGTAATTTCTCAGGAGAATCAGTCTTGCAACAACATGAAATTAAGTTTCCAATAGTTCTTTAAAAAAGACTTACTATAGACAGTTTTATGTAAATGATGGCAGGTTATTTTACCTTCAAATTCCACCACATCTGCACTCCACATACTTTTCTTTTTTGTCCTATATGCAAAAACAGTGGCACAGTTAGTATTTTTTATAAATGATGATGCATAAAGGAGTTGGTTGAAATAAAGAATACATATATCTGTGTATTTCACTAAGCTCTGTGAGTTTAATATATAATATAATATAATATAATATAATATAATATAATATAATATAATATAATATAATATAATATAATATAATATAATATAATATAATATAATATAATATAATGTAATGTAATATAAGATTAACATTAACATTGTATATCTATATATTGTCACATGGTGGCTCTATCCACTTTTATGATTATATTTACTAATTGTAAAAATATAACTTCATAGTCCTTCTCATTTCCTTTACGCAATTGGATTCCTTTTGTAGATTATAAAGAAGACTGCAAAACACAGCAAAAAAAAACCCATTGCTCATAAAAAACACGAATTCAGTAACCCACATTTCATCAAACATGCATTTTCAATCACTCTGAACCCTTTTTCTGCATTTTTGTAAAATTGTTCATTTTGCTGGATTTGAAGGATTGTGAGGTTCTGCTTTATCGCTTTTCCCAAGTCTTTGTGAGTCTGAAGTCAAACTCCACTAAGTGTAATTTAACCACCTTTGCAATGTTGTTCAGATTTGTGCATGTTCTTTGCAGTGTGTTCTTGTGTTCTACCCCCGGGCAAGGACGCCTTGCAGGGCACAGTGCCACAGGAAAAGAATTAATATTGATGCTTTTCAAATTACTCAAAGATTCAGTTATGCAAGATAATGCAAATAGTGAGTCTTTCCGGTCTGTTGTACACCCCACTCCAAAAAAATGTCTGCCTGTTGGAGCAGTATCGTTAGATATAAGTTTTATTATTTTCTTCTCCTCATGTGTACTTTATTTTTGGAAAATTCTGGGATATATTTGTCCATGAGGACAATCACATTCCGTAGAAACTACCACTGCACATGTACAATACTATAATAATAACTGCTATGTAGTACAGTTTAAAATAGGAAAGCCCTTTTTGCCTTGTCATCTCTCTGCACTGCAATGAAAGTTTTGTCTTGCAGAACGCCATTACCTCCAGGGAAGTATCACAGGGGCCATTAGAGTGGAAAAGGAGCAGGTCTTCAGACTATGTTTAGAGGCTTGAGAGGCCGATGTTTTGGTTTGTTTTTTTGTTTTTTTCCGAAACCACGGGGGACTCTACTAGATGGGCTGGCATGCCCACACATGCTTCACACTGGCAGTTAATCACTCAGATCTCCAGCAACAAAACAAGCCGGGCAAAGTGAGAAAAAGAGGAAGCAGGGTGATGGATAGGAGATACAGAGGAAAAACAAAGCTAATAGATAGATAGATAGATAGATAGATAGATAGATAGATAGATAGATAGATAGATAGATAGATAGATAGATAGATAGATAGATAGATAGATAGATAGATAGATAGATAGATAGATAGATAGATAGATAGATAGATAGATAGATAGATAGATAGATAGATAGATAGATAGATAGATAGATAGATAGATAGATAGATAGATAGATAGATAGATATGCAATTAAGTCAAAGAAATTTATTTAAGGCACAACTCATAAAAAACTGTGAAGGGATACGGTCAGCATCATAATGACAAATGTGCTTGTGCTTTTTGCTTGTGCCTGAGAGTGTATAGTTTCTTAGAGCAAGCAAAAAGAGGAACCAGTTACAGATTGTTGTGTAGTATTTGTAGATGTTTTGCTTTATTTGAAAGCTAGTGGTTCTTGCCAGCAGAGAAAGTCTCAGACAATCTCAGAGAAAATTCTGCTGGAAGTGAACCCTCTCTTTCTGTTCAGGTGCGGAAATAAGGAAGCTCCAAGATATGATCTCCAAGTCTCTCCAGTTTCTGGGTCAGATTGTGTTATATAAGCCGTATCAGATAATGTTGGAGCTTGATGCATAGTGTCTTCTTTCCTTTATAACCACTTTTAAGAGAAATAGTCTTCCAAAGAGATCTGTTTTCTGGTGTTTGATCTAATATCATCTTTGAGGATAAATAAAAAGCGGAGCATATAGTTCAGAATAAATTATGAATACAAGATGGCAGCTCTGATGACAAAAGAAAAGATATTTCTGAGATAAGAAAGTGTGAAACTGATAGGTTCAAGTATCTTTGCTGGCTTTCATTCAATTCAATTCAATTCAAAAATACTTTATTGATCCCAGAGGGAAATTAAGTGTTGGTATAGCTCATATAATTAATTCTTTAAGGAGTTGTTGTAGATGATGATGGCTGTGGGCAGAAAGGATTTCCTGTAGCGGTCTGTATTGCAGCGAAACTGAAGAAGCCTCCGACTGAAGACGCTCTGTTGTTGTATGACTGTCTCATGAAGAGGATGCTCAGGGTTGTCCATAATTTTTTTGATTTTATGAAGAATCCTTCTTTGCATCATCATCTCCAGATGTTACACAGTCGTCCCAAGAACAGAACCAACCTTCTTTATCAGGTTGTTCAGCCTATTTAAGTCCCTGGCTCTGATGCTGCTACCCCAACAGATGACGGCTGAAGAGATTACACTCTCCACAACAGACTTTTCATTCATTAATAAATGAAAGCTCAAATTGTTTCAAAAATAAATTAAGTAAATGTAATACCTGTGTCGACTCATGATTAACTTTGCAGAAAAATTCTAATAAGATCTTATCTATGCATCTATCAACCTGGTGATGAAAAAGGGTTCTCTTACTGAATAAATAAAACAGAGCTCTAACCAACTTCCTAGAATAATAGAGAATATTACATTTCTGACTTGTAAGTGAGAACTTTGTCAACAATTGCCAGACTTCCTTTTCAGTATTTCCAACAACCTTTGGGCTTTAGAACTGTCTTTTCTGTGTGAGTAAAAGTGTGTAATTGATTGAAAATCTTTTTGCAGGCTAATAGACCACAAGAGATCAACTGAAGGAACTTGTAGCAACTGCATACTTCAACACAGTCATGCAATCTTGTTTTACACGCTCCTTCTGTACCCCCACATGGCTTTTAAACTAGGCCTTAACGGAAACACACAGATGGGCGGCTATAAACACAACACAACACTTATCCGACTCCACCCAGCTGCCACAGATAGACATAAGGACGACTGAGCCTAGAGGTAAGGAATAGCAAGAGTATGTGCCAATGCAGGGTAGTAATACTAGCACTCCACTGCTCTCCTCATCTGGCTCGCCTGTGGACAAAAGCTCATCCGTTAGAGTGCAGGTCACGCACACCCAGGAATACAGATTGGCTGGTCAGTCTTTCTGTCCCGACACTCAACAATTCAAGGGCTGAGATTACATTAAAGTAGCTATATGGACATATATGAGCAAGAACAAGTGTATGCTTGTTTGTTCTGATTTGAATATTTGAATGTTGCTGTGTGATTTCACATTTAAACTGCTGCCCATGCACCTACGGTTGTACCTTTTGTTTACCACTTTCACATCGCAGTGTTTAAAGGATGGTGTGTATCTTTTGTCCGCCTGACCAACTGCAAGTGTGTATTTGGGAAAGCAAACAAGATGTGGCCAAAAGCGCCTTTTTAGGCTGCTAAACACACTCTGCTGTGGCAGCAAACTAGAGCAACACTGGTGGACAAAGTGAACAAATTATTTTCAGTGAAAACACTATTATCCGAGGCTTGTATTAGCTGCAGCATATACAGTTTCTTTGTGAAACACACCACCCTAGAATCTATAAAGAACACCACCAGGATCCAATTCAGCCCTGATTTGAAAACTCACTGATCCTAAAGGACAGAGTGCATGCACAGCAGCTCACTCTTAGTTAAGGGTGCTCCTCTAGGCAGACATTATGCAATTTCTTTATGTGGAGTTCCCAATCTTTTTATGGTCTGCAGGGAGTTGCTACCATCATTATCGTAGTTTCAGCGTCATAAGGAAGCACTCAAAACAAAAGCATAACAACCAAAACAGCCTTTAAATCATATGATTTCTGTCAGTTTATGGTGTCAGTGATGAAAATGTATTTTATTTCTGTTGATCATCACAAGACACCCCACTCGGTGCTTGTTTTGTGAACCAAAGTGCCGTTTTATTAGTAAACCATTGTTATACACAGTTATAGTTGTAAATACAAAAGTCTGACAACTACCTGAAATTTACCAGAATTTGACTATTCTGAAGATGAATTTGAGAGAAAGTGTCACTTAGACATTTGAACACATCTACCCATGTTTCAGTTTATAGGTTTATATGTTTTTCATTTAAGTAATGTCTCTATCACGGCCTCATATCCCTGATACCAAATCAAGTCATTTACAATTAAGCATTAGGTTAGAATCCCAGTCCAGTGATAAAGTCTCTTCTCTCAGCTTTTTTTCATAACAACTAATTTGTCTGAGCTTGAACGTCCGCAGGTCATCATACTATAATTTTCAGAAGAGGGGTAATCTTAATCATAATCCGAATCCTGGTTTGTTTTACAGATATCTGACCAGTTACATACACAGCCGCAGTCTTTGAAAAAAAATGGCGCACAGGCAGAGCAGTTTGTTGAAATAGTAAGCTAACACTAGCATTTTTAACTCCATTTTGATATGACTCCTTAATAATTTGGCTTGTAGCTTACAGTATTTCATTGATGTTGTATGTGTGTGAATTAGTCTACTAGCAAAACATTTAAAAAATAGCACAAATACTTAAAGAACACTCTAGTACAATCCACAAACATTTACAGTATCCATCCATCCATTAAAAACACTGCAGTGAACCCATGCTTGTGTGGCTTTGTGTATATTCTTATTTTGAACTCACACATAAATGCTGCTACCCCTGAGATGAAGGCTTGGCTTATCCAAAGACTGCATGTATATAACAATTTAACAAACATTTAAAAAACTTTTTTTTTTATTTGAACTGTCGTCTTGCGCCATATGCACAGAACAACTATCTGTCTAACCCTTTGAGATCTCATCAAATTAGATTTTACATCAGCAGACAACTGTCAGTATCTTTCTGTTTCGCTGTCCAGACATATAAATAATATTCTTACTTTTATGCAAGGACATTTTTTTAACAGCTTTAAAATACATGTTACATTCCACCCCAATACAGTCTTAGTTCAGCTAACTGTATTAGTGTAATTGGTTTGATAATGTGCCCATCCATCCATCCATCCATTTTCTTCCGCTTATCCGGGGTCGGGTTGCGGGGGCAGCAGCCTAAGCAAAGAGACCCAGACTTCCCTCTCCCCAGCCACTTGTTGCAGCTCCTCGGGAGGAATCCCAAGGCGTTCCCAGGCCAGCTGAGAAACATAGTCCCTCCAGAGTGTCCTGGGTCTTCCCCTGGGCCTCCTCCCGGTGGGACGTGCCTGAAACACCTCACCAGGGAGGCGTCCAGGAGGCATCCTGACCAGATGCCCGAGCCACCTCAACTGACTCCTCTCGATGTGTAGGAGCAGCGACTCTACTCTGAGCTCCCTCCGGATGACTGAGCTTCTCACCCTATCTCTAAGGGAGATCCCAGTCACCCTATGGAGGAAACTCATTTCAGCCGCTTGTATCCGTGATCTCGTTCTTTTGGTCACCACCCAGAGTTTGTGACCATAGATGACGGTAGGAAAGTAGATCGACCGTTAAATCGAGAGCCTCGCCTTTCGGCTCAGCTCTCTCTTAACCACGACAGACCGGTACAGCGCCCACATAACTGCAGACGCCCTACCAATCCGTCTATCGATCTCCCGTTCCATTTTTCCCTCATTCGTGAACAAGACCCCCAGATACTTAAACTCCTCCACTTGGGGAAGGACCTCATCCCCGACCCGGAGAAGGCACTCCACCCTTTTCCGGCTCAAGACCATGGCCTCGGATTTGGAGGTGCTGATTCTCATCCCAGCCGCTTCACACTCGGCTGCGAACTGCCCCAGCGAAAGCTGTAGATCACATTCCGATGAAGCCAACAGGGCCACGTCATCTGCAAAAAGCAGAGACCCGATCCTGAGGCCACCAAGACGGATCCCCTCAACACCTTGGCTGCGCCTAGAAATCCTGTCCATAAAAGTTAGGAACAGGATCGGTGAGAAAGGGCAACCTTGGCGGAGTCCAACTCTCATCGGAAACAAGGCCGACTTACTGCCGGCAATGCGAACCAAACTCTGGCACCGGTCGTACAGGGACCTAACAGCCCGTATCAAGGGGCCCGGTACCCCATACTCCCGGAGTACCCCCACAGGGCTCCCAGAGGGACACAGTCGAACGCCTTCTCCAAGTCCACAAAACACATGTAGACCGGTTGGGTGAACTCCCACGCACCCTCCAGGACCCTGCTGAGGGTGTAGAGCTGGTCCAGTGTTCCACGGCCAGGACGAAAACCGCATTGTTCCTCCTGGATCCGAGGTTCGACTATCCGTCGGACCCTCCTCTCCAGAACCCCTGAATAGACCTTACCAGGGAGGCTCAGAAGTGTGATCCCCCTGTAGTTGGAACACACTCTGTGGTCCCCCTTTTTAAACAGGGGGACCACCACCCCGGTCTGCCAATCCAAGGGAACTGCCCCCGATGTCCACGCAATATTGCAGAGCCGCGTTAACCAACACAGCCCCACAACATCCAGAGCCTTGAGGAACTCCGGTCGAATCTCATCCACCCCCGGAGCCTTGCCACCGAGGAGCTTTTTAACGACCTCGGTGACTTCAGCACCAGAGATTGGAGAGCCCGACCCAAAGTCCCCAAACCCTGCATCCAGATTGGAAGGCGTGCCGGTGGGATTGAGGAGGTCTTCGAAGTATTCCATCCACCGACCCAAAACGTCCCGCGTTGAGGTTAGCAGCACACCATCCCCACTGTAAACAGTGTTGGTGGCAGATCGCTTCCCCCCCCTGAGACGCCGGATGGTGGACCAGAATCGCTTCGAAGCCATACGGAAGTCGTTTTCCGTGGCCTCTCCAAACTCCTCCCACGCCCGAGTTTTTGCCTCAGCGACCATCCGAGCCGCATCCCGCTTGGCCTGCCGGTACCTATCAGCTGCTTCAGTGGTCACACAAGCCTAAAAGACGCAATAGGACTCCTTCTTTAGCCTGACAGCATCCCTTACCGCCAGTGTCCACCAGCGGGTTCGGGGGTTGCCGCCGCGAAAGGGCACCGACCACTTTGTGGCCACAGCTTCGGTCAGCCGCCTCGACAATGGAGGCGCGGAACATGGTCCACTCGGACTCAATGTCCCCTGCCTCCCCCGGGACGTCTTCAAAGTTCTGCAGGAGGTGTGAGTTAAAGCTCCTTCTGTAAGGAGACTCTGCCAGACGTTCCCAGCAGACCCTCACAACACGTTTGGGCCTTCCAGGTCTGTCCGGCGTCCTACCCCACCCTTGGAGCCGTCTCACCAACAGGTAGTGGTCAGTGGACAGCTCAGCCCCTCTCCTCACCCGAGTGTCCAAAACATGTGGCCGCAGATCAGATGAGACGACAACCAAGTCGATCATCGAGCTGCGGCCTAGGGTGTCCTGGTGCCAAGTGCACATATGGACACCTTTATGCTTGAACATGGTGTTTGTTATGGACAATCCATGACAAGCACAGAAGTCCAATAACAAGACACCACTCGGGTTCAGATTGGGGGGGCCATTCCGCCCAACCACACACCTCCAGGTCTCAATGTCATTGCCCAAGTGAGCGCTGAAGTCCCCCAGCAGAACAAGGGAGTCCCTGGGAGGAGGACTCTCCAGCACCCCCTCCAAAGACTCCAAGAAGGGTGGGTAATCTGATCTGCTGTTTGGCGCGTAAGCACAAACAACAGTCAGGACCCGTCCCCCCACCCGTAGGCGGAGGGAGGCTACCCTCACGTTCACCAGGGTAAACCCCAACGTACAGGCGCCAAGATGGGGGGCAACAAGTATGCCCACCCCAGCTCGGCGCCTCTCAGCAGGGGCAACTCCAGAGTGGAAGAGAGTCCAACCCCTCTCAAGGAGACCGGTTCCAGAGCCAGAGCCCTGCGTCGAGGTGAGTCCGACGATGTCCAGTCGAAACCTCTCAACCTCGCACACCAGCTCTGGCTCCTTCCCCACCAGAGAGGTGACGTTCCACTTCCCGAGAGCCAGCTTCTGCAGCCGAGGATCGGACTGCCATCCTACACAGCACCCGACCCCTACGCCCCTCCCACAGGTGGTGAGCTCATGGGAAGGGGGACCCATGTTACCTCTTCGGGCTAAGCCCGACCGGGCCCCATGGGAAAAAGCCCGGCCACCAGGCGCTCGCCAACGTGCCCCGCCTCCAGGCCTTGCTCCAGAGGGGGTCCCAGTGATCCGCGTCCGGGCGAGGGAACACTGATTCCAATTGTTTTACTCATCATAGGGGTCTTTTGGGCTGCACTTTGTCTGATCCCTCACCTAGAACCAAATTGCCATGGGTGACCCTACCAGGAGCAAAAAGCCCCCGACAACATAGCTCCTAGGATCATTGGGACACTCAAACCCGTCCACCACGATAAGGTGGCAGCCCAGGGAGAGGTAAAGTGCCCAATAACCTATAATTAGACTTTTTTTGCAAGTCGTATGACTTTATTCATTACTGTATTATGCCGAACAAAGTTTTGAGTTGGTAAAAAAAATTAATTTCTTACATCAAATTACATTTCCTTCCGTAAAATATGCACGCACCTGTTTTCAGCCTCAACATCCACCAGGTGAGATTAAGGAGAAAATGGATAAATACTGAAATGACCCGAGGGCCCTTTTCTTATGCCTGAATAATAGAATTGTAGTTGTTACAACTCTGTAACTCAATACTGAAATTTTACTAAACCAAACGAAGGTTTCATGCATTATTGTCTGTATCAAACAAAATTCAGTGCAGATAATTATGCTCTTTCTTTATTTTTTTAGAATATCAAAACTACATACTGCACATATTTTTCCCTCACTAAAAGTCAGAGAAAAATACAGACTACATGTTTTACTTTACTATACTGATTTGCCAATCTTTTATTAATGTACATAATAAGCAGCTCAAAAAGACATACTGTTACCACATTTTTTTTAAATTTTAAAGTTGGTTTACCAAATGCAGTATTAAAATGTTTCTTCATAAATGAATGCACAAGTAAGTTAAACAACAAGCTGAAAAGCGTGTTACAGCATTTTAAAAGAATTTTAAGTATTACCAAGTCATCAGTTTGCACTTTGGGACAGATTCTAATACATTAAACATATGAATCAACTATTATCCAGCTGTTTTATTCATGCCCTGCTACAAATTTACTCTGAACTGTCACAATTAGGAACTTGTGGTTGATCTTGCTCCACATTTGGAGGGTTTGGGTGATTGATTTTATCAACAGCTTTACTAAGGTTAACCACAGTGTTCCAGTTATGTAATCCACTGTATAAAATGGCTCAAGTCTGTCACACCTTCTTCCATATAACCCACTGGGTTATGTGTTTTTAAGTCGCCACCAGCCGCAGGAAGCAAAACAGGAGATCTACCGTCCCAGGAGAAGGTCCTGTCCTACACGGACTACATCTGCATGGTGAAGAATGGAGTCCAGCACACCACATAGGCCACCCCAATCACGAACGTCATCTTGACCGTCCGTAATTTAACACAGGAGATGGTGGAGATGCTGCTCACACAGCTCCTGCCCAGGATCCCGGTCTTGTTGGCCTCTACCACCACGTCCGCGCTCTTCCTTCGGGTCTTGAACTTCAGATTCCTCCAGATTGTACTGCAGACGAACCTGTAACAGAATTGTTGCCTGTTCTTGATTATTTTGCATCAAAGAAGGCCAGAAGGGTTAGGTTTTAGTTTTTTGTTCTTAGTGCAATAGTGTAATGATTATATTTCCTTAGTGTGCTATTTGTGTGATAGGGGGTTGGGGGCTCGGAGGATTTATTGTAGAACCGCCCTGCTTGTTAGAGGTGCCTTTCCACTCCTTCCTTGTGATTGGCTCCACAGTTCTCCCTCCAACAACTTCTATTTGCACTTCTGTGCACACTTCCATACAGGAAAACACACAGGCAAATACAACATGTGTTCTTGGACACAAGAACAGCTCTACAATTTACATGTTTGTTTACACTTTACTTATGTTTTTGTAATCCCCACTGCCTGTCCTCCTTGCTGCATGATCTACAGGCTGTCTGTCATGCCATGTAAAGAATAAAGTCCGCCGTTTGTTGAGCAAATATTCCCCCAATAAAGTAAGGCAACCTGACTGACCAATACCATTTGCCTGAGTTATTAAGAAGCGATGTGTTAAAAAAATCACTTAGAGTTCAAAATTTTTCTGCCTGACAAAATGGCACCGTATTTTCGTACTGAAAAGAATATACATGTCCACTCTTTCCCTTTAGACACTGATATAGATTGGAATGTACATCATTTGAAAACTGGTTAAAATTGCTAGTTATTTCAATGAGCAAGAGTTTTTCTTTGGTCAATTCATATAGGATCTGTTCGCAATAACAGATAAAAAGCTAGGTAAAACAGGCACTGCTTCAAACTATACCATTTCACCAATTGGCTTTCTGAATGGGTTGTTTTGTTTTGGCAAACTACCAAAATAAATTAGAGAGAAAAATATTGAACAAATGTTAATGGCCTTTTTTTCCATCAGCAAATTATTGAACTGTACTATAATGGGAACTGTAGCTTTAATAGATACAATCACATTTCCAGATAATGTGTAAAGATCACCAGATTAACAATAATTATCTCTGGTTATATAGAAGCTTTAAGAAGGCTTTTTTTTTTACTAATACTACTATATTTCCAACCTTATCATTTAATTACATGTCACTATTTTTGATTTGAAACACTGAAGCAGGACCAGCATCACTTTTCTTTGTAAAAATGCTCCTCATAATTTCTTAGTAAGGGTGGATCTAGACAAGGGTGTGTATTGTATGTTTGCAAATTTAGCACCTCTGCAGTCAGAAAGGGCTAGCAGGAATCATAAGTATGCACATCCTCAGCCTCATAAACTGTTATGAGAAGCAGAGAATTGCACAGATTGAAGTGGTGAATTATTCTGCATGTCTGTGTGCATGCTGTATATCTTGGTAAACAAATGGCAAAGTGTTTTTCCTCTTGCCGTAGCAAGATTTAAGTAAATAGGGACACTTACAGCCAGCAAAGCAGCTATTGAGCATCTTCATAAATGTTTCACTATTCTTTGGGGCATGTGTGAGGGTGCGTGCACGTGAGACGAGCGTGTTTATTTCTGCATAGACATCAGAGTGCTTGCAGCTTGAGGGGAAATCAGTGGGCTACACTGCCGATGAGGAGATACGTGTCTGTGTGCATGTAATGTGCTTGTACACAGAAGAAAGAAAAAATATGCTGGATTCGTGTGCCCTTCATTTAACCAATCAGGGCCACTGTGGTCAGAGGCTGTGCACTCACACCACCTAGTGGCATTACGGGCTTGTAAATGTGACAAAACAACAGAAGACATTCATTTTGTCTGTACACAATGAAGTGTGAAAGAAAATGCCAAATATTACTGCTTAGAGATGACATTTTTCTTTTTCTGAGGCAGGTCTTTCAAGAAACACTGCAGAAACAATGAGTTTATCAAAAAAAAAACATGCACAGGGGAGAGAAGAGAGTCAAAGACAAGTGTTGAGCCATGAAAAAAAAATGTTCCTGCAGACAGAGAAGAGGATCAAAGCATGAGCACTGGGAGGCTGCAGGAATCGGTTGTAGTCCTCCGCCTCAGGAAGTGCCGCTTCAATGAGATTGATTGTGATTGACAGGTGGGAACCGTTAATCCCCTGTGCTCTTCACCCCACCCATACCATCCACCCCTCCCTCACATTCTTGGACATCCTACCAATCTACTTAAACTATAAAAAAGGCTGTCTTCTTTTTGTATTTCCTCACCCTCTCCCTTGCCATCGTCTTAAGACGCTCTGAGCCGTCGAGGTCCTCCAAGTGGAGCCCTGCCATGCATCACATAGGGGGGAGATGAAAGGCAGAGAGGTGAATGGAGGTGCAGGTTATCAATATTCAACACCCTCTCTCTTTGAAATTTAAATTTCCTCCACCAATAAACTCTAATCATGCATTTGCATGCTGGGCAATGAGACATAAAGACATAATTACATGGTAGTGGTGCAATGTTTACAATACAAACATTTCAATTTCATCAGCTCCTGATGGTTCAGATTTAAAAGCTGCCCTGCTTGTTGCATCACTGTTAACACAGCTGTCTCCCGTCTCCTTTTTGTTGCCACACACCATTTCCATAAATTCTCCTCACTCCCCGAGCTATTTGTAGGGTGACTCTCGGCAAGCGACCGCAACAAGAATCCTTTGTTTCCAATATCCATCAGTCAGGTAAACTGAGAGGCCCTGTCCACAGACTGTCACTGCTGAGTGCAGCTAAGAATGCCGACCACAGTCTGGAGTCTCTGTCCCTGACAGGCAGTTTGTCTGGGATGAGAAGAGACATGAGAATAGAGATGAACACACACATAGGCTACATTTCTACACAAAACCTCTTTCATTTATCTATTATTTATTGGCACCCTTAGAAAAAATGTGTAGAAACCCTGGAAGGAAATTCATCTTATACTGCATACTCTCACCCAGATTTTTTTTACCTTTACTCAGTGGAGGGGGGAAAAAACTGTTAAAAGGTAATTGGGTTTTTTTTACAAAATCATTGACAATTCTTGTCCGAATTGTTTTTATGGTATACATTGCTTTAGAATTTCAATTTAGAGTCTCAAGAAGCATTAAAGAACTTTTGTTTTACTAATTAACTTCAAAATGTCCATTTCCTGTATAAGGTTCATTTTGATGATTATGGCTTACAGCTAATAAAAACCCCAAATCATTCATTCATCTTTTTAAAAAATTACCAGGTGTGTCGGAAAGTGCGCCCCGGGAGCCACTTAAGGCATTCGATCACTATTCAAAAATGCTAGGGTTTTAGCCTGACAGCACAGGTGGTTGATGCAGATAGTCCCTTAATAACGAAATGTTTAGGGTGGTAGGGGACTCGTAATGGAGTGATGGCATAATTCACCTTTTAGGATGTTACTTGCAAATTGTTTTTCTTTCCATCTTGGTGAATTGGATGCTCAGTTAAAGGTCATTTTAAGAGGTTCTGATGTTTTCATGGTTTGGGAAGTGACCGGATGAAGCTGTTATTTGTTCTAAGAATAAACGGCACACATTCACTGGAGGCAGAAAACGGTTTTGTTCCACAGCCACAACAGCGTGAAATTTTAACTCGTGAAGCCTTTTGAAAAAAAAATGTAAGAAAAACACATATTGAAACAGAAAAAGGCAAACACCAAGCTTTTTTTATTATACGAGTTCTTTGCTTTTATTCTAATTTGAAATGCAGTGCAAATAAAAAGTTTCAAGGTTAAAGAAGCATAAGATTGTTTTTGGTTTTTAATTCGAAATAGAATTTAAAACATTTTTTTTTACTGAGAATTAGAACTTTGACCCCGGTGGGAAAAACTTTGGACAACACTGGCTTACACGTTGTTAGGAAGACTTGACCGGATAGGTGTCCAGTAGTTTTTAAGACCTTCCGCAAGGAGGATAAGAATCAAAACGTTACTGAAGATGCTGGTTGTTCACAGAGAACCATATCAAAGCATTTTAATGAAGAGTAGATGGAAAACATGAGGTCCCTGACATACAGCAGGATAAAGAAAGTCTTGAGATAATTGTAAAGCAATCAGGAGTAGGTTTGGACATTTAATCGGCTTGGACAGTAGCCGAGGTCAGCGCTTCACCACACAGACAGACCTAGGACATGGTCTGTACTTGCCCCATACCTTGTGCTAAACTAGTCCTGAGCCAGAGACGATGTCAGAAGCATTTCACCTGGACTAAGGAGGAAAAAGAACTGGATTGTTGCTCAGGTCCAAAGTCCTCCTTTCAGGTGAAAACAAGCTCCCAGAGTCTGGAAGAAGAGTGGAGAGGCACAGAATCCACGTCTTGAGGTCCAGGGTGGATTTTCCACAGAAAATTATTTTTGGAGCCACGGCATCCTCTGGTGTTGGTCAACTGTGTTTCAGCAGACATCTACCGGGGAAGTTTAGAGCACTCAATGTTTCATTCTGCGAGCAAATTTTACAGAGATGATGATTTCCAGCCAGACTTGGTATCAGCCCACACTGCCCAACATACCAACACTTGCTTTAATGACCACTTTTCTTCACCAGTCAGCAAACCGACCGGACCAAACACCAAGAATCTATCCAGGATTGTCAAGGGAATGATCACACCAGACAAGGTAAAGGGCGCCAATTTAACTTGGCCACCACAGGCTGACCAGCTCCATGCCACACTACATGATGTGAAGTAGTTTATCCAAAAGGGGCTTTGACCAAGTTTAGACATATACATATTGTACATATACTGTACAATATGCAACTATAAGCTTCTGTTAGCTGACAAATCTGTACTATTTATTTTATGCAATAATGAAACTTACTGAGAAAATTCTTTTTGTTCCGTAAATGGCTGTAAGATACAATCAAAATTATCAAAAACATTTAAAACTTCACTAATTAATCTAAGATTTTTTCTGAAATATTCAAATTTCAATTACATAATTTAGAGATGCATATATAAATAAGATGTGACACAGAGGTGCATTCTAAGGTACTCTTCATAATGGGAAAGACAATGTAACATTTTAAAGTAAAGCAGATGTATATAGATCTTAAATAAGGAAATAAACAAGAAAATGGCAACTCACCTAGTGAGACCAGCCATGTGAGATAATGCATTTAAAAACAAACGGAATAACGGCAAGGATCTCGGGGGGGGGGATAATAAAGTAGGTCAAAAAAATATGGTTTCCCCCAAGGGAGTGCTTAGAAAAGTGCCATAAAACAGGAATTTAAGGCCATTTAAAAATATTTACCACAAGTGTCAAGAGTGCTTTAGGTCGGTAATAAAACAGAAAATGCAATTAAGGAAAAAACACACACCAATGTACTGAAAGTAGCAATTTTGTTCCATTTCAGGTACAACTATTTACATGAATTATGTTCTCAAAACAGGTACAAACATTTTTTTTAATCTTGCAATCATCGTCTTTTCAAACAACTCAGAAATATAGTATAAAATAAGATATCAGCTTAGAGAAGGGGAGGGAGAAAAAGTAAAGTATACGCAATTAAGTAACGTATATGTACACACGTATTTACATTCTAAAATTTCCTTTAGACCAAAGATTTGCAAGTAATTAACAGTAAACACAATTGCAGTTATGTTCACCGCAGCCCTACAAAACCAGATCCAAACTGATGTTTATACAAGTATGGCTGTAACTCGGTTCAGTGATCGAACAGAAGAGCAGTACACGACAAGAGGCTTTTCAGAGATTCGAGTGGGTGATCACAGGTGAAATGACACCAGAGCAGAATAAATAAACTGGATCTTAGGATGAGGCGTCCAAAGCAGACATCAGGAGAATGATTTTTTTTTTAAAGCATGAAGCTACATCCAATCAGAGTTTCTTAATCAAAAATTATATTTTCTGTTCAAACTTGGGCCATAAACTATAAATTTGCAACAAAACAATCAGTCACATGATTATATTTAAACAAAACAGTCCAGTTCAGTAAAGACTTTTCATATACACAACCAGGAGAGAAATTATTAAATTAAATACAATTCTTAAAATCATTTCATTGCATTTAAAACAATCTGGAATAATTCATTATGTGCTATAGCTGAGTTAAGTGAACATAGTAACCACACTGCTGAGTTAGCTGACATTTAACTTAACTAAAATATAAACAAATACGGGTGAGAATGAAATAAAAACCCCATGACAGCATGTAGTTTCCTACTGCCCGTCTAAGTCAAACATCCTGACATGATGCCTTTGTCACAGGGTCCTCATTGCTTTAGAAATGTGGGAGAAATGTCCTGAACAAATAACGAAAAATATAAAAACCATGACAAACAGACAGCTTAAATTGTGTTTGAGCACAATTAAAAACATAAAACCAAAGTTTAAAAAGTATTTCCCTTAACCATTCAGTCTAATTGTGAATATTAAAGGGGGGGATGGATGATTGCATTCAAATTCATTCAACACCGGTTTACATATAGACATCATTCTGAAGTCCATGAAGATGATTGATTTCCCTGCTGATCAATTATTTCACCCTTGGCTTGGACGTGGATAGGCCGAGATTAAAATGTAATGATCCATAAAATCTGATTCAAGGCTTCACACTTCAGCTGCGCAGCCAGAAATCAGAACCTGACAGCGAACATGACTCCTCCTCAGCGGCTTGTTGTCAAACCTTTTGGGATGATGCATGTGGAGCTCCACTTTGAGTCCATTTCAAATGACAGCAGACTTCTTATGAAGAACCTTGCAGAATTATTTAGCAAATAATCTGTGCAATTCACAAACAAGTAGAAATCTGGACAAAATATGTTGGTTTCTGATGAGATTACAAAATAAACTCTACAGGTCCATCAGCTAACGGGACTTTGGTTCAGGCTGTGCTCGAGAAAGGGACTGAAACCATAGTTGTTTTTTGTGAGTTTACACGGAACGTATCGGTGTAAGCATCAATGGGTGGTCAAATGAGGTCAAGGGAGTGTGACATCAATGGCCCCCTCTGGATGTGAAGGGGACCCAGGGAATCTTGAACCCTTAAAATGTGCAGAAGAGTCTCAGTTCGTTGTGGTTCATCGTGTGTTAACAGTGTTCCAGGTAGTCGATGACCCGTGAGATAGACTTCTGTCCTGTGGTGCCCATTGCACACTGTGTGGGGAGACAAAGGAAGGGGAAACAAAAGCATGAGAACTCTTGTGGAGTCTTTAAAAAATTCAAGTTTGAGCTTCTGCTCAAATGAAAAATGTGGAACACGTGGTTCCAGTAGTCAGTTCTGACTGAATGAATTTCATATAAAGCTGCTTCAAAACTGCACATCTGGGGATAAAAACCGCTCAATTAATATTAACCTAATAATTGGCCGTCTTTTCTGAATTTATTACTACTTGAAATTTGCTGCTTGAACACATAAAAACTTTTGAGATCGATCACATTTTGTCTAATAATGGCAGCTTTTCAGAAAAGCTATTAGAGGCTGTGCAAGTGGTTTTTAAAGCCTCTGGAATCTACTGAGACGCTAGAGAAAAAAGCAAACCAGACAGCCTTTCATATATTCATCTTTTCAGACACACACTTCAGCAGCTTTTACTTTTCAGAGAAAAACGACTCAAAGAAGGGACTGAAATAATTTGGAAAAAGGTGCTTTAATACCTTTAGTGCAACAAAATGCCTTTTTGTTTGTCATTTTCAACTAAGAGCCAATTACATAATTACCAGCTGAAGGCATTTAAATAAAAATCTTTGTATTGTTTACCATTTTATCACTTCGAAAAGATTTTTTTCCCCCTTTAGGAAGCAAGGTTTTGATTTGGGCATGAGCCAGTTTCTGGTATATAGAGGTATAGTAACGCCTTAAAATGTTAGTGCTTCGAAACATCTTAAAATCTTACATTATATTTCTCCTAATCTGACATTATTCTTTAGGTGTACAGAGTTGAGCATAACTTTTTTTTTAATAACATTCTCGATAATTAACAAAACAACTAACCTTTAGCTTGCTTGAATAATTATCAGTTCTAATTATATGTAGGCTCCAACAACAATCAAACAATACAATGTTGAAATCTGCTTTGAAATTTCTAGACACATTATTATTTAAAGACACAAATTATAGACAAATTTATAGTTGTTATTTTTCCGATGGTTGGAATAACTATTGCATTTCTGTTAAATAGAAAAGCACTTCGATCCTGTTATGGATTTTTAAAAATATGTGTGCTAATAAAACAGTGGGGGGTTTTTTTTCTCGAGGTTATCATCATGTGAGATTCTCATACTGGCCTAATGCCTAACTTAATGTGTCGGTATCACATCATTCTGACACTAAGCAAGTTTTTATCTTAGCCGGTCCTAATAATACCGTTTATCCTTGCAGTCATACTCACAGTGAGGTTCATGAAACTCAAGAACTTCTTCAGCATTTCTGTCATTATAGAGAAATCCCCTTTAGGTAGGTGCTGTCTCACAGTAGTCACATTTATCTGAGGAAGACAGGAAGAGACCAGTGATCAACAACTAAAATATCTTTGGGTGAGAACAGATGCCCCGAATATATTGTGCGTTAGTCATATCCTCACCTGGCTCCCCTGACAGAGGCAGCCTAGTAACAGAGCTGTGTAGGAGGCAACGATGCTGTCCTCCATGTGTTTGCCTGCATGCTGCAGGGCTGTAACAAACACGGGGAGAATACATTTAATCTCAATAGCTCCTGCTTAAATATCCAATAATGGTAGATGTATTAAATTATATGCATAAAAATGAAATTATGAAAGTTACAACTTTTGAGGCTGCTTAATCAAACACTGTAATGCATTTTACTCTTTGTAATCACTATAACTGGAAAGCAATTAGGCTGAAGATATACAATAATCCCTGCTACATATGTCTACACTATGAATTACAGCAACAATACAAACAGAGGCACATAAATGTCTACCTTTATTTAGGTCCAACTCTTCATCCTCTTCCTCTTTCTTTTCAGGTTGGCTGTCGTTTGTTTCGGATGCCACCCACTGGATTTCTCCCGACGTTTCCTGCCATTCTCCGCTTTGGTCCAGAGCCGGTTTAGGAGCCTCGCTGATGAGGTCATCTGTCTTCGCCTCGGCCAGGATGGCGGCACGCTCCCTCTCAAGGAAGAGCTGGGCATTGGTGAAAAAAAGAACAGTGGTAAGCTCAGAAAAACAAACAGAGAAGGTGCATGCAGCTACAGGAGACAGCAGATGGGTGCTAAATACAGTGAAAATGGAGTTTTGATAAAAACATCTAATTTTAAACTGTTTTTCTGATTTCCGTTAGAAAAAAGCTTTAGGTGAATTAACATCAAACCATCAGAATTCAATTAAACGATAAAAATCCAAATTGGTAAACAAATATCAACCAACCCATATGTCCTTAGTTTTAATGCTATAAAAAGGTGAATTGTAACTTTGAGAAATCGCAGTACTTTTTCAGGCATTTCTTTACCCCTCACCATTTCACAGCATCTACCAACAATTACCAGTGTAGAAATCTACCCAAATATGAAGGTAGTACTTGATTATTACCCCAAACCTTCAGGTTAGAGCTTTGTAAAGGAGAAGGTCCGAAGCAAGTTAGATCAGTTACATTTTCTCAAAAATCTTCCTTCAGTCATGCCAGTTTAAAGACTTCTACAGTTCATATTTTCTCTTGCCTTTAACTAGATTAGACCCTAAATCACAGGCTTCTGCTTTTAGCCGGAGACAAACTGAATAAATCCTACTAAAGTCTATGGTACTGCTGCTGCTGCTGTGTGTGTGTGTGTGTGTGTGTGTGTCCAGCACTACGCAGACTAACAAAACTTCATTAAATTCATGCTAATGTTACACAAGTCCTCAGAGTTTAGAGAATAAATGTTACTCAAATGCAGCAAAGGTAAAAGTCTGAAGAATGTATTTATAACTCTTTAAAGTTACATCTTTGCACAAATGTTAGAGACTTACCCACCCACACAAGTTATATAGTGAAGATGCTTTATTTGGAAAAAAAAGTTTTATTTCTGAAAATCAAAGCTCTTTTATTTTCTGTGACATTTTCTCCTCTCTATGCTTGCTGAACATCCAAATCCATACAAATAATTTAGAATGTATTGCAGTAATTTCCCCGACATTTGGCTGAAAAATGTAATACATTTTTTACTGATGCATTATCTGATTTTTCTGTCATATTCTGGAGGTGCCTCTCCTGATGTAGTCTAGGACAGTGGTCCCCAACTTTTTTTTCGCCACGGACCGGTTTAATATCAGACAATATTTTCACGGACCGGCCTTTAAGGTGTGGCGGATAAATGATAACGAACGGTATAAAAACGGGTTATTTTTAGAATTATAACAATAGACGTAAATCCAATGTGAATTCGCAGCTTTATTAACAGCGTCCTCCTAACATCGAGCAGACAACATGACACGAGTAAAACTCAGCCACCTAACGATCTCTGGTCGCCATGGTAACATGTAAACATACCTTTAATAATTCAAGATTTACCACAAAAACAAATACAAAGTGCATGAAAAATCTTAACTCACCACAACGCTGAATCAGTGAGAGCCTTAGGCTTTTCCCCTTTTCAAAGAAATGTTTGTTTTCTATCCATCTTGCTACCTTGTGGGATTACTGTCAAGACTGAGCTATGTAACGGGGATCTCCGGTTATTTTTCAAAATAAAACAGCGGTCACCCTCAGATAATAAATAAAACGGAAATACTGGAAATTATTTATTCTTTATGTGTGGCTAGCGGCCCGGTACCACATGACCCACGGTCCGGTACCGGTCCGCGGCCCGGGGGTTGGGGACCACTGGTCTAGGAGATGAGGACAGCTCACCAGCTGCAGGACTGACCATATTTGCATCTTGTGTTCACTAACAACAAGAGTGTGAACACGTAGAGAGACGTGCAGAGATAATTTGTTTTTGCCTTATATGTCTCCTACAGGAAAAAAATAATAAAAAACTTCATTTTAAAAAGTAAACAGTTTGGGGTTTAAACATACAGACTGGAATGGATTTCCAAAGATGACACAGAGGTCTTTCTTGCACATGTCCACTCTGCCTTTCTGTGCTGGTAATCACAACTAAAATAGAAAGTAATTTAATGGGTTATGTCAGATCTCTACAATTCTGTCCCTACTCTGTTTTTATTGAACTTCAATTGTTAGCTGGAAAAGGTCAACCGTATCAGAGAAAACACAAGCCACAATTATTTTGAGAGAATATTTAGTCTAGCTCTGTGTTAATGTTGACTTGATCACCAACTGGTGGTTGAGCGTAAATATTACAGGGATTTTAAATTAGACTCCAACTGAACATGTGGAGGGCTTTTTTTCCCCCCTTTTTTAAATAGAGCAAAAAGAATCTGTTTAAAATTATGTATAGTGCATCATAGCTGGAAGCTTAAAGTCATTGTGGAGAAACTGATTTTTATTAGTTTTCCTTTTGAAGCAACAAAACTAATGGAGGCAGCATCTATTAGAGGAGTGAGCCTGTTAAGAGTCAGCAGGCATGTATTGCATAAACAGGACAGAGGAAACGCACACAAGAAACAGACCTGCAGAGATTAAGATTTCTGGGTAGGCAAGATTTTGGGGATAAAAGTTCAGGGAAGCATTAGAGAGAGACACTTATACTTAGCAACTTGAACTGGTTCAACACAGATATGAAAATGACGTTCTTCACAATGTGGAGAAACACAGCTTACCAGCATTGGACTGCCATATTTCAGTTTGAATTCTTAAGACTATCCCAGTTACCTGTAGAGTTTTTCCATGCTTTGTTATAAACTACCTACAATGACAGTAGCGGGATGTATTAATACGTTGTGGCATTTTCTACCTTCACCAGGGCTCCTAAAGCTCCGGCAGGCTTCAACATGTCTGCCTGGTCTCCCTCGGTCTCGGCTGACTGTGCTGCTGTCTCCGATTGTGTCGGATCAGCAGGTTGCATCAGGCTGTCTTCCAAACACGTCACAGCCACACTGTACTCCATGTCCACCAGACAGTGACGGTTTCTGGAGCTGTACTCCACAAGATTAATTAGCAACCCCAAACCCTGATGCAAATAAATAAAGCACACAAACCAGAGAAAATACAGGTTAGGTTAGAGGCGGTTATTTGTGTTTGTGCTGTTTAGTTACGAGAGAAGAATCTTACCAAGACTCGAACGTCAAAGCGCTGCTCCTGTGGGATGTAGCGTGGGACTCGGAGGACACAGTTGAGAGCAGTGATTATTAGCTGTTCCTGCTCCCCTGTCTTAGTGCTTCCCCACTCTGCAAACAAATGTATTGATCATTACAGACCTCTGCTTACACCAACAAACTACACCCTGCAGAGCATTTTATTTCAGCAAACCTTCAAGTACACCAATTTGTCCTTTGCTATACAATCCAAAGTAAAAGCACAAAGAAGAATAAGCTGAAATAAAATTTAAGTTTCCGCACTATGACTGATTGCCTCTTAACAGAAACTCAACTAAAACGATAAAAGCTTTAAGTAGCTTAAAATACCATTATCATGTGTGAGGTTGAGCAGCACCCCTATAACAGCCCTCATGCAGTCCTCCACCGCCTTGCCCACGTTGCTGTAGCTACAGTGTGGCAGCGATACACTCGATGATGATGACAAGGAGCTGTTGTTTAACGCCCTGCTGTAGCGCTGGATCATATCCTCACAGTACCGCAAAGCTCTGATGACAGAAGGAGAAAGGCTTTTGTGAGAGATCACATGAAGTGAAATGGCAGAAGTAGGGCAGAAAATAAAACATAAGTGTTGATGATTGGCACAAAAACGCAAAGCTAGGAACTTAGATCAACTTTTTCTAGCTGCTATAGTTTGTCAACAGGTATCAACTTTTAGATGGGTCTAGATCAGTGGCTCGAATCCAACTTTTAAACAGAGACCCTGTTTTTTTCTTTTCTTTTGGACTTATTCCATCTTCAAATTATATCATGTAAAGGATTCAACATTTACATTGTCAATAAACTGTCATGGTTCTTTGAGTCTAAAATCATGAGTTTATTTGATGGATGCACCGAGCAGGGCTGTAATCATGTTTGGCGTCAAATGCAACAAAAATTGTGTTTAGTGTGACCAATTACTGTGCTTGTTTTAGTTGTGTAGCCATTACTAATTCATGTAATTTCCTATGCAAACTGTTTCATCTGTACAACACACAGAATCCTGCAAACCTTCACAAGAGTCTTTAAAATGCACCAAATTAAAAATGTCATATTAAAGCTCTTATTAGCAGAATTTTCTCAAAGAACGGTGGATTGTGTATTTTGTGCTGCTGACTCATCATCCTCTAAGTTCATGAAGCATTGAAATTAGCTACCGGTTGTTTCTATAAAACAAAACAAGAAACAACAACCTAGAAACCATGTTCTGGTTGCATCAGACAGAAACCAGGTAGGTGTTTTTATTCATTTAATATCCACTGCGTGTTGTAAACATAATTTTCATACCTTTATCAATTTAATTTGCTACCTATCTGCAGAGGAAATGACGAAAAAATAAGACCTAACGATGTAAAATGAGGTGTGAAAACATCGCAGCACTGCACAGTTGAAAAAGCTCAGCCATCAGTGCAAAAATGTAGCCTGGACTCCAAAGTATTCAGGTCACTTTAACAACAACCAGTGCTCACCTGGCAGAGGAGACAATGAGTTGAGAATCTTTGTAGGCAATAAGATAACTCTGGTTTTCTGGGTTCTGCACAGTCACCTGTTAGCAGAAAATAACAGAGTGAGATACAGAAAGTTAAAGATTAAAAAAAATTTAGTCAGGAACATTCCGGTTTAATTCACATTTTAAGAGCTGCCAACAAGTCGTTTTGACCAAGTACCTCATGCAGCGACAAAGTTAAAATCTCAAAGTGAATAACAGCTCATATTGTCCTCGAGTTTCACTTTCGTACAAGTTTGAAAAACTTTAAAAGACTATACTTACACTTTCAAGCACTCTCAGACACCTCTCAGCTCCCCATAAAGATTCTACAAGTTTCTCCTTGTCATCTTCCTGGCTCAGGTTCTCCACACACTCTTTCACTGTGGTGACGGAACACAAACGATACACTTGACTTTTCACATTTTTAAGCCACCAAGCAGACTGCTAAGACACACACCATCAACAAGCATTCAACACAGACCTTTATCCACAATATGGTCCAGGCCTCCTAGTAGCCGAAGTTCCTCCTTAAACCAATCACCCGCCCTCTTGGAGGTCAGGGATAACAACGCCTCCATGGCAAGATGGCCCGTCTATAAAAAGAAGTGTGTGTAATTTTTTTAGATTATTATTAAATAATCTGTTTCCTCTACATTCAGGTTGTCAACATAAAAGTAGCTAGAATAGGTCATATGTAGGAATATTTCTAGAAAAATACGTAGATCCAGAATTCAACTTCTTCAATAAGACGCTGTATTTTAGCCAATAAATACACAATTGATATAAGAATAAGACACAGGTAATAGTTATGTGAAAGCAGACATTAATTTGTCAGACAACAAGTCCATTGGTTTTTATGGACAACCTACCGTGATGTTTTCTAAGTCGAGATGCTTGTTGTGCACAGTCTCGCACAGCTTTCTGATCTTCTCCTTGTCCTTTGCCACTTCTTTTGCAGTGAGCTGATCCTCGTGGCCTGAGTAATCCTGGTCTAGCTCCAGCAGCTTTATCATTAGCTCCAGGCATGCCCTGTCCAGATCCATGTTGAGACGATCCCTACTTAGGATGTACATCAGGGCAGCTGTGCACAGAGCAAGGTTCTGGAAAAAGGAGGGAGAAAAAAAACAACATGAGATCTGCCTTACGAAAATTTATCTAGTTTTTATGAAAACTTCAAAGTCCGATACCACAACAGATTCCAAGTTAGAACTGTTTGTTTTTTTGACAATAAATCACAAGTACAAGAAATTAATCTTCTCTATTACACATTTATATACATATTAAAAACCTTTTGAAAAAACAAAACGAACAACACTTAAATAACTGAAGGCATGAACGAAAGGAGCAGATTAATGATCGTTTTACAATATAGCTCATCAATACGGCTTTGTTCTGTGAGAAGATGCAACACCAGGCCTTGCCGGATTAACCCCGGTATGCACTATAACTATAAAGCTGTGCAGCACTATAATTAGACCTGGCCTATTAGCTCACTGAAGCTTGTGTTTTTGGTTTAAGCCTACATGTTAAACAAATGTAATCTTGCATTTACATGCAACAAATGACAGGACAGAATGAATAAATCTTCACTGACCGGATGTTGCGGAGCATCACTGAGTATTTTGAAGACCTGAGCCACTTTCCCTCTGGCCCGTAGGTGCATCCTGAAACTCGGCATGGCGCACCGTGTGGCCAAGCTGATTATACTGGAAGAAAAGGAAACAGTGTGGGAAACTGATAGCATAATTCATGACTTTGTAAAACCTAAAGGGGCCAGAATGGGAGACAGCCTACTACCGATTCACTGTCATTGTTTGTGAAGTCCATCGGTTCAGCTGTGAGTGTCTATCATTACTTCTGAGCAGATTTCAGTTTTAAAGCATAACATCTGCATGGTTTGTTTTACCATACAACTAACAAAGGATGGAAACAGGCATGGTGGCTGATTACATATAGAAAAGCATACCAAGAATTAGAAAGTATTATTGTGCCAAAATGACTAACAAATCAGTCGACACCGTCCCAAAGTGCCAGAGATTTCTCCAGGTGTATGGCGCATACAGAAAGACAATGCTGCCCCTGCCCAAACACCTGCTGTACACTCCCATTTAGCTGGCTAAAATAAAGCTACTACTACTACTGTTTAAAAAGCCACAAGCTGTGCGGACAATTGATTGGTTAACGGAGCAGATAGTCTGACCAATAAACCAGCCAAGACCAGCTTGCTATACTTGTGTTAAAACTCTAAAGGAGAAAAAAAAACAGCAAAAGAAATAATGTTATGTATATAAGCACAGGAAAACTACTAATTTAGAAAAAGTATATTTATGCATATCAAAATCCATATATTAAATAAATATTTGAGCATTAGTACAAGAGCCCCCAACTAAATAATTTAGTGTAAATCAATATATACAAGTTTTTTTTCTATTTTAATTTAAATTATCCATTTATGTTGGGGGGGGTGGCAGACTTGAAGAGCTTCTCTGCAGAAGTCAAAGAAACAAGCTGAAAGTGTTTCTCTGCACTTACCTAAGGCATCTTGTGTTAAGTGGCTGACTGCTCTTCAGTCCCGTCTCCAGGTACTCAAAGTCGTCGGTAAACTCTTGATTCTCTCCACTCTCCACCACGTCATTACAGGCCTTCACATGCTGCACCACCGTGTACAGCTGTTGCAAGAGGAATGGGGTTAATTACAGCTAATTGGAAAGAAACGCGTCTGTCCAGAGACACAATCAGCACCGGGCAAACACATTTGCACAGATATCGATAAAAGGGCTCTTGCTGTTAAATCCCTCCGATGGTTCCATTACCAGCAAATTGCTGACTGTGTTAATTTGCCTCATCAATAACGGTTCAGCGTGTGGCGTTAAGGCCAGATCAGCAGTTCTTCCTGCATGTTTACCAGTTGCAACTAGAGTGTTGCGTGTGCTCAGCATGACATGGGAAGGACTAACTGCAGCATTAGTGTGTTGCAACACCTCTACGCTTAAGGGGATCTGTGACCATGCGGACAACAGCGTGACCGCAGTCCAGAAGGCTCCATCTGTAACTGAAACAAGCCATGGGGGATCTTAAATTATTATCGACAATCCTCATTGCTGCTTTCGACTCACAGCGGGGTTCAAATAAACAATAACGAGCTTGACATTTATCACATGAATGTTATCCTATTATCATACAACCTGCATCTAAAAAGGTTGGAGCTAGCTTGGATGTGAAGGGGGAAAACTGACAACCAGTCAGCCAGCCAGAGATAGAAATCGGCCAGTTTTTACATGGTTCATTCTAACTAGTGGTCAGAAAGTTTTTTTTTTTATATATATATAAACTTCTGGATTTTTAATGTTCTTCTCTTTGATTGCATCCAAATTAAAAACTTTTTTTTTCAAACCAATAGCACCAATAGCATGTACTTTGATGCACCCTTTTTAGTTTAATAAAAACAACAAAATAAAATTAGATAGAGACTAGGAACATAAATGTTACCGCTTAAGGGTTGGTCATCTTTATTTCGCATTTCATTCAGCACTACCTTCAAGGAACATGCAGCTTTTGTTTTTCTCTTATGCATTAAACTCCTTAGGAAATAAATAGGTCATAATCAAAATTGAATGGGAAAAGACTGACCGTTGCATGTTTTTAAACAACTGAACCATGAGCGACAAAAGAGCTGCACATCAATTGCAATTAGATACCAGATAACCCATCTCCCTGTGAGTTCGACTCACCTCTTTGTCTTCTTTCCTGCATTTGAGTGCCGTGACAATCTCCTGGTAGGGTCGCGTGGGGATAGTCTCTGATTTGATGACTTTTGGTGGCGGTGGAGGGGCTTTGAACAAGCCATCGTCTTTGTGAGAGTTGCTGTCCTTGCTGCTGCTCGATAAAATGGCCTAAAGAAGAAATCAAGCAGAGAAAAGAAATTCTGACCAAAGTAACAAAAATCTTTTTAATGGGATGTCTGCAAGGTTTACCACTGCTGAACAGTTTAGGCACACATGTGTTAATAAGTGTTTTAAACAAATGTCAGATGAGATAGGGCAAAGTTAATAGCAAATCTTAAAATTAAATAAATTTAAAAAAAACGCCTGTGCCAGAGCTCTTTGTCTCTGAACAAACGTTTATTTTCATGGGGTAAATTCAGCTCAGACGGTAAACAAAGAAGTAAAACTAAGTTCGCTTGTCGGACTGCATATGTCGAAAGAAAAACTTGGAAATAAAAAAGAAAAGAAAAATTGCTTATTACTAATTGACGAACAAATTTTCATCTAAACAAAATTACAACAAATTGAACTCTCTTTTGACATCTGCTTTAAATAATAATCTTGAATTAATGCTCTGGCTGAACAGTAGGGATGCACATGTTCAAAATGATCACAAATCACAAGCAACACACACCCACACAACCTATAAATACACCACACATAATAAACTATGATTAGAGCACAAACAGATGCGATTCATAAAAACACATCAGCTTACCGGAGAGGTCTGAGATCGAGAAAGTGAAGGCACAGGTATCTCCTCGGGCTCAGGTTGGTTCCAGTGTCGAGCATTGTACACAGCTTTAGAGGGAGACTACACCAAGCCAAAAATAAAACGTCAGTTCAACAGATAGCTAACCATAAATTTATTATCATGACACAGGCAGTGAAATTAAAGAGCAACCTTGAAATAAAGTCGTATGCAATCTGAGTAAAATGAACAAACTACTTAAAAAAGGTCATTTTTCTCTCTTTAGTTCCTTGGTAAAAAGGGTTTGAGTTGAAGAAAGTGGTGGTGAATTCTGCTGCCCGTTCGATCAGTTTTAGAAGTTACTGGGCTGGAAAGGCTGACTCACAATGTTGATTTCCCCCCCTGTAGCAGCATCCTGGTTATTTAGTCATTTAGAGACAGCTGGAATCAGTGAAAAATATTCTATGTTAAGCATATAACCTCAATGCATATAGTTAATTGTTACATTTTAATGTAATAGAACAAAGCTCACGTGGTTGATATAATCAGAACAACTGTCGGTACATATTACGCAGGCGATATACCAAGTTATGCTAATGAGGCTGATAACGGTACACTCACAAAATTGGGAGGACAGATCACAAATAACCCAAAGCAATTGCAAAATATGATTCAAATAAAAAAGGAAAATCTGCACCGAAAACACCACTAATCAGGGCCGAATTATTAGGGGGAAAAAAGACAAAATATGAGGAAGTAATCTAATCTCTTCACGTAACATCCACATTTGCAAAGCACGTATTCAGTTTGTCCGTGTGAGGCGTAATCAAAAGATGGACTTTAAAATTGTGCGCTCAGCTCGACAAGACGTGGCTCAAACATAAATTACAGCTGAATCATAGCATTTACCCAGAAAAGTGTCAACATGAAGCATCCTATCCTTTTTAGAAGTTTGTAAACATCAACATGAGGCATCATTTTCTTATTACAGCCTCCACATGTGAAATAACTAAGCACTAATGGCAGAACAAAGTACTAAGGTTTTTAAAATATAACTAAACGAGAGGTTTTAGCTGATTTTCTAATTTATAGCAAATTTAACCTCGCTTTAAGTTAATTATATAAATTTTAATGCATTTTTAGATTTATCATGTTAATTCAAATTTTTTTTGTTTACTTATTTATTGTGTGTTTATGATTAATGAGCGATCAACCACTTGTTTGAATTAAATGTAGACCGAACCCCATCAGCTTTTCCGTTGCCAGAAATGTCCCTGAACTGGAAACGCGCCTATCATCTATGAACATAGACAGCTACCTTTTTGGGTCCACTGAAAATCTTTTTGAGTCCAGTGGCCGACTCCTTGGATTTGTCGCTGTGCCTCCCTGTTCGCCCTTTCTGCCCCTCTGTGGCACCAGGGCTGGAGTCATCAGAGAAGTCAAAAGCATCTGTTGGAAAAGTTTAGAATGGTTTTGAAATATGCTTAACACAAAACGAGAGTAAACCTGTGTTTAGTTGATCAATTCTTTGGGGCCACAATGCATCTTGGTAAAACATTAGACCACAGAGCTTAAAAGTACCACATTGGCAAAGGAAGTGCACTTGTGGGATGAGCAGAAGTGTTCGGTCTGAGGGATGCACCCATGAAAAATTTCACCATTTCTCTTTTACAATAATAAACAGCTTATTCTTCCATTGAGTGTTGTTTATAGGACTAGATAGTTCAGGTTTACAGAAACAAGACTTATTGGCAATTTAACAATTTATTCATTTCACAAACAGGAACTTCGGAACAACATGGCATCAAACAGCCTCCACCAAAATGTATTTGGTACAAGCTGAGAGGATTTGGCATGTTTTTCTTGAGTGCAACCCACAAATGCTTTTCCTTACAAATGCTGTACCATTAAAACAGACTATTTAAATGGTGTAAGATTAGGTAACAACTAACTTTTGTTTTTAAACAACTAAACAAATTTCTTTACCTTTCTGTTAAAATTGGATAAGTATAAAACTTCCAAATTTTACAGCTTTCAAACCATAACATAGCTGGAAAACACTTTTCACCCCAAAAATCACCCAGAAGAACAACACAAACAGTACCAACAGCCAATCTATTGCTTTTATTCATTCATAGGTACCTTTTAATGTATTCAACAATTGATAAATATACTTTGAGTTTGTTATTTAGTTCAATTTCATTAGACATTTCAGTTTATGCCTAGGTAATATCGCCTCTGCTCACCTGTATTGCTGCTGGCTTGACTGTCCTGAGAGTCACTGGTATGCGGACTGTCAATGCTGGAGCTCAGTGCAGCTAAGGCTGCGGCCGCCCTCTTGACCTTTTTCTCTTTGGCCTGAGAGTTCTCATCATCGCTGTCACTCTCACTAAGGTCATCAAAGCCAAAATACTTGATCTTATAGCTGCTTTTGCCTGCCATAGCCCCCTCTGAACTCACATCGTCCCCATCACCTTCTTTGTCCTCAAACCCAAAGAACTCCAGCTTGGTCTCTGCCTTAGTCTTCTTCGTCTTTGTCTGAGCAGGCCTAAACCTAAAAAAAAAGACACACAAAAAAAAAGAATATTCTGACAAAACTATATTTCTTATTTATTCCTTCTTAGTTTATCACAAAATGCAATTTCATTTGAATTGATGCAGTACACATTCATGTTTTCTGTAGCCACTTTGACCCAAATGTAAGCCAAAGTAAAGGACACTGTACTCATGTAATAAGGTAGGGATGGACAATAATTCACCAACAATATCTATCGATCGATAGACGCGTGGTGCGATAGGAAAAAAAACAGGGTCGATAAAGAAGCTTTCCTTTACTACAGTCATTACCTAACCCTAGTTTATACTTCTCCGTCTGTGAAGGTGCGGAGACATGCAGCGCCATTATCCATCAACGCAAGGGCTCTCCAAAAGGCACGCGAGGACAGAGAGTAGAGTCCAATTTTTTAACTATCCGTTGAACGCAACGGAGAGCACATGTCTGTAAATTGGCCAGTCCAACATCAATCCCAGATCATTTCAGCACAACGATGCTCTATAGCCAATGTAATTAGTAGTCCATGCAGCTTTTGGGCACTAGATGCTTTATGTTGTAAGGTCAGTTGATCTAATATGGTCTTATGTCGATCTTGAATAGGGGCGCACCGATCCCACTTTTTCAGTCCCGATACCGATGCCTGGGCTTTGTGTATCTGTCGATACCCGATACCAATCCGATACTATTGTTGAACTCATAATAAACTGTATACCCTCCACCTTATACCTTACTTGAAGAGACTAAAAGGTACCAGACTTTACTAACTAAACATAACCAAGACTTCTTTTTTCCTTTTTGACCACACTCATTTTGTTTTGCTGAGGTGCAGGAATTCAGCGTGCTCCTTAGCATAGTGTATCTGGATGTGCTTGATTAAAGTGGTAGTATTGTACTTTGCAGTAATACCACCTCCCCTCGAAACATTTACTTTGCAGACATTGCAAACAGCCGACGAACTAGTTGGAGTGGCAAGCGTGAATTATCTCCACACAGTCGACCCTCTGGCTTGCTCCATGTTGCTTCTAGCATGCGTGAAGCTTTCTATATTGTCCAGCCCTATAATAAACTTACAATAAGTTGCCTTCTCCTATGTTATTCATTTCCCAATTAGTTCAAAAAGCTAACATTTAAAGGAAAACAAAACCACACATATATTTTCTTATGAAAAAAATAATAATATTGCTGGAGGGCTAACTCAAAGTACAGCAGGTTGTTTCTGGGTAAATACACTGAAAAGACCAGCAACACCATGCAACTTTGAACACTGACCATTGCTTTCACACTCCTGCCTATAGAAGTGAAGGAAGAGAATAAAGATGGAATGCTAGAGGGGGTACTTTGATAAAACAGGGTCCAATTTATATATGAACTGATCATACCGCTACTTAATGAACACACCAAGTTAAAGCAAATATATCAGAAAGTTAGTTAAATTAAAATTCAATTATCCAATTTGATGATATATTTTCTAGGTTTTTTTATTCAATAGCACTTAAAGATAGAAATTGTATAATGCAAATAATTCAAAAGAACAAGAAACCTGTGATAAAAGCAGTACGGCAAACATGTTGTAGCACTTAAGGTTATCTCAACAGAATCTTCTACAATACAAAATACTGTAATTTTCAGACGATAAGCCGCTACTTTTTTCAAACGCTTTGGACCCTGCGAGCTATACAACAATGCGGCTAATTTATAGATTTTCTTACTGGCCAACAGCCTCCAGGGGGCACTATAGCAGGAAGCACAAAAGTGAGAGAGATGTGGGGAAAGATTATGCGCCGAAGAAGATACTACCGGTAGTTTTCACGTACTCTCATCATGGAAAATATTTGAAAAAAAATGCAGCTTTAAAGACAATCAAGCTGGCCATCAAAAGGAAATAGAGTTACTGCAGGTAAGCTTGACATCAATGAATCGATTGTGAGACGGAGGAGGCAGCGGGAAGAACGGGGTAAGTGTAAAAAGACGACAAAAGCTTTCAGAGGACATAAAGACACTGAAGAAGACGACTTCAGTGGCTTTAATGAGGAAGAAGAAGATAGCAGCCAATGACTTTTCTGGTGGACTAAAGTGTGTTGTATTTTCTAACCAGACATGTTACTGTTGTGTTGATGACCTACTGCCGATTTTCAGGCAGAGTAAAAAAAAAAAAAAAGCACGTCTTAAATTAACTAGAAAAGCACACAAGCCTCCGCCAGGGCCACTGTACTTCTCCAGTAAAATGTATGTTAATGTGATACATGGCGATGTAATAAAAAAAAAATCTTATATTCAGGTGCGCTATATAGTCCGAAAATTATGGTAAGAAAACCAGTGTGTACAAATTCTTATTCAGTTGGAACAGCTTTATATTCTACATTTCTGACACAGGAACCTTCATTCTAAATAACTTTTATTACAATACAAGTTTTGACAAACAAAAAAGCCTTACCGAGTAACTTTGGGAGGTTGTGTGTCTGACTTCTTCTTCATCTGACCTGCATCTCCCAGGTCAGCAGGGGTAGGCTGTGCCACGAGTTCATCGATGCTGCGGTCCATTGAGTCCTGGATGGTAACATTGCAAACTGACAAACAGGATGGGTGCAGAACTGTGTAGTCCCGCACCCTCCCACCACCCCTGCCTACAGGCTTGGTTGCTGTGTTAGCACTGGCAGCAGTACTACTTGCACTAGCAGAAAGGACACTATTGGATTTATCTTGGGTACTCGCAGGGTCAATGGGCTCGTCACTGTTGCTGTCGGCAGATTCAGTTAGTGTTTTATTACACCGGTGGGGTCGCTGGTATTTCTTGCAGTTTGAGGCCCTTAATGTAAATGGGGAAGGGGGAATGTTGTCCACTGGTTCTGGCGGGGGCTCTGTGGAAAGCTCCTGGTCCACACTCTTCATTTCTCCTGACAGGGTTCCATCGTAAGAGCATGCAGGTTGAATGCTTTGAATTCCTCCAGGTACATTTGCTGACACGGTGGGGTCTAAATTAGAAAAGGAGGAAACGGGCATCTGGGATAATGACAAGTTGTCATTATCGAAGAGGACCGTCTCTGAGACATAGGTCACATAGACAGGTTTTTGGTTGCCAGCCAATGCACTTTTGTACCATGGCTGGTTGTTTTTAACATCCTTCTCTGATGTTTGCTTACCTGTCAACAGAGTAGAAGTTTATAGATGGTTATAAAACACAAGTAGAACCTCATTTCAAGAAGATTGAATGGATAAAATAAAGTTGTTTTAAATGACAAATTTCCATGTATGCTGCCAACAACGATCATTGTTACACTTTATTCCCAAACAGGCAGTTTCTACAAGTGGCTACTTACTTGTAAATGTTGCTGCTATGCTTGCAGAGGCCTGTGCAGATGTCACAACAGCAGCAGTCATTCTGCTCTGCGCTGTAACTGTTTTTGGTGCACTCTCTTCTGGTATTTTCATCTCAGAAACATTATCAGAGGTTACATTCTTGGACTCTTCATCACTGTCGAACCCGAAGGGGTCTTCATTGTCACTGTCCTCAAGCCTGGGTCTCTTGGAGACATCAGGTGCTCCAGGTTTTAATAAAGGCTTTTTGCCTCCCAGCTGTGCCTTGTAGGTGGTCTCCCCCCATTTGGTGGTCAGGGTGGGCTTTTTATTGGAGAATACTTCTTCAAATTTGGAATTAGCCTCCCCTCCCTTGCGGTTGTAGGTTTTACCGAATCTAGATGTCATGTTGGTTGCTGTATGTTACATATTCTCTGTAAACACAGAAAGAAGCATCACTAAAAGTGTCGGATCATTAGAACAGAACAACTGAACTAAAGTGATTGCAACAGCTGCTGTACATTTGATCTAATTACCAGTTACATTTAAAGTAGTTCATACTTAAATACCTTTTGATTAAATTTGATTAGTCTAGGCATCGGTTTGTACTCTCCAGGGTGACATTTTGTAACTGAGTTGACAAGCAATGACTTCAAATGATCTTCTATAATGTACTAATCTACTGCAAGAAAATGTCATTATATAACTTCAATAAATTATATCTACCAGCATAACATCAAATCTGATTCTGTTGATATGATAAATATAAGAGTCAACAGACCCAAATAGGAATTAACAATAATGGAGTGTAACAAAGATTTCATACAGTGATACACATTTAAATTAGGTTACATAATTTGATAGTTTTTATGATGGTTTGTTCTCCATTATGCTTCTAAATACTTACAAACGAAAGGTGAAGTTCAATAGTAGACATGTAACAAAACAAAAAGGTAATCCCTAGGTATGGATATGGGTGCAAGTTATATTACACTGCATTCCACAGATTACTTACATGAAAACACAACACTACACTGAGTTTTGTTTGGATATGTACGTGGCCTAAAATTAGTAAAACATTTTAGATTTAATCTGTGGGTAAAAATCTCTCTTTCCCATTACTTTGGGTCTTTTATACAAAATATACTCATATGTACCACACCAGAACTAGATAAACAGGAAGAAAACTCAGGTTAACAAAGTACAACGATAAAATAAAAATCAAGTTTATACTATACTTTAATCTTTAAAACTTGGCCGGTAACTTTCAGATTTAAAATAGTAATATTTACTAGTTAAGACATAATTAAAACATTCAATATGGTCGTAGTAAGAAAAAGAAAAACAAGTATTTGAAATACTTAATAGCATTATTTGCTATGTATTTTACAGCTATACAAGTTATATACAAGTAATCAGGTCTTAACCTTCATACAAATATTCAAACCGATAAATTCATAATTTGGAAAAGATGTACCGAATAAACATAGAAATCTGATTACTGGCAGACTCCTAAATACAAAATTAGCAATATAGCAACATGCTCACTAAATTTTAAGAAATACTAAATAGTATACCAATAGTGACTGGATGTGTAAGGTAATTTGGCAAAGTTGAGCCAACTGTTAGTTGATAGCACACCAAGTTAGCATTGTTAGCTCAAGCTTCTTTTTTTTAAAAATCGGTCAAGTCTTCTTACTACACACAAATAGAAGGAATCGTATAAACTACCACGAAGCTCAAGAGTTATTTAAATTATCCACGTGACATACTACCAGCGCTGATAAGTTATCTACGTCTGTAAAGTCCAGACTGGCCCGCATGTAAAGTTAACTACTGTGAAGTTAGCTGTTAGCCGTTAGCCGTTAGCTTAAAACACTGAAAACTAGGCTAACGTATGTCTCTTGTTTACATTTCCAACCTGTCAACATTAGACGGAGAAAACCAAGCTTTTCAAAGACGACCAAGTGTACAGATGTGTTTATTTGAATGTATATAATAATAGCTAAATTAACAGTGATTTAAACGAAAACTGGAACATACTATACCTTTCAACTCCAGCTAACCGTCTGCTCGTCTCCTAGCCAGCCGGTTAGGCCTGATCAGCTACTCACGCACAAATCAAGCGGGTAAAGTCGGTCCACTGCTGCAGAAAGAGCACTAGAAACACATCTATAACCTAAATTTTCCTCTATACCATTGCGGGATACAAAAGAAAACCTTCTCAAACGCAAGCGAAGCTATAGCAGTTCAAAGATAAAGAATAATCCGGAGTTTTTCCATGTTAAAGTGCTACTGACGGCCATTAAAATATCCCCTCCCTCCGCGACGTTTAGCACTGTACTGCGCTGCTTAGTTAAAACGGAACCGACCTATCAGCAACAAGAGCGCTTGCCTGCCTTGTGGGGCCGTGTCAGCGTCTCTGATTGGTTAAAAAAAAAACTAAAAATAAACGATAGGGGACGCTAGAGGATCGTATTTGTTGACAGAAAAAAAGATTTAAAAAACACTAGAGGGGCTCTTGAGCTGATAGAATACAAAGGGTACAGTTGTGAAAAAACAGGACAAACGTTCGGAAGGAACATCAAACTTGCACACAAAGAGATTTGAACTTGATTATCAGAATATTTCTTTTTCAGAATAAAGTTTGATCTCTTCAGAGTAACCTCACCTGTCTTAAAAAGCAACATGACATTATCCAGTATAATGTAAAACAATCAAATGTTTGATCGTTTTTTTACCCTCAAATCTCAGTTTTTCTGCTTGATTTTATCCAATCATATCATAGAGGGTGTTTAATGTTAACTTTTGGTATTTTAATCTCTGTATAGGACATGCCATAACATTTATTTTCTTTACAACCAAAAGTAATCATTGAAAACTTGCTAATTTCCCACTTCAGACCCCTCCTAACTGCAGTGTGTGGGTCAAGTAGGGTGTGATGTGAGTAAAAAGGGATTTTCTGAGGCCCTTTATGAGCACACTACACCAGTCTTTTGATGGCTACTTCCAGAAGAATAAGGCTCCATGTCATGAAATTAAGATCTTTTCAAACTGGTTTGTTGAACATAACAATGAGTTCACTGTAGCCTAATGACCTCTTAACTCAACAGATCTAAATCCAGTAGAGCATCTTTGGGCTCTTTTTATATGGTAGATTTGCATTAATTGGATGACACTATATGTCAATATGGACCAAAATGTCTGACGAAATTCTCTATACTTTGCGAGGTATAATTAAGGCACGTCTTAAGGCAAAAAGGGGGTCTAGCCCGCACAGAGTACTTAATCAAATGGCTGCCGAGGGTATATTCCGGAATTGCGCCGCTCAAGGTGGCAGCATGTTGGAGTAGCTCTGTTACTTTGGTTCATATTTTTTTCTTTTTTTAAACTTTAATTCTTCCATTTCTGGTAGAAACTGTTTTTGTGGACAACTGTTCTCTCTGGTTTTGAATGCTGTGCAACTGGAAGGATTTTTGCTGATACTTTTTATTTTTGGACATTTGTTATGATGCATAACCATGGCAACAAGGTGGTTTACAACTGGCAGCAGCTGATTAACATCACAAAAGCTCAAATAATACCTCAACTACAGCCACAAAACCCTGATGAGTTGAAAAGAAGACGCCATAGATCCAGATAATCCTCTACGTCAGACTGTCATACAACTACAGAGCGTCTTCAGTCAGAGGCTTCTTCAGATCTGCAGAGCTCTACAAGAGATCATCCCTACCCACAGCCATCAGCATCTACAACAAATCTTTGAAGGAACTTGCATAATGAGTTACAACAACATTTAATTTCCCTTTGGGATTAATAAAGTAATTTTGAATTGAATTGAATTAGAACATGGCTTAACTTTTCAGAGGGGAAATGGCTCACAGTTACTTTTTGAGTTAGGGTACTCTCAGTCACTCGTTTAATTTGGATAACGATAACATTGCACTCATAGGGGGTTAAACGCACACTTTTCAGGCATTTGCATCATAGAGAAACTGTCAGTTCACATCACAGCCCAGAGAAGGTGAGGTAATACAGCCGTGCCCAGTATGACTGTTATGAATTCAGGTTTTGGCAGTTGTGCAGTCATTACCTCACTAACAGGCAAACTTCACAGCTGAGTCCAATGTTCTGTATTTGTACAGCAAACTTTCAATGTTGTGAAACCTTTGATTAACTGAGTCAAGAATGCATGGAGCTGCCAAAGCAAAAAAATAAGCAAAAAAACAAACAAAAAAACAAGGATTTTTTTAGTTCAACATCCGCTCAAACTAACTTGGTGAATTAATCCATTGCAACTCTAAGTGAGAGCCAGGAGGTGGCAGCACTAATTACTCTTAGAGGTGCTTTTGTTGTTTGCTTTGCTTTAATTTAATCTATCACATTAGTGTCCAAACCTGAACACAAATTTATCAAATGTAACCACATTGTATCTTAAAAGTCAATCAAACACAGGTCAGAGGATTGTGCTTAAATACACCGATCTTTTATCATGCATATGGGATTCTGACCATTACTGGAAAGCTGTTCTGAAATGCAGTTGGAGGATGGAAATGGAAAAAGGGAAGGCAGAATAAACATCCGACAAGTCAAATGTGAAAACTGGGAAACAAACCGCTGAAACTGCAAAGATTATATATATATATATATATATATATATATATATATATATATATACTTGTTTTTATTCAGCCAAAAGTTGGATAAGTTGAGGTCTTACTTCCTCTTTTTAGAGCCGACAGCACAAAATGCATAAAAATAACCAATGACGGAGCAAAGCAAAGAAAAACCAAAAAATATATTGTTTTAACGTGCTGATTTTACAAGTGATTTCAGTAATTATGGGCATTTTTTGTTATGAAACCATTTTTTGGCATTTTTCCCAACACCTCTGTAGTTCTCATGAGGTCTGCTTTGTCATATTTGTCCAAAATTAATGCGGTAAACAAATCTCCCTCATAACACCACTGTGCTTATTCATACAAAGCCCTCATTTGTGACCACTGCATAGTAAGTCAGATCTCCACTTGGCTCACACTTCTGTCTCCGAGGTCAGTCTGCACAGTCCCTGGACCAACAATTGCACCAGAGCGCTATCAAGTCCATATGAAGGCAATAAAAACAAATTCAAACCAGACCCTGATTGGCTTCAAGCTCCCCTCTCAGTGTGTGCATTCGAATGAGCAGAGGAGACCTAAACCTCTGCACACACACAAAGATAATATTGATACATCAGCCTTGGTTCCTGCTCTCTTCCAAAGAGTGTGTGCATGCAAAGCTCCCTGAAAAGAGATGGAAAGAGAATGGAAAGACAGCATACCAAATGGCAAAACAAATGTTGGTAAATCCTTTATTTTCAATTCAGTATATATCACATAATTAACAAAAACATTCTACAGTACATTGAAAAAGGAGTCTAAAAAACAACAATTATACAAATCAGATTTGCTCAGAGTTTCTACTTTGCTTAATAAAAGCAGAGGGTCTGACTGAGCTATAGTTCATGTAAAAAAAGCAAATAAAAAGCAAATAATCAATATTTTATGTTTCTGATCAAACAGTAGTAGTATTGATAAAAGGGCTAGAGGGGAAGACACAAACAGAAAAACAAAGTACAGCGCTGCTTTTAGAGCATCTGTACAGTCATTCCTTTCAAGGTAAAGCCAGGAGTTTCCCTGGATGCGTGGTGCCGCTGGACCTTTAACCACAGGTGGGCAGGTCAGCTGAAGGTCCCTGCTACATAAGGTCCTCTGCATGATAAGTTAATACTAAGCTCATATGAAGGGTCAAGGGTCAATCTCCACTGGAACAACTGTGAGGATAGCGTCCTCATTGCCGCGACGTACTACTACTTTCAGGGTGTCATCGCTCTTAATGGCAGCGCTGACATCAGTTGCTGTCGAAATCCTCTGGCCGTTGATGGAGATGATGACATCGTGCTCTTTGAGTCCACCACTGAAGGAAAAGATAAAGAGATTAAGACTTATTGAGGGATTCAAATATTGCAACCACATGTTGAATGATTTTTGAATGACACAATTCAATATTTAAAGCTATGGTGAGCATATTGTTTGACAAAAGGTTAAAAAAAAGTTTTTGCTTAATCTAACCTGAATTTATTGTTGTCTCTACCATCATATTCTGATAGTTTTACATCATTAGAGGGCACAAAATAGACAACAAAAAATCAATATTTTGCAGAAGTATATTTTGCTGTATTTACAGCTACAATTCAATTGTGGCATGTCTCTACCAGCTTTGCTCAAATAGATACTAAAATTACTGCAGATTCTTCCCTGCAAAATAACTCCTGCTTAGTCAGATTGGATGGAGGGCATCCAAACAGCAATTTTCAAATCTTGTCACCTTTCCACTGAAGGTTTGACTGATGGTTTAGCATCATGGTAATGGTTTAAGGAGAAAATCTACCACACTTTCAGGTCTTCTCCATTCATTATACAACAGATTTTCTTCCAAGAGTCTTCAGTATTTAGCTTGTTCTGCCTATCAACTTCGACCAGCTTTTCTGTCCCTGTTGGATGAAAGCACCTTCATAGCATGATAGTACCATAATAAGTGAATGACTAACAGTTTATCTCTCAACAGGTTTTCTCAACTGTGGCTCTCTACAGTTCCTCTCTCATCACCGTGGGCCTATTGGCTGTTAATCTAACTAATGTTCTCTTATGTTCTCTGCCCACTGCCAGTTTAGGTGGTCAGCCATGTATTGTTAGGTTTGCAGTTGGGCCATACTCTTTCCATTTATGGAAGAAGAACTGAACAGTGCTTTGTGAGAATTACAACGCTTGGAATGTTGTTTTATAATCTTTTAAACTTCAACACATCTTTATCCCTGATCTCTCTGCTTGGTCTCTGGATATTCATGATGCTGTTTGTTCACTAACAACATTAAATCTCACATAGCTGGACTCTAGTTAAGATGGGACTTCTGAAGACAGATGGTTACACTGAGTTTTTAAAAAGAGGAATCAGAGTAAAGGGGCTATATACGTATTAAGACCACCCTTTTTTGGATTTTTGTTTGAAAGAGGTTGAAACCCAGTATCAAAGCTCAGTAGCCAACGATTCTCTCTGTCTGTTACACAAAAAACCTCCTCCACAAAATGATGCTGCCATTACTTTGGATCAAAGACTTGGCACTGGGGAGTCAGGTCAGAGGTCATTTTGCTATAACACAGAGGCTCGTTTCTTTGTTGATTTTAGGTCTCAATTGAAAGCGCACCTGTTCAAGTTAGCCTATAATGTGTAGTTGAGCTACTGGATTTGTTTTATAATCTGTTTTATAATCTGCTTTTTTTGTTTATTGATATTTTTTGTGTCTTATTGTCTTATAATACTCTTTACTAATCCACTCTGTACGGTGGCATTGAGTGTCAAGAAAGGTGCCTGAAAATAAAATGTATTATTATTATTACTTTTTTTTATAGAATAGCTAGGTTGCACTGTAGTTGGCTGTCCTCAATCTGATCGTTCTATTATATTTGATCCTATAGGTTTTATTTGACCAACTATACCAATCCTTAAATTTATCTAGAGCCTTTTCATCATATCCAATTAAGAAAACGCATATGAGATAAAAATAAAAGTGAGCGACTAAACAGGATTTGAAAGCTTTCTGTCAACACTGTCTCTTCAATCCCTTCATTTTCCTGCTGCTTATCTGACAATCAGTTTCAGGGGCAGGATTCAAATTAAAGATTGTCAGACTTCCACCTCTCCAGTTAAATCCTCCAGTTGTTCTGGGACTTGGGATACCAAGGCGTTCCCAGTGCAAATAACAGATGCAATCTCTTGGCCAGTGGCGGGCCTGCCTTTAGGCCTCCTCCTTTGGGACATGTCCGAATCCTGTCCCCTGAAAGCGCTCTATATGGCTAAACTCCATTCAATGCCTGACAAAAACCATGGCAGGATCAGCAGAGATATCAAAACCTAAATCAGCTGCATAACTACATCTAGATATACTCTCGCATCACACTTTCATTAGCAACAACACCCATCATTATAAACAACCATACATTGCTTCATTACTTTCAGCTGCTCTCAGCAAATGGAAAACTTTCAACATCACAGTCAAGATTTCCACGGGCCACAAGCCAACACAACACAGATCAAGATCAAAGGCACGAAAGCTGAAGCCTCTAAGAGAAACCCTGGAAAAGGAACCACAGAACTGTTGTCCTGCAGAAATCTGGAGGATTTAAGCGGTGAGTAAACACTGACGAGGCCTTCAAGGAAAAGGACTGCTCCATCGTGGGTTGACGTGCAGGCGCAGGAAAACCACAGCAGAGCCAGTAACCTCCCAGCATGAGGTTTGAAGGAAACAGCTGACCTCAGCGTCTCCTGTGGCCCACTCTGCTGGAGCTGCGGTAAAGGCTGATCTGAGTGGGCTCCGATTGTGGGATGTGGGGGAGTGTATTGGAGTGGCAAGCACTTCAGGCATGTTGGACTAAGCAATGCATTTACATCCCAGTAGGCAGGTTGGGTGGAAGTTCATACCTATCTGTTTAACTAAAGTGATAAAATTAGGAGAGGAAAGTAAATATTAGCACACCGCCTAGTTGCACAGCTAAACGTAAAGGGCCTTAGAGAGACAAGATATATAGGAGGAATTAACAGAACATGTATTGTTTAATAGGCCAAATAAACCCATATATTATTTAAACCCATAAAAGCACAGGGTCTTTCTTACATTGCAGCTGGTGTTTTTGCAATGACCTCCATCACATAGGCTCCTGAGGTGATATCAGGGAAGTCACGATGTCGAGTTTTGAGCTCCTTGGCCAAGCTGAAGGTAGAGAAGCGGAAGAAAAACTTTACATCAATCACTAATTCACAATTTGAACAGGGTTCACAAATGGTTCCAATTCCCTGATATCTTTTTCTACATTTTTATTTAAACTCTAAACATACTAATAGTAATATGTGCAAAAAAACAAAACAAAACAAAAAACTAAAGGGACTTACGATGGAGTAAGAGTCATCATCCTCACTCCAATATATTTCTTTTTGGTATCTGCTCTGCCTAAAAATGAACAACAAGGAGGATGAGTGACAGAAATGTTAAGCTGCTTTGCTGTGATCATGCATCTTTTTCAAGATTGTTAGCTTTATAAACTGTTCACTCAAGACCGTAAACAGAAACAAAAAGATGTGAATAAACAAAGCATGACACCGATTTATTACAAAAACCAGTATTTTAAAAGTGCACCATGTGCATTTGTCAACTTCCAGTTGTTTGCTGCAGACCAACATAATTATCAAAGATGATGTATGAAAATAAGTAACGTGCAACAATGCCATGAAACCTAACAGAATCCATCTTTAAAAAGTATTGAAATTTATTTCTATTATCTTGTTTCTTTATCCAGTCTTCTGATAAATTGTTTAAATTGGAATCAAGCAGCCAGAAGCCATTAAATAGACCACACAAAGGACACTTGGCATACAGTGAGATAAAGGGTATACAGCAACTCTTCATCTCTAAGTGCCGAAGGAAGCACCTACAGCTGGTTTCAGATTTATTACCCTGAACTTTCATCCTTTAACCACCCCAAACCCTAAATCTCACGGGGTTGTTTGTTATTGGAATTTGACTGATGTGTTGTTTTAAGCAAATTACCCCCAACTCCCTCCTCTTTGATAGCTGCAGGAGCACATCAAAGTCAGTGCAAATGTATAGCTGTAAAGAGTTTTAAATACATTTCATAAACACAGGACTTCCGCCTTCACTGCGTTTGTGGTGGAGGAAAACTGAATGAGAGCTCTAACTGTGTTACAAACTGAAGCTCTTTTATCATCAAAACTTCATCTTGTTGACGGAAGAGCATCTGAATGAAAGTGTGATGAGGTGTGTCAGCGAGGCCTTTTACCTCTAGACTGTCTGTCATATGACTCTGCCAAAAACTGTCGAATCTTGTCTGAGGGAATGGCGAAGGAAATGCCAGCCGTCACTTTCAGCGTATTGATCCCGATCACTTCGCCATCCTAAAAGATATATATTTTTAATACCTGATGGGATGGTGAAAAGCTGGTCATGTGTGCTGCCAATGCAAAAAGAAGTGGCGTACCAGATTTACCAGAGGCCCTCCAGAGTTACCATACTGTAAACAAAAAGTGACAACTTATTTATTTTCTGTGTATGCAAGGAAAACATATGAGATCTTTTTATAATTACATTGATAATAGCGTCAGTTTGAATGTAGTCCATGTCGGAGTTACGAAGACCAAGCTCCTTGCCCCCTCGCTGAGTGGTGCTGACGATTCCTGTAGTGACTGTGTTCTGCAGGGAAAACGGGCTGCCGATGGCAACTACAAACTCCCCCGGCCTCAGGTCTGAAGAATGGCCCAACAACAGTACAGGAAGTTTGGTCTGCAAAAGAAAGAGACAGAGGAATAGCATCACGGTTATTTTTGGGATTCTTTTTTGATAATGTGCATTTTGCAAATTTCACAATAATAAAATGCTGTCTGTCTACAAAGCGGTAGGGTTGCTGCTTTAGTCAAAGCAATTTTTATTAGCCCTGGATAGGAAAGTTAGGGCTATAAGATGAAACTTATATTTGGAAGCAATACAGGAACTAATCTTTTAAGTCATTGTCCAATTGTATGATGGACTCAACCGTCAACATTCAATCACAAAGCACTGAAGCAGTCCACCGCTTTTAAATGCCGACCTGTTCAGACTCTAACTGTCCAAAGAGACTAGATGGATGAATGGATGGATGGATGGATGGATGAGAAGCTGTAGTAATACAATAAACACTGTCAAACATTAGAAACGTTGAAAGAATTTCATTGTTTTATCAGAAAACAATTGTTGTACTATTGGAGCTTCCGTTTGATGAATTGTGTTTATAAACATCAGCAGACAATGTATGAAGGTCATATGAATGCATTAAGCTGTAACTTTGTTCCTCTTTTCCCCTCTGCTGACCAAACTCCCAGGCTTCATCAGACTCCCGCACAAAAACAAAGGGGATATAAATGCAGTTTAGATTTCAGGGAATGAGCCTTTAATTTATATTATTAGCTTTAAAGCGAATAGGAAGGTGTTATAGTCAAGCTTAAAGTGAGGGGAGAAGTAAACATCGTACATAACAGTCCCCATAAAGGAAGATGTGTGAAACACAGTCTAAACCTCACACGGACACATGCAAACAAAAACACAGCCTAAAAAGCTATGGTTTGTCCTAAAAGTTTCTCCGTTTACATATTTTGTTCTCTGACGCCAGGAAATACTTTGCACAGTTCAAGTTTGTCCTGTAAATAACAGCATCGTTACGTGCAAAGTTCTTCAAAAGCTCAGTGCCACTCATAAACTCAACTGAATGTGTTCAACACTGCTGACAACATTTGTGACCAAAACTGAAAGCAAACGATTCAACATCCTTTGTTGTTGAGACTCTAACTGTAAAGAAAAACACTTTGAACAGACACAAAATTAGTTGCTTTAATGTGTTTTAATAACTGCTGTATTGTCATACAAACAAACCATAATTTCTAAATATTTGGAGGAAGCAGAGCTCTGAAAGAAAATCTGAAGCTCCTTGTCGCATTAACTGCAGTCCCTCCAGTGCGCCTCAGTCTTCCCATGATCATGTGTTTTATGAGTAGACAGTTTGAATAATTACAGCTAAACCACAAATCGTCTAAACACAACCCACTCACTGCTGCAGGGCTATCCTACCACACAAAACAATTACTCCCTCGGCACCACAGGGAGAAATGACATTCACGCCAAACAACTGGAGCTAAAGTATAAATAATCACAATTAGAAGCATACTTCTTGGCTTACAAATTTAGTCTGGCTGATGTATTAATGTTTCCAACTGAGTCCAAATAATTACTTTGTTAACCTCTGACTTCACAGGGCTGGAATACGAGGTAGAGCTCATTTTAAATCTGCAGAGAAAGATTGATCGTCAGATTCAAATCTTCTGTGCTTGGTAGACCTCAGACAACAATTCACCAAAATTATTCATTCATTTACTTTCTTTTCAATTCTGAGCCTTAAATGGCAGCAGCCAAAGTAGCTGACATCAGAAGAGCATGTACATGAACCGAAAGAACAACCCAACAGAAATACAAGGCACCTATTGATGACAGTTTGTCTATGTTACCTTGAACTCAACCCTCCCACAATCTACAGCAGAGAAATAACATACATCTCCCTTAGTCTCATTAAAATTATCACCATGGTCACCACTTCTTACCAGTAAACAATTGCAAACATTGAGAAGATGTTATCTAAGGTAGATGACAAAAAAACAGCTCTAGCAAATAACCCAGGATAGGATTATTTGAATCTTAAGTCATTTGAACCCAAATGCTCAAAGAAACAGTTGTCAGTGACCAAAGCTTTGATTCATATTTGCTTGTTTGTCTGTGTACAACAATAACCTGAAGTGTAGAAATAAAAAACACTCTGAACGTTACCCACCACTCCTTTTTTCTTGATCAGAGAAAACCAAAATGGAGAGAAGCAAAAACAAACACGCACACACATCTCAGAGAAAGAGTATGTCAGGTGAATGTAGGTCTCTGCCAAGACAATCAAATACCACCTCATGATACTGGTTGTATCATAGTGACTGTTGCTATCTTCACGTTGGTCCTTCTCAGTAAGATGTGAAGCATTAAATAAATGCAAACTGTTTGTGGCTTGCAGAGGTACAGAATCGCCCACGCAAAGTAACACTACAATCTGAAAAATCGTGTATATAAAAGTGCAAAATGCAGGAGCTGGCTGACAAGCAGATGTAGAGTATGTGAGACTGCAAAACAAACTAAACCTGCAGACTCCTCAGTGCTGCGAAAGACACCTTACTGTAGCTTAGATATCACTTAGTAGTTTTTACAAGTTGACGATCTGGAATGACTTGTGGAAAATCATCGGGGCATGCGAGGCCTTCTGTCCTGGCCACCCTGACTCACCCTGCTACTCACCGCACTGGTGTTTCACTGTAGCCGCGTTTAAAGGAAGGAAGCTAGGTAAAAGGAATGCCACAAAATCATGGTAGAAAACGATGGTAGAGCAAGGATGTGAGAAAAACGAGCCTCTCATAGTTTTGCTTGATTCATTTTGATGCATGCAGCAAGTGTGTGAGAAAATCAACAAATGAACTTTAGGAATTCTCAGCAGAAAGAAAGATTCAATTTGAGCAGATACAGTAACGCTAAAAGGGTAAGATTCTGCGGGTTCTGATGTGAAAACGTTAATATAGCTGCAATAAAGCAGCTCGAGTGAGAAGATACACTCTTTAAGGGAATAATTCTCATTTAAATTGAATGGTTTAACATTTTATAGTGTCAAATGATTCTCCACCATACAGCTGCAAGGATTTTTAAATACAAGAATAGATAAAGCTGATTATACTTTGGATTTTCTCAAATCCACAGGTGGCTAAAAATATACCCACAGGCTCAAATATCTGCACACATCCCTAATATTTGAGGAAATACCCCTTAAGAAGTTGCATCTCAAGAACTTGCTTTTTGTAGCCATTGACAAGCTTCTGGCATAATTCTGGCAGCATTTTCTGCCAGCTCATCTTGGCAAAACGGGTTCATTTAGGGTGGTTGGATTCCTGGCACAGATCTGGCATTTAAACACAGCATGTACATATTGTTTTGTTTTTACAGATACATGTTTGTTTGTGCGATGTAAGTTAATCTTTGCCGCCTCTTGGAGACACTTGATGGTGGTCATTGCCACCAAGGGTTATAAAACCAAACAACAAACCTGGCACTGCTTAAATATACAGTCAGAGCACTGTACAAACAGACATGCATATATACAAACTACATAATCCAAACTGTTTATAAGTACAACTGTACTTACAAAACATGGTTTTTTTTTGCTGACTTCAAGGCCAGGAACATATTTTTATGAGCATTACCTTAAAGGAAAATCATAAGAGAAGTAAGGTGCAGGGTTTTACCGGCTAAGTTCGGAACTTATTCCCTCAAGGCTACACTATTTAAGATAAAATGAGGCAGGATCCAGCATGCTGGTGCACAACACACATCCAGTTAAAGATCAGGAGATCAGGCTGAAGGGCGCCAAAGGAGAGATTAAGAGAAAATGTGCGCATTTGTCTTCTGATGTCTTTGGGGCTCACATATGTCTGAATGCATGCTTGTTTTATGCAAGTTTAGCACAATTAAAAGAAAAAAAAGTAATGCTTACTTGAAGAAGAACTCAACTTACTCAACCCTAAAGGTGGGTTTTTGCTACGCAGAGAAGTTGCTGGCTTTGCATTGGATGAAACCATATCCTTGCCGACAACAGTGCGGAAACCACTATGGTTTCCATATGTTGTTCAGGAGGTTCCTGGTCTTTCTAAGAGCAAACACATGTCTGGGTTTCTGGTGTGGCTGTAGCTTTCCAATCAAAGCTCTAAGGGGAGTAAAGGGTGTCTCATTTCTGGCCAGACGCCACAGAACTCTCGAACTGCACAGCTCACAATAATGAGAGGAGATGACGGCTGAAGTGTTTGTTTTCCTCCGGGGGAATTTCAGGGAGACAGCAAATGTGGTTCATTTCTCTTTTACACGCTTTATTTACATGTTTCAGAAACTGTAGTCTGTAAGAGCTGGTGACCTCAGGTTGTATGTTTTCAGCTGTGGGACCCAAACAGGATATGAAGTCAGGAGAAAATGGGCTGAATAGGTAAATAAAAAAGCAACATACTGCACTTCATGCTCAGGAGGCTGATGTCATTTAGCTGAACCTCAAAACTGCTGAAAATCAATGTTCAGTTCTATGACAGCTCTGTGGTTAGGTTTGCTTAAGTTTGGGAACAAGCAAGGCTTGAAAAAAGGAAGTAAGTAGATTTTGATGTCAGGAAATAAAATAAATACTGTGTGGCCATTGTTAGGAGGAACAAACGTCAACTGTCTGATATATGACACTTTTGATCTTATCCATCTTCTACAAATTCTCCCCTGATTGAAGGCTGCTGCAGCCATTAGAGAGTTTCTTCACTTCATCATAACCAGCTTTAAATTCCACCTAATAAATGTCTGAATAACTGCACTGCAACTCCAGAAAAAATACCACCATAAATATGTAATCAAGTGTATTTAATAAGGTATATGCAGTTTTAGTCTTTTTGTAACCGAAAAAAATGGCGATTGAAAAGCGGTTTTGTACAGACCATACATCAAGTTGCACCTGCGTATTGGGGAGGTTATATACCCACTTTGACAACTAATGAATCAAATACATGTTCTATCTATTTATGTAGTCTGCTCTAAGGAAATGCAGTAATGCGAGTCTAATATATAATATCTACTATCAGACAGTTGCTGATAGCTATCCAGTGCACTAATGTGTCCTTCAAAAGAGCTGACTGGCCAAAATGGGCATAAGAGCCGCGATCAACGGAAATAAGCTATAAAAATCTTAAGAAAAAAAATACAATTAAAGTTATTATATGAGAGATTTGAGGATTTTTCAAATATTTTACCTTAATAATTGATCAAAAACCCTAAACTACCCAAAAAAATTAATTAGTGCACAATGGTGAAGTATAAGTATACTGGCTGAATAGTGGTGCAGTAAGTAGCACTGTTACCTTAGAGCAGGAAGGCTCTGGGTTCGAATCCCGGCCTAGGGTCTTTTGAGTTTGCATGTTCACCATCTGATTGCGTGGATACTCTCTGGGTACCCTGGCTTCATCCCACAGTCCAAAAACATGACTGTTAAATAAATTGTTCTTACTAAATTGTAGTTAAGTAAGTGTTTGCATGGTTGATTGAAACCAGAATTTGGTAGTATAGAGGATAGCCTAAAGTCTTGACCTCAACCCCATTGAATAATCGTAAGATCACCTTGGTGTGTTGTTTGTCCAAGAGGGACCAACATAACACAGTTGAAGAGTGCAATGTCATCCCACAGCAGTGTGTGACCAGCATGAGGAGGTGGTGCCAGGCGGTTGTGGCTGTGTACAGTTTAACAGTGTACTACTGATGTTTTTTTTTTCCATTTTTCCATTATCCAATCCAATAAAGGGCACCAAAGAAGAGTCAATATAAGAACAAGATTTCTATGGGCATAACCCTCAGTTTAGCTGCTCAACCCAAGCATTTCCTTTACAAACTTGGCACCACTTAAATGGAAATAAACAGGCTTTCCAGTGGTATAAGATATATTGCCAAGAAGCGGTGTTAAAAAGAAATCATCAAAAGAAATACACATTTTCATCACTTTTGTGATATGTTTTGTTTGTTTACAGGTGAAAACTAGTAACATGTGGGTATGAAACTGAGTTGGACCTTAAGTCATTGTTATTCCCATCAACTCTATCACAGTTCTCAATGCTCATATTTTATTAGGTGAATTTATGAAATAAATCAAAGAGAACATAGTTTATCAGACAAAAAATATTTTTCAATGCCAAGAAGGTGATACCAAAATAGCTATTAGCTGAAAACTTGGCATACAGTAGAAGATCAACCAAAGGATGATGCATCTCTCAGGTTCTGTGCTTAATCTACACTGCATTTTTTTTCCCTAAAAGACATGCTTTACAGGTTTTATTTATTTGCTGCTGATAGTTTTTAAGCCCCTAAACCATATTATTATTCGCCACTTTTCTTAGTTGCTGTAAACAGTCAGGTACAAGAACTGGAATGTAAATGAGTGGAAAAGCAGCCCAAGTCTTTAAAAAACATGTAAAAAAACCTCCAGAAAGTCTAAAGAACTCCCAGTCTAGATGACTTTAAAAGATTACAAAAAATGTCTACCTTCTTTGAAGGAAAATATAAAGACATTGCGGGTGATTTACTGATTTTTTGACATTTAACAGCTGCTTTTTGTTTTTGATTTTCACATCTAAGGAACCACAAAGGGTTTGTTCATTTAGAAGAAAAGCAAATGTAATTCATAGCCTGGTTAGTTTCAAATGGATAAGCAGCTAAGAAAAGTGACGTCGTTGACCGGTAAGCTGAGACCGTTTTGGGCGCAGCGCTGTGCTTCATTCAACATGCCTGGAAATCAGTTTTGGAAAAGACAGAAAGTAGGCCAAGAGAAAGTGTATAAAGACCAAACTGTGAAGGTTTGTGCATGTGTGTCTTCTTTTTTCTTGGACATTTTCCCAACTAATGGCACCTGTGCGCATGGGAACCATTTTAGTTGAAGAGGAAAGGATGAATTGTGTATGTGTGTGTGTGTGTGTGTGTGGGGGGGGGTTAATGCCTTTTGTGAAGGATGGCATGCAGTGTCTCTACCCTGAGTCAAGAGTTCATCTCCCCACAAACAAAAATTCTGATTTACAGACTGATTGCAACTTTGCATTTGTTTGTCACTACTGATCATCAAAGGCCAATAGATGAAAACAGCATCTCCCACGGAAACATTTACCTCGCACGCTCCTGATAAAAGACTGATAAACTAAGATGCAAATGACTGAATGGGGACGCTTTTTCCCTCCCTCCTCCCTGCACATAAACAAGGACACAAACTGTGCGTATTCCAAGAGAAGGCCTATCCAAACCAGCACCAGGCAAATTTCCCAGGAAGAATGGTTTAGAAGAATACTAGTGATGGGAAATACAAACAGTGCGATTGTTTTGGAGGAATACATGAGGCCATTTTTTCCTGATTTTTAGAGCAAGCCCTGAGGCAATAACTCATTTACTGCTGCCTCTGCCAACAGAAGCAAGCAGGAATTATGTATTTTTTAAACTGTCGTCACACTACATATTGCCAAATGGATTCATAACTCCATATTTACTATAGGTTGTTTTAAAATACATGTTGAATTCCATATAAGGAAAAGAAGGTTCAGACAGGAAGTATAAAGTCTGTTCATCTGAGTCTGATGTAAAAAGTATGTTATTCTGCAGCACTGTTAGAAATTAATGCATCAAATGATTATAGCTGCATCACATGATGGCTACACCATGAAAAGGAACAAGCTTCTCAGATCGTCTTTCGTTTTAAATAGTGGGCATGAGGAGCTTTTCCCTACATTTTTCCTTTGTTTCTCACCAAGCCAACCCACACTGCGTTTTTATTGCTACAACATTTCAATCTCATCTTCATCTAACAAAAACACATGGTTCCAGTGTACATCTAAGTAGGGAGTAGCAAACCTTCTTAATGATAAAAAAAGAAAAGAATATTTTTTATAGCATTACTAAGCAATCTGTTAGTATGTAGATAGCAGCTAATGGTTATTATGGCAACTTATTGAGATGAACAGTGTGTCCAGCACTGTAGATACTCTCTTTTCTCTCTACTCTGCTAGTGATTTATAATCACTCTCATATTATTTAGGGTCTGGACCACTAAAGCTGCGGCATTCAGGATACTTGGATATTGTTCGCTGAGATAATGATGACAGTGTAAGCAAACTCCTTAGTTTAAAAATGAGAAGGTGCAACAATACTTAACAGCAGCTCAAGTTGGAATGAAATCTGTTAGATGGAGGACATTTGCCCCTGAATGGACCTTGGTGTTAACGGACATCAGCTAAATTCCCGTGTGTCATCCAACTCTTTTTTTGTTTAAGTTTATTGAAGTTAATGTACATGACCAGGAGGACCTTCATGGAGAGAGTGGACAGGATACATGATGAACAGGAACTAGGAGCCTAAGAGGTGAGAGAGGAGTCCTGTTGTTAGTGGAGATGTTGTGGATGGATCCAGAGAAGCTGCACACAGGAGGTTGAAGGTGGAGGGCGGACTGCAGAGGTAGTGATGGGACAAATGAACCGAGGCTCCAAAGTGTGTCTCGAGCAAATATGGGCGTGTATATATATATATATTTCTACATCTTTAAATGAAACAGGATTTATTTCCATAAAAATCAAAGGAATCAGTGACATTAAGGATCAGGCAGTGGATCCTGTTTTGACTGCTTTACAGGTAAAATGTAACATATTATGTTAAAGAGGCTACATGCAACTTTTTCCACAAAATAAACGTAACAATAGCCTTTTTATTTGACCATTTATGACTCAAACATCTCCTAATGAGCATACTGACACCTTGTCAGCTCACAGTGGGTGCACCTATAACCCTGTATCCAATTTCTCCTATTTTCTGACGGGTCGGATTTTTCTTGCGCTGTCTGCGGATGTCACGTCAAGCACGTTCATGTTAAATGTTTCAGATCACACTGCCACCACCACTAGTCAGGAATTAGCATACACTTGCAAGCAGGGCAATGGATTGTGTGAATACACAGAAGAGACCCAGGACAACTCTGACACCAACAGTAACTCCACATAAGACTAAAAAAGTTAAACCCCTGACAAGTACCTCTGTAAACATGTTGACTTCTTTGCAGCGGATGACTTGTGAAGTGTGCACGTCCGAACGCGCGCTGCGAGAGCGAGCAGAAAGGAAGAGCAATTCCGTTTTTTGGCCACAGGTGTCAGTCGGAAGTTTACATTTTCGAAAATTGCATGTAGCCTCTTTAAGGGAGGATGGATGGATGGATGGATGGATGGATGGATGGATGGATGGATGGATGGATGGATGGATGGATGGATGGATGGATGGATGGATGGATGGATGGATGGATGGATGGATGGATGGATGGATGGATGGATGGATGGATGGATGGATGGATGGATGGATGTGCTTGAAGGTGTGTGTGTTTCTCTGGGACGGGTTGCTTCTCAGCTGCTCAGTTTGCACTCTGCTAATTTGCATAAGAGTGAGGTCACCATCATAGACTGAGTGGAATGACAATTATGTTTCCCTATTGTCTCTTTGTCTGTGCACACACATTCACACATATCCATGTGCACATTCACACTGCACAGCGAAAGACAAGAGGAGACAATCAGGAAATAGTAAAGGGAATATATCTCTCAAACACGTTCTGAATTCAAATCCAGGTTTTCCAATAGGGGCTTCTTTTTAACAATATGCCCACAAAATTAACAAAACATTCTTTGGGGTCTCTCATTAGGGAAAAAATCTCAGGGAGTCTACTTATCACTATGAAATGGGGTGTCATCCAATTCTGATGATTTGTCTGACTACCATCTACAGTCTGTAACACAATGACTGCTCATTTCAAATGCATAGAACCATCCATCATGCAACTCTTCAACAAAATCTAACTAACCCTTTAACAGGTTCATATGTTTTGCATTTTTTTGGAGGTGTGTGTGTGGGTGGGGGGGTCTAATCATGGTCTTTGTTCTGCATATTAAATCGTTATGAAGTCATTCCTAGGAATTCAAATCAGTCACCATCGTTCAACATAAAAGTTTTTTAAAGTCACCTCTTTTTCACATCAGAGTGAATGCTTTCAGGTAAACATATCCCTTGTTATGAGGAGCACACTGAGGTTGATTTCATATTGGTTCCCTTTATTTTTCAGCAATCACACACAGTTGCAGTTGGCAAATTAGCTTACAGATCCTTTCAGATGTATGGGTCTACTTTCTATCCACAGTGCTTCCTTTTTTCTCTGTCTTCGGTGCTCTTTCCCCCAAACCCCAAAAAACCCTCTCCACAGGAACAAGTGAGTTTAGCACTTCCCCTCTTCCCTTCTGAATTTCCAGCTGCTGTGCACAGACTAATGCATTCCCCAGAGTTGAGGGGTAGACCACAACCCCTAGAACAGACTGAGCTCTGGTACCAATAAACTCCAATTTCATTTAGAAATGCAAAGAGAAAAGGGGGAGAAAAAAATTATTCTTAACAGAGTAAACTTTAAAATGTCTCACTCATAAATAATTGCTCCATTGCACAGTTTTATTGATCATCTTTGGCTGTCTGTGGAGTTCTGATGTTGACAGCATATAGCTTTTAGTAAATCAAAATCAAAATATGGGAATTAGAACTAAGAGTAAAGAACAACAAGAGCAATAGATAAACAAAACAGACTTCTTTAGTGCTCCATTTTATAGTTTTCATATGCATTTTTTTTGGGACAAAGTGTCCCATTATTATAAAAGTTAAAACGGAAAAGGCTAACAAAGGCCAAAAACAGAAACGTAAATCTTATAAATTGCTGCTTTAATTTATCTGCCAGTTCTTCTGTTGGTTTCCATCAATCTCATGGCCTCAGTCATCTTAACAGTTTAAAATGCGCTCCATAATTTCTCTGACCACCAATCAAAAGTCATAAAATCTCAAATTTATGAGAATGACTTAAACGTGAGAATATTCCAGGAAAAATTATTTATAGTTTCTTGTTTTTTTAAATACAATGTTGAGAAAATACATTGAGAAAAGGCTCTATTTTACACCAAAACTTGAGTTTCTGTGCTTCAGGCCAGAAAAGCAGCTCTCTGATCCAGAGTGAGAGTGGAAAAACAACAGCAACATAGAGAACTGTGACATTGAGGACAAAACTAAATGAAATATGGTTGTCAAAACCATATCTTTCAGAGTCAAAGTCTTATGCAGGCACATTGAGATATCCGTCTGAAAATTACTGATCATTCTCTATTGGACCAGTTGTAAAATAAGTGCAAACAGCTTCTAGATAGCTTTTTCTTAATTTGATCAACTTTAATCATATATTTCTCAGGGTCATTAAGATTCTATAAAGTTTTGATCGTGGTGAATCGCTCTTTTAGTCATCTTAAATCAGTCAGCACCATTTGATAGTGTTGATCCTGCTGTACTCATTGAACATTTATAAAAAGGGGACAGAGATCTATCAATGATGTTTATGTTTATCTATTTCTTATCTAATCGAAAGTGTTATCTGACAACTAGCTTCCTATGTCTGGCATGTGGAATGCCAAATGTTACCCCTGTTCACCATGGTCTAACAGCAAATAGGAACTGGATTTCTTCAATTGCATCATGATAAAACTGACAACATTGTTCAGTTTCTTGAAACTTAAGCACCTAATATATTTTTAAAAATCTGATGAAGGACTTTTTGTTGCTCCTTCTTTCAGGCTGAAATCACATCAGTCTGGGGAATGTTATTTCTCTGTTCTAGGAAACAGAGTGTGGGAACATTTTTATTTGGATGTTTGGACAACAAGCTCGTATAAATTGTTTATCTTACATATAAGATAAGATGCATCTCTTTGCAAAATACCTATAATTATTCCATCTCAATTGGGAAATGAATTGCTTTACTGTTGGGTCTTTCTGACTGCTGTATTTAATTGTGGATATATGTTTTTATTGCTTGCTTTTAATGCAAAGCACTTTTTAGCTTTGTAAGGTTTGGAAAATTGCTTCATGAATAAAGTTTTATAAACTGATTTAGTTTCTTAGTTTAATAGATTTGTGTTAAAATATAATACATATATTATTCTTGATTCAGTTTCTTACATTTTTCGCATGTTAATCTAAATGCTTCAATTAACTGTCATTTTGCTGCTGTTACAGTTGAATTTCCCCTTTTTGGGACAGTAAAGGATGATTCTATTCTTAAATTCTTAAATTTAAACTGAAGGAATAAATTAGGGATATACATGGGATTCCACAATCACCTGATGCTCATCTAAATAACAATGCAGCTCACAGAACGTCTTTCATTATTTAATTTCCTACTTCAGAAGAGAGGACTGTCTGAGCACATTATGAACCATCTGTGATGTTGCTGCATAGACAATGGTAAAAATATTGTCAGTGCACAATGACTGAACTATCACAACGGTGCTGGAACTTGTGATTTCTGGGGGGAAAAACCTGTACATCTTTGTCTAAAAAAGAAATGCAACTAAATATTCTAAAAGAGGTTTTCCAGCTAAATAAAAGTGTTCAGTTTAATGGAACATAATTCTGACTACTAAGTTAATTCAGATTGTCTCCACCTTTACGTCTATTGTCTTCCTTGTCTTCAGTCGCCATAAATTGTCTGTATTAGGTTAGTGTTGTCTAACTTTTAGAGGTGGGGAGTAATGAAGTACAAATACTTTGTTACTGTACGTAGGTTTTTAAGCTTTTCATGTATCTGTATATTACTATTACTAGTAATAATTTTTCTGATTACTTTTTTACTTTTACTGCCAACATTTAAACACAAAACGCTGTACTTTCTACTACTTATATTCTCAAAACAGGTTATTTACTTCTACATGTATCGATAACAGCATGGCTTAAAGTCATAGTTAAATAGCAAAATTAATTGCACAAAAAAAGCCCATCCAGTGAGACCACAAGATGTGACAGAAAAAAATATTAACAGCAGCATAGATAAAGACATTGAATTGGGAAACATTGCAGATGATAATGGAACAGTTTCAGAAAAGCATCCATGGCCTTATATAAGGGGACTCCTCGATGTTGTCAACTCCACGAACAATTTGTTGCAAACTTGCTACATTTTGGGCCAACCTAAACACAACAAAGTTTTGGCATTCAAGAATTTTTCAATAAATGTAGAAAAAAAACACATAGGTAAGGATGAATTTTTCAGGTAGTTTGTGAGCTATAGGAAAACTATCTCATTTTGTGTGCCCAAAACCTTTTTTGTTTTGTAGAGTTTTCAAACGAGTTATAAACTCAACAAAAAAAGAAACGTCCTCTGACTTTCAACTGTTTTTACATTCAGTAAACTTAATGTGTGTAAATATTTGTATGAACACTAAAAGAGTCAACACCATAAGACATAAACTAAAAATGTTTCACAGACATGTGACTAACAGAAATAGAATAATGTGTCCTTGAATGAAGGGAGGCTCAAAATCAAAAGTACCAGTCAGTATCTGGTGTGGCCACCAGCTGCTTGAAGTACTGCAGTGCATCTCCTCCTCATGGACTGGACCAGATTTGTTAGACTTGCTGTGAGATGTTACCCCACTCTTCCACCAAGGCACTTGCAAGTTCCTGGACATTTCTGGGGCGAATGGCCCTAGCCCTCACCCTGTGATCCAACAGGTCCCACACGTGCTCAATGGGATTGAGATCCGGGCTCTTCGCTGGCCATGGCAGAACACTGACATTGCTGTCATGCAGAAACTCAGGCACCGAACGAGCAGTATGGCTGGTGGCATTGTCCTGCTGGAGGATCATGTCCGGATGAGCATGCATAAAGGGTACCACATGAGGGAGGAGGATGTCTTCCCTGTACCGCAAGGCATTGAGATTGCCTGCAATGACAACAAGCTCAGTCCGATGGTGATGTGATATACCGCCCCAGACCATGACGGACCCCCCACCTCCAAATCAATCCCGCTCCAGGGTACAGGCCTCGGTGTAACGCTCATTCCTTCGACGATAAACACAAATCCGTCCATCACACCTGGTGAGACAAAACCATGACTCATCAGTGAAGAGCACTTTTTGCCACTCCTGTCTGGTCCAGCGAAGGTGGGTTTGTGCCCATAGGCGGCGTTGTTGCTGGTGATGTCTGGTAAGGACCTGCCTTACAACAGGCCTACAAGCCCTCAGTCCAGCCTCTCTCAGCCTATTGCGGACAGTCTGAGCACTGATGGAGGGATTGTGTGTTCCTGGTGAGTCGGGCAGTTGTTGTGGCCATCCTGTACCTGTCACGCAGGTGTGATAGTCGGATGTACCGATCCTGTGCAGGTGTTGTTACACGTGGTCTTCCACTGCGAGGATGATCAGCTGTCCTTCCTGTCTCCCTGTAGCGCTGTCTTAGGCGTCTCACAGTGCGGACATGGCAATTTATTGTCCTAGCCACATCAGCAGTCCTCATGCCTCCCTGCAGCATGCCTAATGCACGTTCACACAGATGAGCAGGGACCCTGGGCATCTTTCTTTGGGTGTTTTTCACAGTCGGTAGACAAGTCTCTTTAGTGTCCTGCGCTTTTAGAACTGTGACCTTAAATGCCTACTTTCTGTAAGCTGTTAAGGTCTTAACGACCATTCTACAGGTGCCTGTTAATTAATTGATTATGGTTAATTGAACATGCATGGAAAACATTGTTTAAACCCTTTACAATGAAGATCTGTAAAGTTATTTGGATTTTTACAACATTATTGTTGAAATACACAGTCCTGAAAAAGGGACGTTTCTTTTTTTGCTGAGTTTAGGTATGCTGATCTATTTAACCACTTTGTCAATGATGACTGAGAAACCACACTAGTGTAACATATTTCAACATAGTTCCAGCCACTGCAGCCTCCCTCACACTCAAAGTCATACAAAAGCATGAAAAGGCTTTAGATTATTTGCAGAAACCCCATATTGGACTAATAATAATCTGCTCAAACTATATTACAGTTTTGTAAACCATGTACAAAAACCATGTAAAATGCTTAACAGTAGACCAGACAAGGATTGGGACATTATTGTTGAAATACACAGTCCTGAAAAAGGGACGTTTCTTTTTTTGCTGAGTTTATTTTGTCATTGAAGGTGAAAATTATTTTTACTTTTGCACTTAAGTACATTTCAGAACCTCAACTTTTTTACTTTGACTTTAGTTAAGGAGTTCAATCAGTACTTTCTGTTTTACCAGTCTTTTTTAATCCAAGTATTTGTACTTTTACTTTAAGTAAAGAATGTGAGTACTTTTGCCACCTCAGACAACTTTCTATGAATCAAACTTATAGCTGCTTGTTTTTAAAAAATAAAATAAACCTGATTAAACGGTCGGTCACTTAACAGTGTAAGATAAAAAAGAGCCATCTTTCTTCAATATTAAAATTTGACAAGCTGAGTAAAACATCTTACAGTTTTCCCAATTGTAACCCAAGTTTGGACTTATTGAAAGAAGAAATACTTCCCATTTTTTACTTGTCAGGCGCTGAAATGAAACACTGTCGGAACAGGTCCTGATGACAACGTTTACCCTTTTAATGTTAAAGATAGCTTTGCTTGCCCTCCTCCCCTCTTATTATAATAAACCTTTTCTCTAATTTTTTCCAGGTATTAACTTTCACTTGCTCTAAATATCAAACACAAAACTTTCTTCCCACATTAGTAGAAATGCCATTTCTGTCTAAATCATGTGGCCTTTTATAGACACCACAGGTCTTGTGAGACTGTCTCAGAGTGTTTATGACCCGTGCAGACTTCACTCAATGACTAACACTTAAATTACAGAAGTACACATGTGAGGATGAATGCATTTCCTACCATCCTGACATCAAGGGTACGGCAGCTATGAATAAGCTCCTATTTATAACAAGCCAGATATAAAATGCCAGATTCAGCTAAATAAAATAATATGACTATGATAAATCATTGTAAGGCATTTCCCTTATTTAATGGGACTTACATCTTCAGCATCTCATTTGAAAAACAAAAATTATGTTTGTTGAAAAATAAAAAATAAATATATTAAAACTGCAAAAGCCTGGTTGTCTAAGTGCTTATCCTCTTAAAGTGATCATTTGTTGAAGCAACGTTGGATTTTATTCCAGCATTAAGTGTGCTTGAGGGCACACATGGAATCAGTCATAGTGAATCTGACAAACCACAACTGAAGTTCAGGTTTCCTATTTGCACTTTACTAACATTAGCATTTTTAGTTAAAGCTATAGTTTCCAAACAGGTTACAAAAGACCAAAAATGATCTCATTCTCCAGAAGTATCAGTCAGTAGAAAGACAACAAAAATAATCCACAGCATAATGAAAATATGTAGACTAAATGAAGACATAAAACTCTTCTTTAACAGACTGCTGAAAAAGTTGACATTAAATTGAACTGAATAACCTTATGTTCCACAAACTGCTCTGTGTGCTCTCAAAATGCTGTGGAAATTAATTGAAGCTGCTGAGATAAAACCTTAAAAACATTCAGTAAAATTGAAATGCATGTGAATTGTGAAAAAACATTATTTAATTATTTCTCATGTTTACAGGATCATTTCACTTGCTAGGAGTATTTCAGAGCATGAAGTAATCCTTGAGCACACTGCTTCCAATATCCTTCTCTAGGTTTGTTTTGAAATACTTTCTCCTCTGGAAGAGAAAGCGAAAGGTTTAGAATTTTTTTTCCTACCGGCTATCTAAGTACAGACCTGTCAAAAACATTCTTTGACTTTTTTGTAGAGGTGGGAGCTGCTTCAGAGTGCAAATGAATGGAGAGAGAAAGGCAGACATGGACGACAATGATGAACTGACCAGCTGACACCAAGACCAAGACCAGTCAGAGTAGCAAGCTGGGATTAGCTTGGTTAAAATACGGTTGCATAGTTTTTGTTTTTAACCATAATATTCGATTATCTTTCAGCAGGATAGAGAAATAAAGCAAAAAAGAAAGGGAAAGAAAGAAAGAAAGAAAAGAACTGCCACCCATCTGACATCTTTCCAGCCTCAGAGAAACTTCCTTGAGCAGACAGCAACCGTGTGCGCCAATGTTGACGATTCATTCCGACCTAAAGAAGCAAGGCAGCTGATCGAACCTGAAGCAGAACAGTAAACTGGTTCAAAGAAACTGTCTAACCTACCTGGAGGTACTCCCTGTTCCGGGATTATGCTGACTCTGACTGGTTTTATTTTGCCTATATATTTTTATGTTATTATTGAGGTTTTAGATTGTAACAGCACACCTTCTTGGCAAGGTCTCCCTTTGAGAAATAGATGTTTATCTCAAAGGACTTCTTGGTTAAATTAAGGTTAAATATATAACATAAATAAATAACACATCACTCAACTTGTGATCCTGTCATTCATGCCCTCCAGCTCCTTGAAAACAGTCATTTACATACGTGACGCTTGTGCTTCACTTTTTTCTCCTGTGAAAGTGGTTGATTTAAAGCCTCATGCAGAGAAGTATTTCAACCTTTAGGTGTCATTCTGGAAAATGTCTTTGCATGCGATGTATAAACAAATTTTTATACATTAATGCCATCATGTCACCAAGTCCAAGAGTATTTGTCACCGCTGAGTCAGAACACACTGAAGACACTGTGGCGTAGGCCAGCAGGGAAGCCCCCCCAGAACAAGTAATAGGCTGTCATCAACAGACGCATCAGCTTTTATTGAAGAATGAACAAACACAAAGCATCTGTCACTGCTTCTTTCTGCAACCTTTGCCCACATTGTTGGCCGAATAAAAACGCGAACGGTATTTCCACTGCATTATTCAGGGGCTTTGTAAAGTACGTTGGGTTGCCGTCATGAACATCCTTTCAGCTGTGTCATCCAGCTATAAGAGCGAGCTTCACAATGCATTTAGCTCTGCTACGACTTACAGTCAATAGGCCTTGGCCCTCTGCCCCACATTCCTGCACAGGACTGACAATGATTAACATCCAACATGGATTCCACTTGTCCAGCAGACGGCGAAATAAAGACGGACAGGGACATGTGGAGAAAGGGAGGGAAAATGCAATAAACAGATGGACTGTGGTGAAAGTGTAGTCTTTTTCACAGAAACCCTTTCAGTCAGTGGTAAGTGATAGTCTCCACTGGGTTCTCATGAGATAAGCCGTTTCATATCTGTGTTGTTCTTGCAGCTTGTGTCTGAACACAGATGGGATATGGACTTGTCAGGCTGCACCTGCATTCTCACTTTACACCTCTTGTACTTTGAAAAACCTGCAAGATTCATAGCATTTTTATACATACTTTGAGTCCAAGAACTTTTAATTTTGTAGCCGTTTCTTAGCTGGTGTACAAGAAGAAAATAGGTAATGTTTTGACTTTGTTCTGTACAGCACAAAAATCTCCAGTACCACATATCTGCCCACAAACTAATTTGACAATTTACATTTGTCTCCATGTACGGCCCATACCCCAACCCCCTCCCCCCCAAAAATACTGCTTACTCAAATCATCATTCCTTCAGTATACCACCTTTGAGATTTGCTTATATAACTGGATTCAACTACCAAGCACTAAGTTTGGCCGTTTATCATTTGTTTATTCTCCCTTCAAACTGAACTGTTCTAAAATCTAAGCTCTGAGTATGTAAGCAAAAACTATAAAGGGATAGTTAAGGATTTCTGAAGTAAGGCTTTCTTAAAAAGTTATAACCAGTAGATAACTTTACTGTAATTGTCATGTTTTGTAGATTGAGGACCCAAATGCAGAGAATGAAATTCATTATGAAGGCAGATTAACAAATAATGATGAGTAGGTACACTTAGGGAACGATAAAGCAAGAGAAGAAAGACGGAGAATACAGTGAGGTATGACAGAAAGTGAGTGGCTTAAATACTGAGGGTAGAGTGTGAAATGACAAGGGAACCATAGGGAAACTTAATCAGGGTAATCAGATGTAGGTGGGTGAGTGACTGAGCAGACAGAGGTGAATTGCAGCTGGGAAGGAGGCAGGATGGCAGCCAGGAAATAAACAGAACAGAGAAGGAAAACAAAGGTTGAAACATTAAACAGAAGGTTTAATCAAAGAAAAATCCTAAATGCATAAAGCACAACAGAACTATTACAGAGAGATGAACTACAAAAGACCAGACTGAAGTATAGAAATAAAAAAATCACAAATGAAAACTGAAAATAGGAACAAAGAAGAATCTAAAGTTCTAACATAAACAAAACCCCAAAACAACCAGCATCATGACAGTAAACCAAGTTTGGTTCTATCATTAACAAATTAAGTTTGGACTTAAACTGGATGTAAATTGAACATGGCACAACTAGCTACCAGCACTTTTTCCTAGTTCACTGTTGATTGCTACATGGTTTTATTTAAAGGACAGATAACTGATCCCAAAATTTGTTATGACTACCACTGAAGGCCACACTGGTACCAAAAGTGGTAGGACCCCAGTTCGAAAACCATTTATGTAAGGATGAATAGGGCCATGTATCATGAGATGCTGGGCAAAAACCTCCTCCCATCAGTGAGAGCATTGAAGATGAAACATGGCTGGATCTTCCAGCATGACAATGATCCCAAACAAACTGTCTGGGCAACGAAAGAGTGGTTACATAAAAAGCATTTTAAGGTTCTTGAGTGGCCTAGCCAGTCACCAGACCTCAATCCAATAGAAAATCTGTGGAGGAAGTTGAAAGTCTGTGTTGCCCAGCAACAGCTCTAGAGAAGATCTGCATGAAAGAATGGACCAAAATAGCAGCTACAGTGTGTGCAAATCTGGTGAAGACCTACAGGAAACATTTGACCTCTGTCATTGCCAACCAAGGTTACATTACAAAGGACTAAAATGAACTTTTGTTATTGGCCAAATACTTATTTTCTGTACCATTATATAAAATAATTCTTTAAAAATCATTCAATGTGATTTCCTGGAATTTTTTTTCACATTATGTCTCACACAGTTGAAGTGTAGCTATGATGAAAATTACAGACCTCTCATCTTTTTAGGTGGGAAAACTTCCACAATTGGTGGCTGCCAAATACTTTTTTGCCCTACTGTACTGTACCATAGGCAAAATAACAAAACTTCATTAAAAAAATCAGAGCTATCCCTTGGTATCTCCTTAATGAATAAATACAGTTTTCAAAGTATTGAACCAGATCTCCTTGAGGCGATTCCTGTATAAAATGGGCAAAAACTAAACTAAGGTAGATATAAAAAGAACTTATGTTAAGGCTGAGTCATAAAATCATGCCTCTTTTCACCCTTCTGTGTAAGACTTGGACTGACCGGTACATCAATCTTGATGAGGGCTATGTCTGACTTCTCGTCCACATCTTTGATTTTAGCGTCGTAGGAGGCACCGCTCTTTAGCTCCACTTTCACCCTGTGTTTATTGGCCACAACGTGAGCATTGGTCACAATCTGGCCGTCTTCTGACACAACGAAACCAGAGCCACTGGCCACAGCAACCTCCCGCTTGGAGTAAGTCATCCTGCAGAGGAACAGACGAGGATAGAGAGAGGGAGAAGAAAAAGTATTTACTTACAGACCAACAAATAATAATAATATGTATCGGTTCAGAACAGTTATATTTTTGTACATGCTTACTTAATATAAAATCTATATATTATTAGAGATGCACTGATTAGAGTTTTGTGGCTGATTTCGGATCTTTGGAAAGGTTTGATTTAAAACCTCTTCCCAAACCCTAAGATATTATTTAAAACAAAGTTTCCTTTTATGCAGCTTTTTCAGTTTCAAACACCTTGCTGATATTGAAAGGGGCCAACTTTAAGTCTTCTTTCCTCAGAGCCAAATCTCTACAGGAGGGTTATTGTTAGTTAAACCTGATAAGAGCGTTGTGGAGGTGGTGGGACAAGAAAGGGCAGGATTTTTGAGTTTCCGACAGGCACCAGTTAAAGCCAACCAAGCAGAGGCTGCCCGATTTTAGGAAAACACATTGCTATATTATTTTTCGGAATATTGTACTGACACTATGGATCGTATTTAACACACATTTAGCTCTGTCTTCACTTTCGTTTTCATCTTAGGAATGTTCCTGTCTTTCCCCCTGAGCTGTGTGATCCAAATCGCTCTAAGATGTAACATGATAGGAGATAAACGAAATAGAAATTCAACCAAAGCAAACATTACTATAAATTATAAATGTAGCAAACATTGCATATGCTAAAAGCCATTTAAGATTATGATTTTTGTACACATTAATATTTCAATGATAAGTGCCATTTGATATATTGTGCAGCTCTACTGAACTTGTTGAGCTCTGGACATCAGCCAGTTTCTAGGTGCATTTCTAATATCAACAACTAAAAATTAGAAGGTTAGTCATTGAGAATAAGAAGGTATCTGAGGCAAAGAGAGACATGATTTTACCAAACTACTTTGCAGACAACTTTGGCAGGAAAACTTAAGGTGTTACAGACAGACAAAATCTGGTGAAGTGAAGGGAAATTTTAGTCTGCACCACTTTCCCACACTCACATAAACACACATTCAGATGAACAACTTGTACGTACTTGCGGAAAAGTTCAATGTGAACCACAGAAGGAGCGATTTTCTCAACCACGTCGGCGATGAAGTTGTATTTGTGCCTCGGGCTGTCTGGATTGTCCTGAGCTGCGCACACACACACACACACACACACACACACACACACACACACACACACACACACACACACACACACACACACACACACACACACACACACACACACACACACACACACACACACACACACACACACACACACACAAAAGATGTTAGACTGGCAAAATAAACAACCCATTCACTGAAATAGTGCATGATGTAAGAGCCGTGTGAGAATAGAAGACTGACAAAAAAGCTGACATTTATCATAACACAGAGCGGAAAAAGAAAATATGACACTTCTGAGGCTCATACCGTCTAGGTCAGCTCTGGCATACATGCTCATTTGCAATGTCTGGCCATAAACATAAGAAATGAATGCTTTGAAATTGACTGAATCACATATGCAGCTTGGAGCCACTTAGAAAATCCTGACCAGGTAATTAACCCCCTCTAAGATGAAAGTTTAAACAAAACTCATTGTTTCCTTTGAGCTTTTTATCCTTCTATTTCTAAACCCTTTTCTGCCACGTAGTTGGGACCATTCTTTTTCTCTCTCGAGGCCAATTTTCAGTCATTACTTTCTGAGAGGAAGAGTCAAAGCCACCCATGAGACCTGGGATATCATTAATTGCGCCTAAGAAATTGGGACACTTTTCGCTTGAGGTGCAGTTACGCTAACACAGCCTCAGAATGAAAACCATATTTGCTAAAGGAACATCACTAAATTATACAGTATGAAAACATTTGTCAACCCACAGGGGGTATATGGTGTCTTCAAATGATCCCCAAATCCTTCCCAGCTGTCAGAAACCACATTTTATTGCAATTCATTGAAGCCTTAAGGCATTTCAGGGAAAGGCAGAAATGTACAGCACTATGTGAAGCAAAGACAAAGTCAAGGGGTCAATAAAGTAATAAAGACATATCCTGAGGGAAGGATGTATTTCAGAAGGTGTTCACTGGATTTTATCTGATAGCTGCTGAGTATTCTTCCCATGCACTAAAATGGCAAATTTACACTAATTATGAATAGAAATAGCTTTCTTTAAAACCTCCAAACTTTTTATTTCCCCTTTTGAACTATAAATAAAGTATTAATTGTTATAAATTCCAGATGCATTGAAGTTAGGTAATGGAAAGACTGGAGTAATTCCCTCCAAGTTAGCTTTAGATCTGGGAGGTTTGTGGTCAGCTTGGATAGGAATAATGTTACCACAAACAGTCTTACTGGTCAGAACTCATCTTGTTGCTACAGTGTTAATAAAGGCTCCCAATTCCTTCCAGTTCAACATGTTAATATAAAAATGGAAGGTTCTCTGCTCAAACAATACCAAAATTAAACTTTTTGGCCTGCGCACAAAATGCTATGTGTGTCAAAAAATCAATGGTGGCATTATCATGCTGTGGGAATGCATTCCTTCATCCAGGACAGGAAATCAAGTAAATGTTAATGGGAGAATGGTTGGAGATGAACACAGAGCAATCCTGAAAGAAAACCTGTTGAAAGCCACAAACTTAAGACTGGGGAGAAGGTTCAGGACAACGAACCAAAAACTACAGCCAGAGCTACAATGGTTTAGATCAAAGCACATTCAAGTATCTGAATGACCTCGTCAAAGTCCAGACCCTCATCAACTTTAGAAGCTGTGGCAAAACTGAAGTTATTTTTGTTCATAGATACTTTCCGTCCCATTGGACTGAGCTTGACTGAGCTTTTGCAAAGAAGAAAGAGCTAAAATTCAGTTTTTAGACTATAAATGTCTCCAACGTGGGAGATGGTCCATCCCTACTCAGTAGTTTCTGACATAAAGTGAACAGTAAATAAAACATTAAACAAAGTTTGGCAGACACACAGACATGACTCAGTTTGCATAAAGCTCTTGATGATTTGCTTCGAGTTGTTGCGAGTTAAGACTGCCTCCCCCCATATGGAAGACATATGGAGACATTTGGTGACTGCTAATAAAAGAGTCAAATAACGTTAAGCATCCGTTAACAACAATCAGATGACTGAAAGATTGTTTCTGGAGTTGGCGAAGGTCTTAAAAGTCAGGAAAGCATTAAAACGTGTTCTAAATAATTTCTCAATAAAACATCCAGTTGTATTTTTTGCAACGTTTAGCACACACAGAGCACACTATCCTCACAGCTTGGTGTATCCATTAGCTCTCACAGAACAGTACAACCACAAAAGGTCCCAGTTCAGGGTCTCAGCTTGTTTTCCCATACATCTGTCCCAGTGCTTTACTGGTGCTAACACATAGAGGCAGCTTTTTTTTGCTACATAAAGAAGCAAATCCAGATCAGCTCATTTGGCTTATTTAAAGTCATCCAAATAAGTCAAAACGAATTCCAAGTAAAACTCCAAATCTGCACAGCCTGTCATGCTGTTATGTAAGAGCATTTTACTTGTTTTTGGTTTAATGTCAACATTTTTGGTGTTGTTGTGAAAAACCTCACTTCCTGCCTCTTCCCTAATTGGTTCCACCTGCACTCTTCTGCATGTCCAGTTGTATTTAAGTACTGCTGTAACAGACAAAAAAGATTACATCATGTTAACTCTCAGACATTTCTTTGACCTCAGTGGAAAACATAATGAGTTTGGTTATTTTTGCAGGACATTGCAGGGGTCCTGAGGCCTTTCCCAGCTGGCAGTCAGAGGAGAAAGGCAGGTTAAAGGCTGCCACTTCATTGACAGAGTAAACACTGAATCAGACAGGCGTTCATTCTCACCTTCCCGGTCAATTTGAACAAATCACCAGTTAAAGTAAAGGGCATGAGTTCTGACTGCAGGCAACACATATGCACAAACAAAGTATCCAAATGTCAGATGGAAAGGCAACAGCTGACCCGAAGATGCAAACACAATGAACTGACATGCCAAAAAGCTGGAAACTGTGCAGGAAAGTTCATTAGAACATGAGAAAATACAACTGAGGTACAAAATGAATACAAGACCAAGGCTAAGCTATAACAAATGCTGATGATGTACTAAGAAACTAGAGAAACAACTGAAAGTATCTTGGATGATAATTTGCCTTTTCCTTATGTTATTTAATTGAAACCAAGGACGAACGGGAAATCTAAATATGATTTGTTTATCAGGCTGTAATTTATATAAAATGCTGTCAACCATTTTGAAAGACCAAAACGAATTGGGCAATGCTATCATGTTTAAAAACATCAATTTTGGGTACAGTGCATATGAACTGGAAATGCTACAAACTAAATAAAAGTATTTATATTTATAAAAACCTGGCTAAGAAGTGATCTAATTTCTCTTTGCTTGAGACCCAGAAAAACGATAAAATACCAACTGTGATCTGGGTATAGGCCAACAGAGCATCAGTATGAATCTTCCAACTCTAAGTACTTGCTTTTCAAAAAGAACTCTGCCAAGATTTCAAGTCTGCTCCTCAAACAGCTCAAGATGATTTGACTGAATAACAAACCTCAGGGAGCTGAAGTGAGTGTGTGCTCATTACTCCATAGGTCAGTATGTCTCAGCACCTATGTGTCTATCAGCCAAAGTAACTCTTCTTGTGGCTTTCTGGTAGATGCATAACCTTTCTTTGCCTTGGTCTAATTTTCTTCTTCTGTGCCAAATTGTTCTTTGGTTGTTTTTGTGTTTTCTATACTCACAGAACAGGTACACATCAGAATTTTAGAAATTTGAACTGTAACTTATCTTGGGGAATAAATTGTGACCCAACAGTGACTATAGAGCAAGGGTGTCCAACTCCAGTCCTAAAGGACAGTTGCCCTCCATCTTTTAGATGTGTAAATGATCGAATAATCAAAATGGCTCTATTATCTCCTCAGTATGTCATCAAGTTCTGCAGAGTGTTGGGAGCAGATCTTGTTTCTGCATGCTGCATGGAAGAGCCTTGTAGTAGTAGTGCCAGCTTATTGATGATATGTGGCCTGGAGCACCTGTGGACTGTAGCACCTGTGGTCATTTGAGAATTAGAAAGAGATCTGGAGCCATGCTGGTGTCATGCCAATGCTGCAACATCACCAAGCTGGCAACACTCTAAGAAGGCTTCTCTTTTTTTTGTAATTTCCTGGCACCGTGGGTGCCAAAACGATCTCACCAGCCAGCTGAAACAAACAGTCCACACTCTCACACAGAAAGAAAAAGACATAGCATGTTCAGATTCCTTGCACATAGAGATTGGCATGTGATGGACTACTACTGGAATTGGGCCTTCAGGTGGCGAGAAGCGAACACACCTCCAAAACACTTAGGCCTACATTGTGCCCGTTGTGACTTCGACCTGCAGTTCAAACAGAAAACAAAATTTTCACATTGTGAAGGAGAGCCTTGGCCTGGTATTTAGCAATGAAGAGAGAGGACTAAATTAGAGTGAGCAGCTGCTTAATGGGTTTATTTGATCATTTTATAATATTCAGAGAGACACATAAAAAGACAAAGTGTGCATGAGTCCTTCTGACTACACTCATTAAGGCTTGGTGGTACACTGCATCTGAACACAAACACCCTGCTTTGAATCCTTTCATGTTTCTGATAAGCTGATTAAATCACTTGGGGGATTTCTCCCTCCACAGCAAAGCAGAAACTGATGGTGGAGGAGCAGAAACCTCTCATATTTGTAGGAAAATACAGAAGATTGTGAGGAAGTATCTTAATGCAGATGTGATCCCCATCATGATATCATTGTGAGAAAGTAGTGTAAACAGTGTTTAAAGGACTGGCAGGGTTTTGGGTCTCGTTTCTGCAGAACCAACCCAAATCATCAACTCTCCACTACTGTGCTTGAGTGATTACATTATGTGTTTGTGCTGGCACACTCGATTCAATTAGAGCTGTTTTTGTCAAAGAGAGAAGATTGTTATGACTTTTCTTTAAGACAAGCCCTGCTTGCTTCACTGTTTAACTAATTATATTGGCATAAACATGTATCATGCTAGCAGAGGCTCGTTGAGTCTAACATGCAACCATACAATCTGCTGAAATGACACAGTCTGCCCTTGGAGTGAACTTTCTGGTACACTAGGATGGGAAGACTAGTTATTGTCTTGACTGTTACTACTTATTTCTACTTTTTAAATTCGGTACAATAAAACTATTATTCTAAGATAATTGGTTATCACACCCAGAACTATTCCATGTATCTGTATGAGGTTAAGTAAACACACATTTGATAAGCGGCAAGAGAGACACTGAGAGCAAGTAAGAAAACAGATGAGTAAAACACGAAAACAGGAGCAGAGACAGACTGGTAGAATGATACAGACAAAAGTCAGACACATGCATAAAAACCATGCTTTAATATTGTGCACAGCTGAGACAAGTTCAGAAAAAAATGTGCACATTCAGCAAATCTCAGCAGCCAGAGTCACTGGGTGCGCTCTGCAGCATCAGCTGGGAAAGAAGGTAGGAACAGTACAGGGGATCATCAGCTACAGACTGCTGTGGGTTTTTTTTCTTGTTGGAAGTGTCTATATTATTATTGTAGCACTAAAACCCAAATTTGACATTTAGTTCATCGATAAACCTGAAGACTTATGGAAATCTATTTGATGCAGGTAATTTCTTCTAGACCCATCTCTATCCTGTCTTTCACTAAAGCCTTACAGATTCCCTAAAGCACATTGCTTCTGAAAAAGTGGATCATTTCTAACTAATGACACCAAAGGTTTGAGGCTATATTGTGACCTAGTTTTTATTGCCAAAGCAAACTGCTTGTTTAATCAAGATCATTATTGTCCAGACGCAAAATGAGATCATGCAACTGTACTGTACTTGCACATGTTTTCTTAATGTGGGGCCAGGTTTGCAGGGGTTGGTCAGTGTCCTCAGAGAGGGGTTGAGTTTCTGTGCAGACTTCAGCACAAGTAATGCTAGAAATAATATGAAACTGAGTGTATTGGAGACAGTATTGTTGTAAAGTTTGGACAGTAACACTTGAAATACGACTTGCTTTGCTGCAGAAAAACAAACTTTCCCTGGATGGAATTAGTAGCGCTCACCACAGTCTGTTTCAGACATGGTTAGTTGCCTGGGAATGACTCTCAGTAACCCTTTAAGTTGCTACCAAAACTGACAGCAAATGCGGTGATGCAGTCTGCCCCTAAACTGCGCCTCCACGTTTTCAGATGTACAAATAAAAACCTTTCCTTAAATGAGTGGGCTGCTAATTTGGTGTTTTCCTCTGAGTCCCCTGTCCTCGACAGAGGAGGAATCGTGGCTTTGAGTCGGTTCCAGGAATTCCTCCACGTGACGCTTGGGTGTGATTTACGAGTGACAAAAGAAACACAGACTGGGAGGGAGAGTCAGAGAGCAAAACGAGGCGGAGGAAGCAGTTGGAGGTTGATACTGGGGGGAAATATATGTTTCCAAAAGCCTTGAGGGAGGTTTTAGGCCTTTGAGGCAGCAGGTGCTGAAGCTTTTCATGCATAAGTTTTTTAAGTGCCCACTTCCAAAACCAGTATGCAGGATAAATACACACCAAAACCAAAGGCATAGTACAGTATATTTGACATCTGCAGCTTTGAATGTGTGTGATCACTCCTCCTTCCAGACTGTTTCAAGTCATGTTTTAAGATATAGACACATACCACACTGATGATGATGAATAACCGACTTGTTTCCAAGAGAATGATGTCAGTTTATTATAGAACTGCTCCGAGTAGAGTGAAATGCTTTGACAAAGCACAGACCTGCAGGGAAACTGCAAGATTTATAACAAGTACATCAATATTATTCTGATTTTATTTTTATCCAACCTACAAAATTCCTTTCTAATCAACTAAATCACACTGGCCATGCGACTGGCTTCAAGAAATCCAGCCAATTATACTCATGCGACTTAACTGGGTATTCATCCCAGAGGTTAGATCAAAGTTTACATCAGCAGTGCAGCTCATGACTTCATCCAGTCAAGCAAAAGCGAAAACAGTCCTCAGATTGAGGCTGATTCTATTGGGAACAAGAGGGAAAGCCAGTTGAATGGTAGCTCTTGTTGTCCACCACACATGGATATTGTGTGCTACTCTGAGCTACAACATCTGTGTAAACTTTAGACCTGTCAGAAACTTCAGATCAGTCCAGTGGGAACTGGAGGGTCAGGCTAAACAGCTAGTAGTGAAGACTGCAGAAATACAGTTTAAATGCATCTCCATACAATGTCATTGAAAGGTTCATTCATTTTTAAAAAATTCAATTCAAAAAAGTGAAATGTGTGTTATATAAAATTAATTACATATGCTAATATATTTCAATATTTTTTGGTGTTAATTTTGATGGCTAAAAACTAACAAAACACAGAAATTTAGTTTCAGTTTAAAATAGGGCCAGTTTAATAAAAGGTTCCAGGACCTAAGTGTCAGCCAGTGAAAAGTAGGTCCATGTACAGGATATGCACTCAATCCTTGGTTATTGTTTCTTTGGCATGAATGGCATGGAGATGACGTCTTGTGGCTCTGCTAAGGCCCATATTGGCCTTTAGCTTATCTGCATTGTTAGGTGTGTTGTCTGTCTTCCTCTGGGCACTATTCCATACATTCTCTGAGATTTTGGTCAGGCCAGTTTGCTGACTAGCAAAGCACAGTGATATCATGGTGACTATAACAGGTATTGGTACGTTTGGCTGTGAGTCCAGGGGGGGATGAAATTAACGACTCCATGAGGTTTGTCACCAGAAGGAAGCATGAAGAGTGTTCTGACTTGTATTCTGAGCAAGAGACACTTCTGATGATGTCTCTTGTTCAGGAGTGGCTTAACACAAGAAATGCAACATCTGTGTAGTGGCTGCTCTGACTCCAGCTAAGGTTCACATCTTGTGAATTTCCCTCAAGCTCTAGAATCTATGTTGCCTCTACTTTCTACCATAGTTTTTCCTTCCACTCAACTTTCTATTAATATGCCAAGAAACAGAACTCTGTGACAAGCCAGCTTCTTTAGCAGTGGCCTTTTGTAGGCTTACTCTCCTTGTGAAGGGTGTCTAGGACTATCTGCTGGAGATCTGATAAGTCAGACTTCTTCCATTTGCTTGTGAAGGCCATAAAAAAATCTTTATGCAATTCAAATACAATGTATGATTTTTCTGAAAAACTGAATGTGGGTTTTTATTATGTGTAAACTATGATCATCAACACGAACTCTTGGCAGAACTCCTAAAATCTATTACCAGAGGAACAAAAAAAAAAAACCGTTCTCTCAGCATTATGGAAACCACCTCACCTTTCCCGCAGGCTCCCCGCTGAATGAAGAGAACAGGTGGCTGCTGCAGCTTCTGCGCCCGCCGACTCACCCTTTTCAGCTCGCAGATACTCCGGTAAGACACCCCGTCGCTCCCGCAGACCGGCTCCGTGGACTTGCACAGGCAGGTCCCGCTCTTGCTTCTCCTCCTCACCGTGACACTGTACCCCACCCCGCCGGCGACGGAGCACTCCAGCCCCTCTCCGCACATCGGGTCGCCGAGCTTCCCCCCGCCGCCGCATGCTTCCCCCTCGCCGGACGCACACACCGTGCAGCACTGGCATACGTCGAGGGCTTGTCCCGCCGGACAGTCCGCTGGCAGACGGGGACACATCGCTTTGTCACACACAGAGGGACATCCGACAACATAGCGGTTGGACGTTTGCGCATCAGTCTGCAAAGACGCCGCGGCCACGCACAACAAGATGGACCAAAACATTGTCCAAACAAACAAACAAACAAAAAAGAATAAAGTTTTGACAATAAAACTCGAAGTTTAAAGAAAAAAGGAAAAGTTTGGTCCCGGCTTGCAGGGCTTATAGGATGGGAGAGCTCTGTGGTGAGGAGAGTCATTGCAGCTGGAGAGGCATTTAACGGAACCTCTGCGCAACCAATCTCTGCGCACGTTTTTACTGGCGCCGCATATCACACACGCAACTTTCCAGTCAGTGGGAAAAAGGCATGGAAAGTGGTGCGTTCACGGGACGCACTGAAAGGAAAAGCAGAGTACGCTTCAGGACATTATTATTATACAATATTATATATTATTATTTGACATGAAAATAAGCAACTGAAACTTTGTTCAGACAACTGAGAGAACTTTAGTCATCATTTGCAGCATGGGAGAGCCGTATTGCTCATGTCAAAAACTGCCACTGCGTATAGGAATATGAAGGATCTGATCGAGGTGGCGAGGTATGGGGGAGAGGCGGAAATACTCATCTTTTGCTCTCTTGCAGAGAGTTTGCAAATGTCTGTCCTAAACCCCCTAGAGCTTGTGGAATCACTTAATGCGTGTATTCGTTTACTAGTAAAGCTATGGATGTTAGCAGCCTACTTTAAACTAAATAAAAAATAAAATCTCAGCAATGGAACATAAAAGAAGGGCCTGTCTGAGCTGTACTTGCTCTCCACACAAGCTGCAATGTTGTTTCCAAACTGTTTTTTGTGTGTGTTTGTTTTCGTTTTACTGCTTCCTCATTAATTAGTCACACATGGCATTAACAAAAACCTTATGGCTAAACCGAACTATTAGGAAGAAAAAAATAATGGGGAGATTGTGGGATTTCTGGAGGTTAATACAACACAATTATCCCTCATTTTAATTTAACCACTAAGTGCTCATAAGAACTTTTAAGTGTTTTAACCATATAACCAAATTACTAATAATCTGTGCCACAACCTTGTGTGATTTTGTAATTAATTAATTAATTTTCCTTTTCTTTTTTTGTTGAAATTACTCAATTTCAGTAAAAAATAATATATACTGCTGAACAGAGCTGTTAGATTTAGATGTCTGTGGCCAACTGTAAGAATCCAATAAACAGCACTGTAGTAAATCAGCATCATAAAACGCCTCAACACAGTGTGATTGACTGCGAGGAGCAGGATTCTCTGAATAGTCCCCAAGTTAGTTTAAATTGAGGGGAGTTTATTTGTATGAGGCTGTTTGGTAATGGAGGGGACTGAGGGCTGGTACCCCCCGTGGAGAGTTTAAAGCAACACAAGCATCTGTATGAAGAGGGCAATTAGAAAGTGGCAGAGGGCTGCACTGGAAACAGGAAACTCTACATTTGAAAAAAAGTAAGCCATCATTTTCATGCATAAAACCACTCATTGTATGAATGCAACTGACAGCCTCTCTAAAGACCTTTTTAGCACAAAGCCGAACCCTCTTCTGTGCAAATACATAGGCGACAAACGGTGGGAAAATATGCAGATGAAAATAACCTCATCTATAAGGAACACCCATTCTCCAACCGAGGGCAGTGAGCACAGCCAAGGATGGACTCGGCTGAGGTCTGTGTGATCTCTCCGACAGTCTGCTGTCTCAACAGCGAACAGAGATCTTAAAGAAACAGTGGGGCTTTAGTTCAATGCCCGAAACCACATTCAAGTCTCAAAGTTGATGATAATAGACTGAGAACAACAGTGTGGAGAATATTCATGACATGTGCATCCATATTTACACTTTAAAACTTTCTCATGAACAGTTTCCGTCTTTTACTTCTCAGGATCATTATCAAGGCTTTGGTATACCATACGCCATTTTTATTGGCACTTTTTGTAAAAATGGGGAAAAGGCTTTAAAAAAATGTTACTGGGGGAAAATGCAAACCTTTATACGGAGTTCACTGATTTCTGTAGGGGAAAAAAAATGGTTAAATTGTTAAAAACAAAATCATTTTTTAAACTAAATCACTCCTGAAACTATTGGTTGCCCAAAAAACTTTAGAATAAATAAAACTGAAGCAATGTTTTATTCACGATACTTAAAAAAAAAGAAAAGTTAATCAGTGTCTAGGAACTTCTAAGTGAAACTCCATGACTTTGTTTCCTTGGGCAATAAACATGACGTGACACGGAGGCCCATTTCTTTTAGTCACTGGCCACAAGGCTAGGGCCCATATTTATCTTCCCACATCGCACAGTGAGGAGGATGGTTAGAGAGGTAAAAATAATTCTCCAAAGATCACTGTTAGAGCACAGCAGCAAAGAGTTGTATCCTGGGGGTCACCAAGTTTTCATAACAACCATGTGATGACATTAATGTGTCAAGTCGTTGAGAGTGACGCCAGGAAAAAGAAGACTTTTCTGTCCTACCATCACAACCATATAAGCATTTTGAGTTTTATAAGCTCTACATCTGGGGTCAACTAGAACTAGGTGGACCCCTGCCTTTTTGCAGTTCAGTATTCCTTGATTTTTCTCTGGAACGTTACTCCAAATTAATTGCGGAAAATCTATTGTTTTCACAGTATATCTAAAATATTTGTAAGAAAATGCAACTTGGGAAGCTGAAATACAAAGGCACAATGTTGATCGACAAGCTATTGCCCAGCGTTTGCAAAGCAGCCCATCCTGGAGTGACATTTATTTTCGGTAAATTTTATTTATTTATTGAGTATTAGGTATTTTGGTCACATCTAGATAAAAGCTTTTTTTCAGTGAATAAATAATATACTTACCTCAATTCCCTGAGGAACAAGCGGCTTTCATGACGACGTAAAGATCAGCTGTCTCTCATGATTAAAATGACATCTTTCTATGAATGGTTACATTTGTAATGGCAGAAAGCAAAGGTAGATCAAGTCTTCTTATGTATTTTTTTTTTAAATGTACCTATTTTTATAACCCATGCGTATAAGGTGATAACTTTTGCAACCATCCTTATGAGAAATATAATATAAAACTATTGACCTACACATAGTGGCATGATGTAAACATTATTCTCTCCACAGGAGGGCAGAAGGGAGCAGGTTTTGCTGAGAGAAAAATTGGCATGTAATAGATGCCTCTGTAGATTGGTTGTATTTTCATAAGTGCGACAAGTACGACTCACACCCGCAGCACATTTTCAGGGTTTATTTCTTTCAAGTCATCCACTTAATAAATAGAAACAATTCAAACACCAGACAGAAATGGGAGTGAAATAGCTTGGGTCTACTAAACTGAAGTAAGACAGGCACTTAAAGAAAAATAAAGATTAGTGTGCATTATCTAGTAGGATTACAGAGTTGGGTTTCAGGTAGCTGCTTAGAATTACATGGGAGGCACAGATACAAGAAAACTCAATTCTAAAAGCATATAAATCGTAAATCTGCAAAGTCACAACAACAAAAGGATCTGTAACTAAAAAACAAATGAAAACAAAGATCACCTGAAGAATCGTTAAAATATTAGCATGCAACTGAAGCAAGTGACTAATTTCAGTGTCTTGTGTTTATTGTGAGGTTGATGTGTGACTCTTACTGATGTTTAGTCAAAATGCATACAAGTTCAACAGTTAAAATGGTGCAAAGCACACAAAGCACGGCATACTAAAGGGTAGTCTGAAAATGAAGCCGATTCAGCCTCCGATTTTGTTCTTAATTCGATACCAACTAGAGGTGGGATCAAGAACAAGTGAAGGTAGCTTTACACATAAGATGTACGCGGTTATAACTGTATACCAAAGTCAATCCCACAGATACCTGAAAACAAAGAGGTCAGTGGTAGATTTTCAAGCAAGAATACATTTGGATGCAAACATATATTTCTTACGGTTTTATCCAGTGTTGGTATAATTAGCGTGTGAATGAACCGGAGTCTAGGATAAAAAATAAAAAAAACTCCCAAAAACGACAAATAGCCAGTCCAAAATTTCAACACCATTTTTCAGACACAGACGAAAAAGCTTGCATTGTTAAACGCTCCCTTATTTGGTTGGCACAAAGTTGTTTATAAAAATCTCTGTGCCTGTGTTAAAATAAAGTTCTGATGCTGAATGTCATTCAGAACCAGTCAAATATGTAGTTTGGATCTGACAGCATCCAGAGTTCAGGGGTTTGGGGGAACACTGGGTTGTCTTTGGCAGACGAGTGCAGTTCATCGGTGTTCCTAGTTGCACGTAGATGGAAGCGCTCTGAAGATGAGTTTGTGTTACAGCTTTGTCTAGTAAAAACCAAAGCCTGGATTCACAGGGTTTCCTGTTATCCGAAGGGGGTCGACGTCCCGCAGGAGTTGAAGGCTTTCAGAGCCAGCTTAAAGTAGGTCAGACCTCACTCACTGGCAGATCAGCATCATCAATGTCCAGATGTGTTCCGGGCGCCTGGGGCTGGAAGCTGCTTCGACGTCTCCACGGTGACTCCTCAGAGTTTGCCGTGTTGATCGCAGGAGGCTGGGGGGTCACTTTGCGAGGCGTGTCTCCTGCAGGGACAGGCGTGCTGGCGTGTGGCTGTGAATGGGGCGTGGCAGCAGGCTCATGAAATGCTCGCTGTCCCACGCCAGACTGCGAGCGTGTGCTGCACGTGACAGCATCCCCCCGCTCTGGGTAGCATGGTGGCACGGCAGATATGGGCGAGCGAGGGACGGGGGGACCCGCTGTGCTGCGGTAGAACGTGGGACGCTGGCCGTGTTCCTGCAGCGAGAGAAAAGCAGGGGGTTGGGGTGGGGAGAGGCCAGCTGCTATTAGTGACGAAAGTGCATTTCTGGTAAATGTGGTTAATTTAAAAAGATTGGTTGTAGCACCGGCATGTGGAGACTGAAGCAGAGCCTGAAGGTTGGAGAAGCTGAAGAGTGTGGAATTAAGACTGGAGATAGTGGTGGTAGTATTAGTAGCAGAAATAGGAGTGTCAGCGGGTTTAGGTTGCAAAGGAAATGTAAAAGAAAGAGCCTTTGGAAGCAGTGGTTGGTTGTTGCTTATTATTTCACAGCTTTTCATAGTCAGTTTTCAGTCTCTGAAAAATAAACAGAAGCAGAAGAAGAAAGAAAACACAGCAGAGACAGTGAAAGCAGAGAAGTAGCACTGAGCAGCTTGTGAAGGATTAGTAAAACAAACACAGCAGTATTATATAGCAGAAGACTGCAGTGGAGGCATCTGGCACCTCTGAGCTTCCATAATTTAAAACAGAACTTTGTCTCACACGAAACTGCGGTGGTACAATTTATGCTACTGCTAATTTTACCAATGCGTTTAAAAGTCAAAATAGGAACTACGACTAAAGATATGGAAAAATTTGCTGTTATCCCTGAAAAAGATGCGTGAAAAGAATAAAACTAATATTTTATTGCAGTACCATAATCCCACTTACAATTTAAGGAACATCATTGAGGTGGAATAAATTTATTCAGTGTGGGGGGAAAAATCCCACATTAGGAATTTGTTGCTTCAACCAAAATGTGCACTTGCGTAATTATTGTGTGCACTCCTAACAATCGATTTAAAATAAATGCAACTGGACCTTTTCCTATTGATTTATCCATCACTTGTTGAATTTAACTTCTAAAAAGTAAACCAAGAGTTTTGGTTTACATGGGGCGTAAATATGATGCAACCTCTTTTGGCAAAAAGCAAAGCTCAAAGCAGTAAGCGGTGCAATCTCAGTGTCAACGAGTCTCTATAACAGCAATTAGAGACGTTCTACATGTCAACTGGTTGTTTGGGAGTGATGGCAGAAAAATACCTGTTCAATTACACCCTATCACAAACATGGAGCTTACTTAACTCTTTGGAGACCTGAATTTTGGTCAAACTGGACTAAAGTTGACGTTTTCAGTCACCAACCCTCCAGAATATGACAAACCATTTTAAAACACTGAAGTACAGTGGAGGACCTGTGACGCTCCAGACATGTTTTACGTAGACCTTGGGAGCCGTGTTAAAGTGTGTGGCCTCCTGAACTTAAAAAAAAATTATTATTAGAAAACAAGACGTACAAATCTGACAGGTTCTACCAGTTAACTATACGGTAAATGGGTCACTACTAGACTTTTTTTTTTTAGGACAACAATGATCCAAAACACATGGTCAAACTGACACGGGTATGGTTCAGACGCACACTCAACCTCCTTCAAAGGCCATCTTAGTCTTCTGTTGTAAATTATCCAGGAAAGCTTCTAGGTGAGCTACAGAGAAGAGAGGGCAGAGGATTTGGGATAATCTAAAGAGGTAAGGTCAAGGAACCATGTCTTCAAAATGTTATAAAAGACAAGTAAATTGTTGTATTGGCAAAAGGCACTGGAACAACGCAGACTGCAGGGGCACCAGTGATTTAGTTAAAACTATGCCTTACTAATTTAAGATCTTCCATCTAGTGAATGAAGATGGATTTTTCTAAACGTTTTAGTGTAGGAGCATGTTGCAATAAAATATGAATTTATTTGAAATGTTTTGCACATCTTTAGCAGGTGTGGCAACAAATTTGTCCAGCACTATTTATTAGGAGAATCATTATATTAAAATCAAAATATCCTAAAGCAGCTTAAGCTCAACATTTCAGGGGATTTCAAGAAGATTCGAGCCTATTAAAACAGTTTATACTTAAAACTTGCCCGCATGGCTGGATCATGCTCGTTCAAACCTAAAATGTTGTGACACAACACAACATTTATAAACAACCCTGAGTCTGCAGCTCTGGACATGCAATTTCAGTGATTAGAGTTTAATAAACATCAGTTAAAATTTTAGACATATAGCGCACAAAGGTACAGAGAGTCAAAAGGTAAACGCGCATCTCGTTATCGGGTGTGTGAGAAAGAGGAAAGAAAAACATACAGGCAGCGAACAGGAGGGAACAGGAGAGACAAGCAGGATGTCACACATCTAAGACAGGTACACAGCTGCAGCAGACTGCAGAGAGAAACAAGGCATGGAGGGGAAGAGAAGGCGTGAAGGACAGCAACAGTGACAAAGACAGAAACAGTATTTACAGCCAAGCTCCTGGGACAGTTCAGACAGTCACTGTGCTCTGTGTTTGTGCAACGTTTCTACAAATATGTCCAGCCACTTAAACATCACTATAAAAAGGTGAAGACAGACAAAAGAAAAAAACCCTACCATCTTTATATATTTAAAAAAAAAAAGTACAATTAATTGAATTATTAATTAATTGATCTCTAGTCTGTTAACAGCTATCAGATGTATGAACTACACAGCCGGAGCCTTTTACATTCCTCAATAATAAAACATGATGCTAGTAAAATTATTCCATTGGGCCTCAGACGTCTTAAAACAGTGAGCTACATTTTTTCTTTTGTTTTTTAACTCAGCCACTGGATCTCTTGTTTTTCTTATGCAATGACTGCATGTCACTCACAAGTTACAAATTAACCTTATTACAACTGTATATGGCCAAATTTTGTTCAAAATAAAATATACAACTTCTCTGAGGATTCAAAACTCATAACTGACCTTTATGAGAGATTAGCAAAAAATAAAATAAAAAAAGAGGTAAATGGAAAAAGCATTAGGAGAAAGGGAATATAGTGAGAGGGCTTGCTGAGTTATCACAGTCATATTTAGGATGTGGTTGGTACTTACAGAGCAGTGAAAAAGTATTTGGCTCTGTATGGATTTCCTCTGTTTTGGTCTTTTTGTCACGCTTACATTTTTCACAAACAAATTCTAATTTCAGAAAAAGATAAAATACATATTACGAAAAGTTTACGAATTATTTAATTTATTAAGAGAAACAAGGTTGTCCAAACCAGCCTGGCCCTATGTTAAAAAATTGCCTCCTAAACCTAATAACGGGCAGCAACGGGCTTTCTCTTGTTTGCAGAATTGCTTTAATTCACCCACATTAATAAAAGGCCCGTTTAAGATCATGCTATAGCACCTTAATCCTAACTCTCTAACCAGGCCAGTGTGCTTTGATCATTGTCCTCCTGCAGAACCTGAGTGGACTTTAGCTTAAGGCCAAAATCTGATGGCCAGACATTACCATTCAGGAATTTCTACTAAAGAAACAAATTAAAGAACCTCATCCAAAGTCCTTAAACTGTAAAGCAGCCCCAGATCATCACACCACCTCCACCATGTTTGAGCTTTTAGATGATGAAACAAGAGAGGGCCAAACTTTCCCCACAGCGATGCAAACTCTTGTTGCAACCACAACTACTCCAGAATTCAGCTGCATGTGTTGATAAGGACCAGGGGACGGGAACACATTGCACCAGTCATTGCATTGGCTCCCTGTGCGTTTTAGGATAGATTTTAAGAATATTTTATTAGTTTAAAAATGTCCTAATGGTCTTGATCCATCTTACTTATTCAACCTTCTTTTAAAGTATGAGCCCTCACGGTCCCTGAGGTCCTCTGGTACGGGCCTTTAAGTTGTTCCACAAGTCAGAACAAAGACATATGGCGAAGCCTTGTTCTATCACTACGGTCTGTGGAACAGCCTGACGGAGAACCTCAGGGCCGCAGAAGCTGCTGATGTTTTTAAAAAGAAGCTCAAGACCTATCTTTTTAGCTTGGCTTTTAATTGAGTTATTTTATTAAGCTAATTATTATTTCTTATCTTATTTATATTTTCAATTATTATTTTTCATTATTTATTTTTATTATTAGTATTATCATTATTATGTGTTACTTAAGTGTTTTTATGAATTGTTTTATACAGACTAACTCCAGTGTTTGTGCCCTGCCACTTTAGCCATGGAGGTCGCTGTCATTGGGATCGCTTTTGTCGTGGGGGGCGGGGCTCTGTCCCTGTGGTGACTCTTCTGTGGCTGTGGCGCGGCTTCCACTGTGGACGACTCTCCCAAACATTGTTTTCTCACAGTGGTATCATTCTAGATGTTTATTTTTATTGTATGTTCACTTAAAGACACAGGAACGGATTGAGCAGTGTTTTGCAGTGAAGGGGCAGGGGATGGGGTGAGTGTGCGTCTTGTATGTGCTGAGAGTTTAACTCGATTTTGCTTTAATGTGTTTTCTTTGTTTATTTTTCTGTTTTTATCATGTAAAGCACTTTGTGCTCATATTATCATGAAAGGTGCTCTACAATTAACATTTAATTGATTGATGGTCTTTAAAAAGTTATTTTAATTAACTTTATATCAGAAGCAGCAGCGCAGACGCCTTCCAAAAGGTTCCTGTCTCATCAATCCACAGAACATTTCAACAAGTCTTTTTAGCAAAGGGGAGACCAGCCTTTTTGCTCTTATTATTGGTCAGAAGTGGTTTTTACCTTTAATTTCTTCAATGAATGCCCCATCCCTTTCTTATTGTTTATTCTCATTCAGTGACCATAACGGGAAAATCAGGCCTGCAGCACTATAGATGTTTTTTTTGTAACAACCTGGATGAGTTGTGGATGTGCCCTTGGGAGTAATTTTGTTTGGTTGGCCACTCCTGAGAAAGTTCCCCACTGTTCTAGGATTTCTTCATTTTTTGCTCTGTGTGACTCAATAGAGTCCCAAAGCCTCAAAAAATAACATTCAATGACCGTGTTTCTCGTCTGCTCCTGAACTTATTTAGATCAGGCCATGATGTGTTGCTCTTTAACAATCTTCAACTTCATGTTGTCAGACATGTTTTATTTAAGTGATTTTGTGATTCTAAAAGTCTGGTAGTAATCCGGTCTGGGTGTGGTTTATGAAATGGAACCAGAAAGTGAGACTAACCACAGATAGTTTAGGAGGTTGATTCTACAGGGGCGTGATTACATTTTTACACAGGGCTACGTTGGTTTGGACAGCTTTGACCCTTAATGAACAAAATCATTTAAAAATTGATCATATTTATTCGGGGGTATTTATTGTCTGATATTAAAATTTGTTTAGTTAACTGAAGAATTTAAGTGTGACGAAAAAGGGAGCAAAGACCTTTTCACAGCAGCATACAAATAAAAAGAAATAAGAGCACTAGATCTACATTAGGATCTAAACTGCTCTTAAAGTAGCCATTTTCACACATTCAATGCCATCCTAAATCATTCTTAAAATGCTCTAAAGTGGTACTATGTGCAAAAAGAGAGGTCCAGAACTCTTTGACATGAAATATCAGAAAGATGAGTTGCTGTGAAAATAGGCAGACGTAGATGCAAGTTTTCCAAAGCCTCGACGGTGAATGCTAGTGAGACCTGCACCTTCATGTTGTTTCTTTTTATTTTATTCATGTATTTCGATTGTGAATTCATTACATGAAGAGGTTGGCTGATTTTAAATGGTTTGCAAAAATATAATAATCAAAGAAATAGGTCGGCTTGAGTTTTACAACTCAGTATTTCCGAAAAATAAATATTTTCATGACATATGCTTTTTGTATTAGTGCCCTTGTGCTCTAGCCAGGTGGTTCCCCCTGTACCCCTTCACGTTTTAGGCCATGTGTAAGCAAAGATTAAGGTCTCAAAAGCAGCTGTAGAAAAAAGGCCAACCTGTAGGGAAATTCAGTTGAACATATTTTGTCTTCAATGTGTGAAAAGGGCAAGTATCTACAACCAAAGCGCCAGCCAGTGTGAGGGGGGAGGAAAATAAAAAGTACTGGAAAGGTGAATTTATAGTTTGCAAGGGGGGATTTAGACGAGCTGACATACGTGCCGCTGCACTCCCCGATTCGAGATGTATACCTCTGTATACAGGGGTTCGACAGCCGTCTGGCCTGCCGCATCTGCAACAACACAGTGCACAGCAGGATTAGAGCGGATGGGGTGGGGTCCCAATGCGACAGGAAGGAGGTGAAGAGATAGTGACAAAGTAAGGGGGAAAAAAAGGAGAAAAGAGGACAGTCAGAAAGGAAGAACAACAGCTAGAGAAAAATAGGGATGTTTAGAGGTGTGGTGCACAGAATGATTCCAGTCTAACCAGAAGGTACCAACGGAGTTACGCAGAGGTTAGATCTACTTCTCTTTTCAACCTCCAGCTTTAGCTGCCATTTTTAGTGCATCTAATTTCCTTACAAAAATATATAATTTACAAAACCTAGATAGTTCTATGTGGTTTACATATTTCCATATCCCAGACAATTAGTGACATGCAACGTCTGCTGACTGTTTAACAGATGTAAAATGTTTAAAGGAAACTTGAGTGAAATAACATAGATGCGATTTGTGGTTGGTGATGAGGAGGTGTGGAAAAAAAAGAAGAAAAGAAGAATAGTCATTAAACATTATCATGATTTGGCTTATCTTTAAAATCATAAAGGCTTTGCAAAACTTTTATACTCTGAATTTTTCCCTATTTACAACCACAAATTCAACTGTTTTTTATTGGTATTTTCAAAGTAGAACATAGAGGGAAAGGAAAATGCTTCCCTCTCTCTGATTGTTTAAGTTTGTTCTTGTGCCAAATTCCATTTTTGCATGATGGATTTAGCAGAGCTCTGTAACATTTTAAAAGCCCTGGATATAGTTTTACCTTGTACAGCTGTGTTAATCTTCTCCATAACTTGACCTGTTGACTCATTGCGTCATCTTGCAATCCTCTAAGGCCTTTACAGCTGTGAATACCTTACACTCAGAGGGACTCTATTTAATTTTCTGCAATCAGATTAATAGGAACAGAGTGCAAAAGCACACAACATCATTCAGATTTCTTTTGCAAAACAAATTAAGACCATGTAAACTTTTCCTCTCACTTTTCCCTAGTACTACTTTGTGTTCCTCCATCACAAAAACCCCAATAAAATACACTGAAGCTTGTGGTTGTAATGTGACAGAATATGAAAGAGGTTAAGGGTTATAATTACTTTTGCAAGGCACAGTATGAAGCCATGGTAGACGTATCGAGACCGGAACTTACTTTCAGCTCACCTGCTTTTAGACTCTAGCACTCCTGGCTAATATGGGTTCAATGAAGTTTATCAAGAACAAAGAGGTTAAACGCTTTTTTGCTTGTGTAAAATTAACAGTTAACACTCAAGAACTTCCACTAAAATGGGACACATTAGTTTTCATCATGAGTTGACTCTTCCTACCACTAGATGTCAGTGTAATTCTCAAGTTTGGCTGGTGTGTGCCTTAGTGACTGATACTTACTGTGGCAGCTGACCTCCCAGGTCCCCGCTGGGCTACAATGGCCCCTGAGACAGCCTTTATCCAACTGTGCATCTCCTCTGGACTGTCCGCCTGGTGAAGTGTGGAAACATTAAAGCATTAGAGCCAGAATTCCCGAAGAGGCAGGTTTCGCCTTCTGTGAGATAACAAGCTAAACTCCTTTCACGATCAAAGAAAACATACCTGGATATAAAACGTCCTTGAAGTGGTGACAACTTCGAACAGATTATCTCTCATCATGATGTCACTAAAACAAAGCCAAAAACAACTTAAATCATATTTACCTAATCTGGAAGGGATATGAATCAACCCTTATCAAACACAAAGAAATTTATTGTATAGCAGGAAAATGTCAGGGCATGTTGAATACCTCTGTTTGCACTCCTGGACTTTGTGAACCTCCTTTAGTGGGATCATTCTCAGAGGCTCCTTCTCCTAACAAAGATAAATATAAAATATTATTATTTGCAGGAACATAAGGAAAGGTTTTTGATAGCACGATTACTAAAAATCAATCCAAGTTTGGTTTCTGTTTGACAACAAAAACTGCAAACTTTCCTTAAAGCATAAGATTTTAGAGCCAAATAAAAATCCTGACATTTGACATTTTCTTGTTAGTCAGAGCGCCTGTGTCCTTCAGGATGTTGATGGCCAAATACACAGATAAACTTGTCAAATAGGGGCAGACACTGACAAGGACAGGGTACAGGACGTGCAGTTTGTCTTAAAGACAGTGTGTGTGTGTGTGAGAGGGGGTAAAACAAGCTGGGGCTAGCAAGGCATGACAGGACATGCGAAGTGAAGGCAGTGAATTCCTTAGACTGTGGATTAAACAAGCTAGAACTTGGGACTGTTAGGGATGTTACGCTGTCTACCTCTGGGAGGTGGAAACAATACAATATACTTTTTTTTTTTTAAGATCTTAATTTTAACTTGAAGTTAATTACCAAATCTGACTTGAAGTAGCTCATTGCATTTTCCTCAAGGAGGAAGTAACGACGCTTCCAGTTCCTCATCTGGGAAGAAAAGGGAAAATGCAGTCAGTCTATTAGCATAGTTTCCAGGAAAATTGAGTAAAGAGATACTTTTCAATTCACAGCCATATTAGGAGATGCAAAACAGAATAAAAATATTAGGAAGTTAACATTTTAACAAACAGCCAAATCTCTGAATCCAAACAACTTTGCCGCGTTTCATTCAACCTTCCTGGTATTTGCTTCAAATCTTGCTTTGTCTTACAGCTTAAATGTAAATGAATCAAGATGTAAACTGTCCAATTCTAGACAACAACCCATGACTTGGTGCCTCCCCAATATATGCACACAGTGTTCCTACACAGAGGCATGTCTACTATACCAAAGCTGCTTTAGCTTTTGCTAATAATTTATAGGACACATCATCACGTCAGAGACATCACCCATAACAACGGTTTAAAACTAATGGAGAGGCTCACCACGGCTCCTTGCTTCACACAGTAGCCCGACTTGATGACGCTGTGTTCCTGAGCCGGCCTGCCCAGGAAGTATGGCAGCTGACTGTGGGAGCGTTGCAGGGCCTCACGCTCTGATCTGTTCTCACCGTCACCACCTTCATGCTGGGAGAAATTTCAATTTAAAGTTAACCCTACAACATAAACTCAATCTTTATAGGATGGATTTGGGAAAGAAAAGGATAAAGTCCTTTACCAAAATATGCATAAATTGAATGCAATAAGAAAAATTGCATTTAACTAATTTCTCTCTAAAAAAATAATAATAAATAAATAAATAAAAGCAGAATTTTACAGAGATAAATTAGGAGTTGGAGGATAGCTAAAAGAAAAAACAATTATTTGGCCAACTTTATAGTCTAATAATTTAAAATTACAAAATGCCAAACTGGTCTTTGCAGAGAATGTGTGCTTACACAGCTTTTACTTGAAATAATTGTTTACAGATTACTTGATTTTCTTGAAGGTCAAACGTGAGTTATTTACACCCTAACCATGATTTTCAATAAGTGACTGAAGTGGTAAAACGAAGTATTTTATTTTTCAGCATTATAGACCAGTAATTATCTGAGCAGTTTTATCCAAAGGAAGTTTAACAAATTAATTTTCCATTTAAAAATGTTCTGGAAAACCGAAAAGCTGAGCCATTCATCATCTATGAAACACTCAGAATGCTGCATTATTTACTAATCTTATTGAATGATTCAATCGGCCATTTAAAGAAGGATAGAAGATTCTGGATATTTCTCAGACATAGATTTGATTTATTGATCAAAAGGAATTAAACATCAAGAATTATTAAACATTTTTAAGACTAAAGATTTATTTCCTAATTATCTAACGATAACTCCACTGCAGCATGGGAAAAAGTGTTCTAAATTAGAAATTAAATGTGTAGAATATTATCTAAACTGATTAAAAGCTTTGTTTTAATCAAAAGGTTTGGAGTTTGAAGAAATGGCTTGCACCCTTTGTTTCATAATACTTCAAGTTCATTTGAGTGAGGGCGTTTGGCAGAGAAAAGAAATGGCAGGAATTCGGTTTTTTGGAGGCACAGAGCTCATCCAAAGAACATATATCTATTTCAGAATCAGCCAGTTGAAAGATGTATTCATGGCCATTCACACAAGACCTCTATCGAGTGAAACACTTTCATTATCACTGGGGAAAATTCAGGAAACATTCAATGTTTGTTTTGGCCAACTAAAAGTCCAGCAAGGGCATTGTCACTGTAATTGAAGAGCAGTTCTAGAAGGTGAAAAGTCAAATCTGGGTGTTTGTTTGTTCTCGCTACACAACAAGACAAATGTAAATACACAGTTAAGAGAAGAAAAAAAAAGATTGTCATGTTTATCCTGAGACTGTGAACAGTTTCACTTTAAGGCATGTATGCAACAGCTTGTTTGGTTGAGCTGATGTTCACCTGGGTTTGAGTAATGATGGGGACTCCTCCAATTATGTCCGTCCTATAGGAGACTTGTTTCTTGGACCCTACAACGTCTGGCAAAACCTTCTGGTTCTCTGAATTCTGCTGGCTTTCGGACGACTTTGGCACCTTAAACAAAAAAAAAAAAAAAGACAAAAAAGAGAAATAAAAAACATGCTGAAAGAGACATAAATGCGGTATGCAAAAAGGGTTTGCTGCAGGTTACACTATAGTACGTTTCTCAACAACCTAAGCAGAGTACATCAATTTGCATATGCAAAAATCAGCCTGTAGTGTAACATTTTATATATAACTGGTCATTTTATATTTCCTCTGTTGGGCTAGAATTTGATTGAGAACAATGGAAGAAGTCCTTTATCCCAGAACTCAGGAAAACAATACAGCATCCTGTTAGTCATGTGTTGACTCACTTCTGATTCCTTGTTACTCCTTTTTAATCAGTTCAAACAGAGCAGGAAGCAAAAAATGATCAAATATGAGCCAGAAAGGACAGATTCATAAATATGGTGTGTGCTTGTGTGACTCACAGTGATCTTGGTCGCTTTATTGAGAGCGTTGACCCAGTCTACAAGGTCCTGCTGATCATTGGCCTGAAGGAAGAACTTCCTCATCCCAGCATTGATGACTAACAGATCAGAAAACAGCAGTGGGAACAATAGGAAGGGTGAAATGAACTTCAGGGCGAACTCCTCTGTCACAGTCAGAGTACATTACTACGACACCACCTCCTGAGACACTTTGTGAAAGATACATCAAATATAAACCACAAAGGCAAAGAAGAAGTGCTAATCCAAAACTCTGCCTTTTCTTGCACAATAAGAGTCAGAACAGAGGTAAAGCCACAGGTGTCTCTGATAATGAAAACAAACTGAGCTGAGGGAATTTCCCACAGAGCACTAACAAGATTTCCTTAAAATATCAACAAAATGAAAGAAGACCCACAGCTTGAGCCAGCTCAATATCCTCATATGGTCAGATTCAAACTAAAACTAGTGAAAACAGCTGAAATTTTAGAAAAATTGTGAGTCAGAAGCTGACAGGAAGTTTGTCACGGTTTTCGGCGATGAGATAATTCCTTTCTCTTTGACGTGAATCGTTCAGTTGTGCTGTTCAAAGTTTCCTTGTATCTTCTGTTTCTTTTCCACACCATGGTGATAAATTACATTATAGGTGGGCTGGTATACCTGTCAACAAAGAGCTGTAAAAAGGCACAATGCAAACTCTGTGACACAATTAAGAGCATTCATCCTAGCTCTGTGTGTTTGGCACAGAACAGAATGTCACTTCTCTCTAAATAAATCTGTCTGCTCTCAGGATTATATAATTATACAGTGTTAACCTTTTTTCAATATGTTGACCATGCATGTGGGATAGAAAATGTGTTTTGGTCATTTAGGTTAAGCACTGGGATAACAAATCTGGGTAAAGAGGCATCATATCTGACTCAGTTGCAAAACTATGCACACTGGAGGGAAAACCTGTTAAAGATCAACGCTCATACAAAAACACAAGGAACCCATGTAAGTTGCAATCAGGTTCAAAGATCTCTGATCCTTGTTTTCTAACAATACAATATATACTGTGTAACACGCACTAGCTAACCTTTCTAAACAGCACTAGGTGCCCCGAAGAAGGCGGGCAGCAGGACTGGCAGATATCAACATGTGCAGCACAAATGGTCTCTCAAAAATAACTTCATCTCTAAATCAAGACCCAATTAGGAGGCTGGCCTCCTGCAGAAACCTCAACAAGGCATGTGGTGCACACACAGCCGGACAATATGCATCCACACAGCAACAGCAACACAGTCACACTATTATTTCCTGTGATTGAATTTGATGGAAGTAGAAGAGAGGGGCAAGTCAACAATAACAGAAAGGGAAGTTAACTCCTAAATAACCTGATGATGGTTGGCATTTGTGCAACACTTCTCACTTTCATGTTGCCCTCGAATGTGTGTGAAGTTGAGAAAAGATAAAGAGGTGTGCATTCTTTCTTGAAAAAGATTTCCTATGGGATGACAAAGAAAGTGCATGTTCTTGCATAACGTTAAACTCAGAAATTATAGTTTAAAAAAAAAGACTGGTGAATTACAAGTATTTTAAGATTAAATAGTAATCTCATAAAACCCATGCTGAGAATAGCTTTGCTTAAAATAATTTAGCTTTAAAGAAAACAATTTAAGTAGTGATGTGAGCAAAAATTACTCTAAGAAAGTGATATTTTGTTACAATATTGTCATATATAGTAAACACTAAATTACATTCTAAAATATTTCCATTATTCTTATATTTAAATCATCCATCTTCTTCAAAAGTTCAGTCCCTTGTTATGGAACACTCAGTTATCATTGCTTATACACAGTGAACTGACTAAGGTGGTATCGTGTACATGTTTTAAACATATTCCTGTCATTCCACAACCAAAGGACAGACAAATAACAGTTGTGTTTATAGAGCCACCATTGTCCACCAGGCTGGCTCTATTTTCAAAACTAGAATTGATGGAGCTCTGATCACCAACAGTGTTGTACTGAATATGTAGCATTACATTTCAAACCCACCCTGGTACACAATGAAAATTTTAAAATGTTACTATAAAAAGACTTGTTTGCAGTGAAAAACTAATTTGCAGTTAGTTGCAGCACAACTGTCACCAAAATTTGAAACTAGTGAACCATTGGAAAAAGGATAAGCTGCCCAACACGAACAAAGGTAATTACCAACTTTCATCTGCAGCATCTTGAACAGGCTGCCCTCTAAAAGTGTCATGAAAACTTTTTTTTTTGTTACAGTAAAACGACATAAAAAATATACATCTTAGCTGGGCCGGAGTGGGACTCATTTTCAGCCCTGGAGTTTCATGCCTCACACCGGCCCACTTTTTGTCACAACTTATTATTAAAATCATATAATTATAACCTTACATGTTACAACCTTACAAGCTACAACAGCACACTGTTCTGTAAAGCATTGTAATTCAGTACAGTATTTTTCTAGAAAATGTCAAATTCAGTGCAAATTAGGGTTAATGGCTTCATACAGTAGATTTATTTCAGCCTGCTGAGTTCACATCTACATTACTCTTTACCACACATCCATTAACAACATATCTATTAACAATATAAGAATCGGGCGTGGGAGGAGTTTGGAGAGACCATGGAAAACGACTTCCGTACGGCTTCGAAGCGATTCTGGTCCACCATCCGGCGTCTCAGGGGGGGAAAGCGGTCTGCCACCAACACTGTTTACAGTGGGGATGGTGTGCTGCTGACCTCGACGCGGGACGTTTTGGGTCGGTGGATGGAATACTTCGAAGACCTCCTCAATCCCACTGGCACGCCTTCCAATCTGGAAGCAGGGTTTGGGGACTTGGGGTCGGGCTCTCCAATCTCTGGTGCCGAGGTCACCGAGGTCGTTAAAAAGCTCCTCGGTGGCAAGGCTCCGGGGGTGGATGAGATTCGACCGGAGTTCCTCAAGGCTCTGGATGTTGTGGGGCTGTGTTGGTTAACGCGGCTCTGCAATATTGCGTGGACATCGGGGGCAGTTCCCTTGGATTGGCAGACCGGGGTGGTGGTCCCCCTGTTTAAAAAGGGGGACCACAGGGTGTGTTCCAACTACAGGGGGATCACACTTCTGAGCCTCCCTGGTAAGGTCTATTCAGGGGTTCTGGAGAGGAGGGTCCGACGGATAGTCGAACCTCGGATCCAGGAGGAACAATGCGGTTTTCGTCCTGGCCGTGGAACACTGGACCAGCTCTACACCCTCAGCAGGGTCCTGGAGGGTGCGTGGGAGTTCGCCCAACCGGTCTACATGTGTTTTGTGGACTTGGAGAAGGCGTTCGACCGTGTCCCTCGGGGTGCCCTGTAGGGGGTGCTCCGGGAGTATGCCCCTTGATACGGGCTGTTAGGTCCCTGTACGACCGGTGCCAGAGTTTGGTTCGCATTGCCGGCAGTAAGTCGGGCTTGTTTCCGGTGAGAGTTGGACTCCGCCAAGGTTGCCCTTTGTCACCGATCCTGTTCCTAACTTTTATGGACAGGATTTCTAGGCGCAGCCAAGGCGTTGCGGGGATCCGTTTTGGTGGCCTCAGGATCGGGTCTCTGCTTTTTGCAGATGATGTGGTCCTGTTGGCTTCATCGGAGCGTGATCTACAGCTTTCGCTGGAGCTGTTCGCAGCCGAGTGTGAAGCGGCTGGGATGAGAATCAGCACCTCCAAATCCGAGGCCATGGTCTTGAGCCGGAAAAGGGTGGGGTGCCTCCTCCGGGTCAGGGATGGGGTCCTTCCCCAAGTGGAGGAGTTTAAGTATCTGGGGGTCTTGTTCACGAATGAGGGAAAAATGGAGCGGGAGATCGATAGACGGATTGGTGGGGCATCTGCAGTTATGCGGGCGCTCTACCGGTCTGTCGTGGTGAAGAGAGAGCTGAGCCAAAAGGCGAAGCTCTCGATTTACCGGTCGATCTACGTTCCTACCCTCATCTATGGTCACGAACTCTGGGTGGTGACCGAAAGAACGAGATCACGGATACAAGCAGCTGAAATGAGTTTCCTCCGCAGAGTGTCTGGGCTCTCCCTTAGAGATAGGGTGAGAAGCTCAGTCATCCGGAGGGGGCTCAGAGTAGAGCCGCTGCTTCTCCACATCGAGAGGAGTCAGTTGAGGTGGCTCGGGCATCTGGTCAGGATGCCTCCTGGACGCCTCCCTGGTGAGGTGTTTCAGGCACGTCCCACCGGGAGGAGGCCCAGGGGAAGGCCCAGGACACGCTGGAGGGACTATGTTTCTCGGCTGGCCTGGGAGCGCCTTGGGGTTCCTCCCGAGGAGCTGGAACAAGTGGCTGGGGAGAGGGAAGTCTGGGTCTCTTTGCTTAGGCTGCTGCCCCCGCGACCCGACCCCGGATAAGCGGAAGAAAATGGATGGATGGATGGAATATAAGAATCTATATTTTTTATGCTGCCACAGTAATAAGCTTTGCTCTCCATTTTACACTTCCTCCAGTTTCACTAAACTCACCTGCTGCACCTGTGTCACAATAAAAATTATATTCTGTAAAGCTTTTGATATGGAAAACACATTTGACTTAACCATTTAAGATCCTTTCAACTGAAAAAACATGCAGGCTTATTTTGTATTACTTTTGTTCGATTCTCAAATGTGGGCTTTGTGTATTTATTATCTTACTTTTAAAGAAAAAAATCGAACACTAGTCTGACTCGGCTTACCATAATAAACCGGCCCTTGTAGCCCAAACATCAGACTGCCCCACCGGGAATTGTCCCGGTCTTCCCGATTAGCCACTCCAGGTCTGCATCTTATTAAACATTTTGGTTGGCCCAGTTAAATTCATAACTCGATTCTAACTTAAAAACGAGCAAAAAAGTTTGGTTTCATGCCCCCCCCCCCCCATTGCCCTGACATCATCGGCAGTGTGCCTTGTTGCTAGATTTTACACGTTTTTAGACCACATTAGCAACTCTTTTTTTTTTACCGACTAGCGATAGATCTAGTGCCATTTTTGGGTTGGCATTAAAAGCTGATGTGAAGCACCTATCCTTACTCTTATCACCGAGCAGGGGTGCTGCTGTGGGCTCCTCTCCCATTCTGGAGCGCTCACAGCACGCAGCCATTTACTCCTGCTGCAGCTTCGCCAACTCGCCCAGGAACCGGGGCTGCAGTCAGAGCAAATGTTAATCCCGGATCTTGCCTGTTTATGGACCTCAAACTTGTCATCGACTAACAATTAGATTGGAGGACATTAATCGGACCCTTGTGGATGTAAAATTATGTTCGAGAGGGCTTGATTTTGTCACCTATATAAGGCTACGAATGGTGGTCGTACTTTATATTTCTTTTGTGGGTGGTTTGCTAAAAGCGCTCACTGGTTCTACAATTAGGATTGTATTCTTAATTGGAATCACAAAACTCTTTCCAATGATCTACAATATGTACAGTGAGACAAAAAAGTGTTTAGCAGCCATCTATTGCGCAAGTTATCCCACTTAAAATGATGAGGTCTGTAATTTTTATCATAGGTACACATTAACTAGTAACCCAGAATTTAAAGAAATATTACAGGATATCACATTCTATGATTTTTTTTGAATTTATTTGTATAATGGTGCAGAAAATAAGTATTTAGTACCTACAAACAAGCAAGAATTATGGTCCTCACAGACCTCTTACTTGTTCTTTAAAGCTGCAGTCCCGAGAATATATTTATGTATTAAAGTTTTATAAATATTTAAAATGATAGTGGGGTTCAATACTATGATAAAAGGCTAGTACTCCACAATTTATTTAGACATAAAATAATTTCCTACAATCCACTGAGTCTATTGTAAGAAAATGTTGTCATGTGACTGTGTGGGACAATTAAGGGAATTTCTATTCTATTATATGTATTGCATTATGACCTAAATTGTTCACATTTCTAAATGTATATGCACACAGCTATGGATTAAATACATCCACACAAATATAAAAAAAGCTAATATATCAGCATTTTCACTGAAATAAACACTTCTGAAAATATTTTTTGTTATTGTGCGTTCATTGTATGCATTTCTATTGTTTGTGTGTTCAAGTAATGAGATGCACTAGTTGGTTTTTAGAGATTGTAAAATACATTTTGTGTTGGTGCTACAATTTTTCTGTCTGTGCTACAAAACCAGCAACCTCTGCAGCAAAGTTGCTATAAGCTAAAAAAAGTTCATCTACAGCTCTGCTCTATGTCAGCGTACTACCAACATCACTTCCGCCTCCATCCCCAGTTTTCAATAGTGTGCTATTAAAATTGTGAGAGTTACCATACACATACACACTTCTGCAAGAAGTTTATGTTATTTCGGTTATATCGTATTCAACAATTTTAATGAAATATACATAAAAATTGTGTCATGAGAACTTTAAGCGATGAAGTAGAAGAGAAAAGTACTTGTTGATGTTAAAGGAGCAGAGAAAGGTAGTAAATAGTATGGTTCTTGTTTAAAAACTGATTATCTACAGAAGAGCTCTGGGGGTTATGTTTATTTGACACCAAAATTGTAAATTAACAATAGTTTTATTTTGAAATGGCTGTCAAGAAGACTTGTCAACCAACCAAAACTGGATACATGTAAATAATGATAAATAGGAAGATGAGAAGGTTTGGTTTCTTACTCACCAAAGCAATACTCTGCCTTCGGCCTCAGCTTAGTGGCATCACTGACCTAAAGATAGATTAAGCACAAACCTTTCACCTTCACCTTCATACCCAACTAATTATCATAGATTTAAACATGTATAAGTGAAATCACATCAGTGTAAAGTAAGTTGCTGATTAGCTATTTTTCTTTACCTTAGAGATGTAGGTGAGCTTGAGTGAACCAACACAGTCTGCACCAACAGGCAGGTTCTATAGAAGAAAAGCAAAAAGGGAATTATATGCATTAACAAGCCTAAACAAAAGTGCAAAAACACAAAATTAATTCAAATTCAATTCAAAAATACTTTATTGATCCCAGAGGGAAATTAAGTGTTGGTATAGCTCATGTAATTAATTCTTTAAGGAGTTGTTGTAGATGACGATGGCTGTGGGCAGGAAGAATTTCCTGTAGCGGTCTGTATTGCAGCGAAACTGAAGAAGCCTCCGACTGAAGACGCTCTGTTGTTGTAGGACTGTCTCATGAAGAGGATGCTCAGGGTTGTCCATAATATTTTTTGATTTTATGAAGAATCCTTCTTTGCATTATCATCTCCAGATGTTCCACAGTTGTCCCAAAAACAGAACCAGCCTTCTTTATCAGGTTGTTTAGCCTTTTTAAATCCCTGGCTCTGATGCTGCTACCCCAACAGTTGACGGCTGAAGAGATTACACTCTCCACAACAGACTTGTAGAAGATCTGCAGCATCTTGCTGCAAACCTTGAAGGACCTAAGCTTCCTCAAGAAGTACAGTCTGCTCTGTCCCTTCTTGTAGACGGCTTCACTGTTGCGCCTCCAGTCCAGTCTGTTGTCAAGGTGAACTACGAGGTATTTATACTCCTCAACCACCTCCACTTATTCTCCCATGATGGAAACAGTGTTTGACTTATCCCTGTTTCTTCTGAAATCTACAATCATCTCCTTTGTTTTGTTCACATTCAAGGTGAGACGATTGTTTCCACACCATGTCACAAAGCGGTCCACCAGCTCTCTGTATTCAGCTTCTTGTCCATCTCTGATACACCCGACAATGGCAATGTTGGTTTAAGGGATGTCACAATCTGATCCCAAATGTCAGTTCAGGGTACTGATCACATAATCTTTAAATCATCTGCATCAGGAGTTAGTGCAAAAGTAAAAATAATTTTCACCTTCAATGACAAAATAAACTCAGCAAAAAAAGAAACGTCCCTTTTTCAGGACTGTGTATTTCAACAATAATGTCCCAATCCTTGTCTGGTCTACTGTTAAGCATTTTACATGGTTTTTGTACATGGTTTACAAAACTGTAATATAGTTTGAGCAGATTATTATTAGTCCAATATGGGGTTTCTGCAAAGAATCTAAAGCCTTTTCATGCTTTTGTATGACTGAGTGTGAAGGAGGCTCCAGTGGCTGGAACTTTGTTGAAATATGTTACACTAGTGTAGTTTCTCAGTCATCATTGACAAAGTGGTTAAATAGATCAGCATACCTAAACTCAGCAAAAAAAGAAATGTTGTAAAAATCCAAATCATTTTACAGATCTTCATTGTAAAGGGTTTAAACAATGTTTTCCATGCATGTTCAATTAACCATAATCAATTAACAGGCACCTGTAGAATGGTCGTTAAGACCTTAACAGCTTACAGAAAGTAGGCATTTAAGGTCACAGTTCTAAAAGCGCAGGACACTAAAGAGACTTGTCTACCGACTGTGAAAAACACCCAAAGAAAGATGCCCAGGGTCCCTGCTCATCTGTGTGAACGTGCATTAGGCATGCTGCAGGGAGGCATGAGGACTGCTGATGTGGCTAGGGCAATAAATTGCCATGTCCGCACTGTGAGACGCCTAAGACAGCGCTACAGGGAGACAGGAAGGACAGCTGATCATCCTCGCAGTGGAAGACAACGTGTAACAACACCTGCACAGGATCGGTACATCCGAATATCACACCTGCGTGACAGGTACAGGATGGCCACAACAACTGCTCGAGTCACACCAAGAACACACAATCCCTCCATCAGTGCTCAGACTGTCCGCAATAGGCTGAGAGAGGCTGGACTGAGGGCTTGTAGGCCTGTTGTAAGGCAGGTCCTTACCAGACATCACCAGCAACAACGCCGCCTATAGGCACAAACCCACCTTCGCTGGACCAGACAGGAGTGGCAAAAAGTGCTCTTCACTGATGAGTCATGGTTTTGTCTCACCAGGGGTGATGGACGGATTCGTGTTTATCGTTGAAGGAATGAGCGTTACACCGAGGCCTGTACCCTGGAGCGGGATTGATTTGGAGGTGGGGCGTCCGTCATGGTCTGGGGCGGTATATCACATCACCATCGAACTGAGCTTGTTGTCATTGCAGGCAATCTCAATGCCTTGCGGTACAGGGAAAACATCCTCCTCCCTCATGTGGTACCCTTTATGCATGCTCATCCGGACATGATCCTCCAGCAGGACAATGCCACCAGCCATACTGCTCGTTCTGTGCGTGAGTTTCTGCATGACAGCAATGTCAGTGTTCTGCCATGGCCAGCAAAGAGCCCGGATCTCAATCCCATTGAGCACGTCTGGGACCTGTTGGATCGCAGGGTGAGGGGTAGGGCCATTCCCCTCAGAAATGTCCAGGAACTTGCAAGTGCCTTGGTGGAAGAGTGGGGTAACATCTCACAGCAAGAACTGACAAATCTGGTCCAGTCCATGAGGAGGAGATGCACTGCAGTACTTCAAGCAGCTGGTGGCCACACCAGATACTGACTGGTACTTGTGATTTTGAGCCTCCTTTCATTCAAGGACACAATATTCTATTTCTGTTAGTCACATGTCTGTGAAACATTTTTAGTTTATGTCTTATGGTGTTGACTCTTTTAGTGTTCATACAAATATTTACACACATTAAGTGCAATCGAAAGGGTCATGAAACACCTCCTATATTACAAGCAGCTACAAGACAGGACCACCTTCAACCCAGACCAGATCTGCACTCTGATATCTGTCACTCCACTACATCCTCCTCCACAGTTTTACCCACTGTGGTCAATCTCTAGTGGAAAACAGAGCGCTGAACTTTAACAAAGGAAAAACGCCTAGCCACTGGTTTAGATACAGTAGCGCAAAAAAGTATTTGGCAGCCACCGATTGTGCAACCTGACCCACTTAAAGGAACATGGGGCAGGATTTGTCAATAAAGTAAACATCCATGTCCAGTTTTTTAATGCTGTTGGGTGATGAAGCGTTATAAACCAAAAAGAATGAGCCCACCCACGTATCATTCCATTTTCTTAAACTGGCTGTGTGCTGCAAAATGTGCAGTCTTACCGGTGTGACGTCAATTGACACTGCGTGTGCGTTCTCGGCAGCTTTAAAAAAGGAAGAAAAATGGTCGCAGACCTTCATTGATTCAATTGTGAGAATGGATTCTTCTGCAACTGGGAAACGACCAAGGACACTAAGTGGCACTAAGAAAATGAAGTATGTCACTGTTAAGAGGTATGGTTTTTTTTTGTGAAGCGTTTGTGCGCGCTCCCATTGCGGGTGCCTGCAGTTACTTGCAGCGCCGGCCGCGTCGCTCGTGAGTTTTGTTTCTTCATTCTGCCCCATGCTCCTATAAAAAGATGAGAGAGGTCTGTAATTTTTTAATCATATAGACTTCAACTGTGAGAAACAGAATGTAAAAACATAATCCAGGAAATCACGTTGTATGATTTTTTTAAAGAATGCATTTGTATAATGGTGCAGAAAATATGTATTTGGTCAATAACAAAAGTTCACATCAATACTTTGTAATGTAACCTTGGCGAATCTGTCACTTTGCTGCCATTACCCTTGAATTTCCCCAGTGTGGGACAATTAAGGGAATTTCTATTCTATTCTATGTATTGCATTCTGAGCTAAATTGCTCACATTTCTCAATGCTTATGCACACATCTATGTATTAAATACATCCACACTAATATAAATGTCGGAACCCATTTTCCACATATGAACTGAACAGACTGCCTTTCCCAGCATTCCTAGCTGTTCCCCAGGCGCATTCCCATTGGTCCGTGGCCAATGATGACATCAAGAAGTTTAATAGGGGCATCAACGAGTGGCAAAATGTATCTTTTGGGATTGCTCTGCAATTGAAGGAGACTTTCTTCACCGGTGAATCCCTTCTGACCTGCTGGGCAGGAATGAAAATCCCCAGAAAATCTTCAAAGTGCCACGGTCTACCCAGCGGCTGTACGTGCATCTAGCACCTGGCTGAAAGTAAAACTGTTCCAAGACGGACCTTTAAGAAGATGGCTCTGCTGTCTCTCACGTCGAATCACGGTTCCAAAGCTGGAACGATGGTTTCCAGAAGGCCTTGTCATGCGCACGACTCACTTGTTTGCCTAACTTTGACACACTTTGCTCCCCTCTTTGTGGACTGGACCATATCAACCAACACAAGTAGGACTGGACCAGTTCAATTATTCTAATCTTGTGTCTGGGCAGATAAATAGGGAGAATATCGGTCAGAGCGAGTTAGACCTCGTTCATTGTTGGCTGGAGTGTTTTTAAGTGCTGAAACTGTTTCTTCATTAGCGTCGCCATATGCTTGAGTTTGTGAGGTGTTTTATTTATTGTGTTTATCCTGGGCGGATTCCCAGTAATTCTCCCTCTCTCTACCCTTTCTCTCTATCCCACTCTGACCATATTTCGCAAACTCCATTGGCCTACCCATGTGGAGGAGCCAGCACACTGCTGCTCAGCTCCATTGTTAGCCAAAGCTAATTTCATTGTGATTTTTTCCGCACGTGTCTGGTCTTTGTTTGAGCCCCTGGAGTGAGGGATTAACCAACCCCCCAGTGGCTAACCCCCATTGCATACACATCTGTGAATGTCTTGGTTTCTACCCACGGGAAGAAACCAACGCATGACTTAGCTTAAAGAGAAGTTTTCTGTGATTACTTGGTTTATGCTTGCAATTATTGTCCACTGCGTTTTTGAACTTATACTTTTCAGAAGAGACTGGCTGTCTCGGATTACTTGGAGAAGCTGGTGCCCCAACCTTTAATAGATTAAAAACTTGAACTTCATCAATAATTATATTGATGTTAAATTATTGATCAAAATTATTGTTCAAACCAGACATTGATCGCACTCTGTGTCACAAAATAAATAAAGATAATATGTTACCATTTTCACTGAAATAAACACGTGTGAATTTCTTGTGTGTTCATTAAATGCATTTCTATCGTTTGTGTGTTCCAAGTAATGAGATGCACTACAGTTGGTTTTTAGATATTTTAAAACACATTGTGTTGGTGCTACCACCTTTTTGCCAGCAACCTCTGTAGTGCCAGTGCTATAAGCTAAATCAAAGTTAACGTACAGCCCTGTAGGAACATCCATGGAACATCAGGCAACAACAAATTAATCATTGAGCTGAATCTCTTGTGACAGAGGCCCTATTAGTGTGGTTTTTCTGACTATACTTTATGAGCCTGTTGGTTCCCATGTTGTTTAGAACCCGAAGGAGCCTTTTGCTTGAGAGCTGAAAAAGCTTCAAGAAACGAGAAGTTCAGCTGCCCTTACTTAGACACTAAAATAAGTTACGAGACAAATTATCAAGAACTCGATCAAACACAGAGTAAACAAGTTAATTCTAGGCCAACACAAAAGCAAACTACAGTTGAAAACAACAAAAGCAAGATGTGAGTTGGTTGAAGACTGTAGCTGTTGTGTGTTGAATCAGAAGAATATTTAAAAAGGAAATTATAAAGCTATGCAAATTTTAGGTAACATATTGTCAAAACATTATTGTGGTTTCTTAATGTTGTTAACCTTGTGTTGCAGCAGCATCTTGATGATGAGCTGTTCAGAACAAAACACGTACTGCTGTGAGAAAAAAAAGGAACAGAGAGGCTGCAGCGTCTGGAAGGTCATTGGAGTTAAGTGTAATGCTAATGAAATGTATCTTCATTTTACTGCACCTTGAAACATCGGAATTTTCAAACATACAGAAATGCCCAAAATTATTCAAACCCCTGGTTTTAGGAAAGAGTATACTGATGTTTTGGAGTGACCCAGTCAGAGTCCTTAATTGAATAATATGAATAATCTGTGTAGGGAGCTAAAGTGACAGCAGGGAGGCTTTCCTTAATAAAATGTAAAGAAAACAGACAATTTTTGTTCTAAATGGGACTCGTTTTACATAGTTTTTCCATCTTTTGAAAATAAATGTAAATCTGCCAGGGGTATGAATTATTTGGAGCTTTACTGTACAAGCCCTTGGTTTAATTTATTCAAATCAAGTATCTGACTACAATTTGGAATTGGCTAATTCCTGTTCTTAAATGACTGGAACTTTTCTAATGGTTGAGGTTGAAGTTTTAGCTGAATAAAAGTAATTAATAAAGAAGGAAGAAAAAAACCTTTGCAAAGCACGACTGTATAGTTGTGCCAAACTTTGCTTTGGTTGAACTCCATTGCCATCATTGCCTTGCTCTGTTACCGAAACTAGGAGATCCAGATTTAACATCATTAAAATTTTAACTTTTCTCAATCTATAAAAAGAGCAGGACTTAATAATTTATCATTTCTCATGCACTGCATCACTTATGAATATGTTACATGACGAGGCTCTAACAAATACAGCAGATCGAAATCAGCATCGGCACAAAGAAATAAATAAATCTCACAATTAAAAAGCAGGAGTGTAACTACAGTTCCTCAGAGCCTCATCCTAAATGATTCACAGCAGTCGACCAACAGCTAAAAGCCAGACACACCGTTCGCCCCGAGTTACTCCTGGGCCTAAAATTTGTGCTTCCCAATTCTGTCAGCTAGAATTACATAATTACAAGTTCTCCTATCCTCATGAGGCTGCCTGGTGATGGAAACATTTACTGTACTTATTTTGTCCTCAAAAGAGAGGTTAGCTTTAAGTTACTCTCTGCTGCAGGGAAGCTAAGTGACACATGGCAGCTGGCATTCAGCTGCTTAAAAATGACCAAGGCTCCATCACCACCAGAAACCTTACGCATGTACGTCTGCAGCTGCATGAAGAGTTCCTTACTTATTTTCGTCGTCTTTATTTCATCAAGATAAAAGCTAAAGAGCTAGGCTAACACCAATAGCTGCGGTTACCTGAGGGTTATCCATGAACCACACCAAGCTCCCCTGCTGTGTGTCCAGGATGAAGTACCGTCGCAGGAACTTGCCACTGTTTTCATTCTCCTCAATGTCCAGGAAACCACAGATGCGGTTCTGTCGGTCCACGTAAGGCATCTCGCCGCCGGGACATTACCCGGCCTAACGAGGCCGGAGGAGAAGAGGGGGGGTTGATCGGGATCGGGAAGAATTCCTTCAGGACACAAGAGAAAAGAGTGCAAGGAGATATCTGTGAGGCGGGAGAGGAGGAAATTAGGCGTTTCAGTTGTCTGTGTGGCGAGTGTTTCACCCTCCTTCGTTCTGCATCTACTGTGGTCTCGCTGCCACCTGGAGCCCACCAGGCACCAACCAGTGAGCAGATCATGTGACACAAACCCCAGCCCGCCTTTATCCTTTTATATCAGCCTCACCCACTCTCTCGTCGTCTTTTTCACTCTCCTTTGGCCTCTTTTTTTCTTTCCTGTAACACATACTCAACACCGTCTCTCTCTCTCTCTCTCTCTCTTTTTTACTTCCCCCGCACCGTTGCTTGGTCTCTCTTTACCCCCCCCTTTCCTTTGCAGTCGGCTCCTTTTTCACTTTCCGAGCTCTCTCCTCCCAACTGCTCACTCATCTGATTTGGCAAGCCTCTGTCCAACCCCTTCTATCTCCTCCCTCGAACAGCTCAGCACTCTCTTAGGCATGGAGTGAATATGAAATCGTAAACCTGGTTAGTCACATCCCTGAAAACCTTCTGCTGTCTGTTAATCAACAGAAAAATCAGTCAATGATTAGGAAAGCCTCTGCGTCTGTGCATTTGAAAGCTCACATCTCAATGTCGAAGCCTGCGTGGGTGGGTGCAGAGTCACTGTGGACGTATTGTCGCATCAGGCTGTTTAAGCTGTTTTTTTAGACCAGGCCTAAAATATGAAACTGATGTGTGTCGGTGGAAGGCAGAAGATAAAGGCGTTCTTTCTCCACGACGTTATGTGCGCTGTGTGGGTGGATGGGGGGGCAGACAGGGACAAAAGGCTTAGTTGTTATGCATGGACTCTGGGCTGTGAGCATCTCGGTGATTCCCTGCATGCACCAGAGTCGTCCCATTTGACACGCAGGGCAGCAGCAAGAAGCAGCAGCTATCTCAGCACAAAACAAATACCGATTGTCACGAGAGAGGAAGCCTAGCTGAGTCTAGCGGTCCTGCAAATGGGTTGTGCACGAATCCAGCTGCAAGTGTGGATTTTAGTTATGATCCTAAAGGTGGTGAAGTAGAAACAAAAGCAAGACGTTAACCCGGCAGCTAATTACACCACAGCGATTTGAGTGAACACATAAGGGTGACAAGGGGTTTAAGTTTAACCTATTTTCTATAATGGTGTAATCTGAAGAGTCCGATTTTAAGAGTTCTCCATCAGAAATTCAACAAGAACGCTCCCTGAAGTTGGTACTGAAGTGGTCATCTTAACGAGCAGCCATGAGTTGTACATGCAGTGTGGCTGCCACATGTGTAAAACATGTCGAAAGTTGCAGATCTAACTAAAGTCAAGCTCAAAATTATTCATACCCAGCGCAGATTTACAAACACCTTTCTTCTGACAGAAAGTAATATTAACAATGTGGTAGCGTCCCAGCCAGAGAGCTGACCCAAATCTGACAGCGGCTGTCTGGGGAAGCTAAAGATTAGGGTGGTAGCATGGAGGCCTTCCAAGCGTAAATCATCATACTGAGAGGGGTATACATAACTTTTTACTTGTCATTTTTAATAAAAATGTATATTAAAACATTTAAAATATTTTAGAGAGGCCCGTCACATTTAATACCAAAAACACAATAATATTTTTTATATCAGTGGATACTGACATATAATCACGGTATAAAACAAATCACTATATTTGTCTATATTTAACATTTCCTGGTACTATCTGAAGATTTCAGAAGGTTATTTTAGATATTTGAAAAATGTATTTCCAAAAAGTTGAACATGTCATTGACTTTCGATTTTTTCCCTTTTCTATTCTTAAAAAAAATTAAAAATGACAGAAAATATTCTTTTTAACTTTCTTTTATTTCAGTCCCTTCTTGGAGTTGAGCTGAATTCAAAGCCCAAGTAAACACACGCTGTAAAACAAGATAGAAGGCCTTTGGGCAGGCTTACATCAATTTTAACTATGGAAGCCCAAGAGGTGCATGGGTGAAATACTTTTTCTCGATATTCCAAAAATTCCAAAATCTTCATAAATAGAAAAATTCCATAAATCGATATAATCGATATATTGCCCAGCCCTACATAAAAATATTGGCTGAATTATTACGTTTAAGAAAGTAAGTAACATTTATTTTTCTCATTTATAATTTTTTTTTACAATTGGCTAGATTAAGGAATAGTGACCATGGTTCTGCTGTAGTAAAGCCTTTTATGTAAAATTCATAACATGACTCAAAGTTTTAAAAAAACAACTCTGAAAAAAAACACATTAGCCAGTGTGCGGAATTATTTTGGGTTTTCTGTGTTGAGTGTAACATATACTCAAACCTATCAGATATAGTCTAAATAGGAATTGAATATTTATCGGTTACTGAGGTGCCATTGTAAAATGTAACCCCTTTTGGGTCTTAAAATTTTTTTTAAGACAGCATCTTCAACACAACATATTAAGTAGATGTAAATAAAGGTTTTCCCCAATTACATAACCTAACCATGAATATAACGGTGCACACCAATACTGGTGCATGGCATCTTATAGAGCAGATGTAACAACAAACCTGACAGCAGGTTTCTCTGCGAGTACAGCAGCTGATGATAATGTGTATATGGGAGAGGAAACGTGAAGAAATGCTGATTGAAATGAGTCCTACAAATATTGGAGAACATAAATCAGAATCAAGTTTGTTTAGTATATATTTATCATGAACAAAATTAAGGACCACATAGCTCCATTGCTCTGGATTTTGATATAAATGTCCCAATTAGGGTTGGCAAGAAAAAATTGAGATTCACCAATCCCCAATGAGCTTTATCATCTCAGCACTACAGACATCGATTCTATGTGGGTGTTAAGGTCAGAAAGTGTCCATGTGCCTTTGCTATTGCAAATACAGATGTTGCAATGATTGTTCCTGATTCAATAAATTTTGAAGCTCTAATTTAAACTGAGCCGTTTTCATCTTCCACTGTTGATGCACAGCTGAGATAGGGAGCCTAAATCACGCCTTCCAGTTCATGGGTCCCATACTGTCAAAAAAATGTAATGAGAGTCAATAGAGTGATAAAAGTTATTTTTTGATCCTGTTAGAAATGTTCCATGGATTTAACATAGGACCGGGAATTTTAAAGACATTTTTGACAAACGCCTAAGGTTACTTTAAATTCTGTGTGAAAACACGCAGTGGACTACAACTGAAGAAGAAAAAAATGGCAGTGAGTTTAGAATTATCCTTCTTCCAGGACGAAACAAGGACCATTAAATGTGGTGAAAACCACAATAAATCTGGCTGTGGAAAGCGGCAGCTATGCTGGGGGAGAAATAGTCGGTCGGGTGAAAGCCAGCATGCAGTACAAGCTCTACAAGGTATTTTAAGTGCTAGATAATGTTAGCTAACGTCATATATGCAACTTCTTATTTGTAGTCATTTTAATTACAAATTTTTACAAGCAAATACATCAGAAATCATATGACGAACTAGGGATGTAAGAAAATATCGATACACTGATATATTGCAATATTTTATTTACCGATATTGTATTAATATTCATAACAAAAATTTCGATTTTTTTAAATTTATTTCTTTTTAGGATTTGAATGGAACCATTAATGATGACAGTAATTTTTGTAGTAAAATTAAAAGTATAACTGGTAGCTTGTGGCTGTTTTCACCTTCTTCGTTCCAGTGGATCAACTAGATCTAGTAATTAAACTAAATGTGTTTAAGTATGAAACAGATTGGAGTGTTTAGAAAGCTGTGACAGTTTAATTTGAGTTTTAAAAATCACAATATATAGTTTTACTCATAGTATCGCGATATATCGAGATATATCATATCGTCTCCCATGTATCGCGATACATATCGTATCGCCAGATTTTTGCCAATACACATCCCTATGACAAACCCAGTTGAAATGCACAGCATTAGTTATTTAAATTGATGTACAGCATTGTGTGTGAAACAGGGCGTAAGGCAAAGAGGACCAGAACATAACTTTTATCACTCCATTGACTTACATTAATTTGTTTTATTTTATTTTTGGTCAGGGACCGACCGGAGGGGGAGGAGACTTGGGCTCGCTATACAACTTTACCTGAACAATGATGGCTGCCTATCCAAACAGCGAGATGTATTTGAAGTTTGAAACCACTTTAACACGGCAGCATGTCTGGAAAAGAGCCTTTATGAGAAGTCAATAAGTGAACGTTGTTGTTTTGAGGTATTGTGTCTATGAGGCAGACAAACAGGAAAGGCCAAAGGACACCAACAAGTGATTATACAGGCCAACTTCAAAAAACAAGTCTGGTACAGACGATCAAAACTACAAAGGTAGAAAATGGTGAAGGGTACCACTCTATTACTCTTCTGTTCAGCATTAAATTAATTTGTGAACATGGCCAATAAAAAAACCACTAACCCTATATTTATTACACATTTAAACATTAACAAACAGTGTTAATTCAACCCAGACTGAAGGTAAAAGAAAAAAGAAGCTAGTCTGAATCCCTGGCAATCTACGCTGCCAACTCCAGTTTAGCACCTAAAAAATATCAAGCAAATATTTTTGGTTCATTCATAGAACATATTTCCGTGCGCCCCTCTTGAGGTGTAGGTAAAAAGTGGTTATTTCCTCTGTCTGACACAAGAAAGAATTGATGCTGATAAAGCAGCAGTATTTCAGGGTCAGTGTTTGTGGCAGTGGGGACAGAAAAAAGCACCAGCACAGAAATGAAACCGGTTTGGTGGAAAAAACAAAACAAAACAACAACCTTACTTTCCGTTACAGTATTTCACTTTCTGTCTCACGTACCATCATTGAAAGAGATTTTTTTTTCAAGATCAAAACTATAGCTACTGACCTGACGTTAAAACCCTATTAAATAGTGAATTATGTTCCCTCAACTCAATTTTGTATCTGTAAGTTTTAGCATAATAGTGAAATACGGAAAATACCTGGAAGCAAGCTAAATTTATATTTAATGAAATCATGGCATTTAATGGAAAACACCATTTCCTAATACTACATCCAATCAGTTCTCTGCATTTATGATATTGTGCACTCTAATGCTGTAATACTGAATGCACATCAAACTTGCATACTTATGTATTGGTATCAATGCATGTAAAAATCTAGTGAAAACAAATTTCCTAAATGTTAAACCTCTTGATAAAGACGTTTGTAGACATGACTTACCAGATTTAAGTGGGAAAAGTCCCTGTCATTTACAGTAAGCATTGTATTAGGCATTTACTCGTACATTTTCTGCCTTCCTTCTGACAATAAGGGTTCATTGCAGGGACCATTTTAAAAAAACAAAAAATATGTTTGGGTTCTTTAAAGGAACATGGGGCAGGATTTGTAAATAAAATAAACATCCATGTCCAGTTTTTTTAATGCTGTTGGGAGATGAAGCGTTATAAACCAAAAAGAATGAGCCCACCCACGTTTCGTTCCATTTTCTTAAACTGGCTGTGTGCTGCAAAATGTGCTGCAGTTCGGGGCCCGAATTTCCCGCGGTGTGACGTCAATTGACACTGCTTGCGCGTTCTCGACAGCTTTAAAGGAGGAAGAAAAAGGCCGCAGACCTCCATTGATTCAATTGTGAGAATGGATTCTTCTGCAACTGGGAAACGACCAAGGACGACTCACAGCCCACTAAAAAGTGGCACTAAGAAAAAGAAGTATGTCACTGTGAAGAGGTATGTTTTTTTTGTGAAGCGTTTGTGCGCGCACCCGTGTGGGTGGCTGCAGTTACTTGCAGCGCCGGCCGCGTCGCTCGTGAGCTTCGTTTCTTCATTCTGCCCCATGAAATGTATCTGAGAAAATTCTTTTTTCTACTACATTATGGATATATTAAAAAAATGTGTATACATCTATTTATTTATACACGATTGTCTTTGAAAATTTTTACCAACTGCTAGTTTCCCAGTTGTATTCATATTCCACACTTTTATTTTGCTTTATTTTAAGACATTTATTTTTTCATGTCCTTTGTAAAAAAAAAAAAAAAAACTAAAAAAACAAGAGCAACTTTTGATACTTCCAATCTCTCCTTACATGCAAGTTTAACACTGAAGCTTGTTTTCAAGTTTAAAGTTACTTTAAAAGTTTAGGACAGTTTAGTTTGATTTTAAAAAATAAATAAAAACATTGACAACTTAATTAGTAGCAAAATCTTATCAGGCGATAATCTTCATCAACGCTGTTAAAAAGGTATTACTAAAATAATAATAATTTAGGTATTCCTAAATACACTGCAGGAGTTCACTAAATTTGTTTGTTCTGTTTTTTTTGTTTTGGAAAATCCACACAAAAAAACCCTGCTGATTCTTTCTTATGTGTTTTTGGGTTGGCAACATCACAAGAGGCACAAGAATCGAGCTGATCAGCTGATACTGGAGCACAATACTGTGGCTGAATGACTTTTGACACATTTCGACATTGTTTTTTGAGTTGCATTTCAGTTGCAACAGATTTAACCATATGTGTTTTAGCCAGAATGTGACTGATGATTTACAAGTCATTACTGCTTACATTTCTGTTTGTATGTTTCCATCTGATTGGTGTCTGTACACATCTGTAACCTGCTAAATTAGTAGATGTCATATTGGGGGTATATCACTGTAAAGAGTTACTTGAATTTTCAGAGAAGATGCACTTCATGCATCCTGAACTCGCCTTAACAGGTTCTCTCCTTCTCCTGACCGATTTTTTTCCCCTTCATACTTTTTCCGTCATTATAAGCTGGCATGTGCTCATTTTTGAGTGAAATCATCACAGGAATTTTAAATAAATTATCTTAATGGAATACAAGGATCAGAATTAGGGATGTGTATTGGCAAAAATCTGGCGATACGATATATATCGCAATACTATGAGTAAGACTATATATATTGTGATTTTTAAAACTGAATTTAACTGTAGGAAAACTGTCCCAGCATTCTAAACACTCCAACCTGTTTCATACTTTAACACATCCAGTTTTATTACTAGATCTAGTTGATCCACTGGAACGGAGAAGGTGAAAACAGCCACAAACTAGCGGTCATAGTTTTAATTTTACTACAAAAATTACTGTCATCATTAATAGTTCAACTCAAATCCTTAAAAAAAAAAAACAACGATATTTTTGTTTTGAATATCGATACAATTTTGGGAAATAAAATATTGCGATATATCGGTGTATTATTTATTTATATTATTTATATTTTCTTACATCCCTAATCCGAATATATGAATTTTATGACAATCTAAAACTGAATATTTGATAATAAAATCTGGCCTTTCATGTTTGCCCTTGTCCTTCTCTGCTTCCTTTTGTTTAGTTGTTGCCAAATCTTCCTAAAATCTACACAAACAGATGCAGCTCCACTTAACACCGGTTAGCACCTCTGATGAACAGATTAGATTCAAAACTGTAGATTCACCAATCAGAGTTTTGTGACTGATGTACAATCCTATTTTGGCAAAAGCACTGAACTGTCAAGATCGGGCCCGCGATCTCGACCGATTAACTCGTGATCTGTAAAAGGCCTATGAGGTATCCAAAAGGTTCGCAACATTTCCTCATCCAACATGACAGAAGAAGAAAAAAATAGCAACAGAATTAAACAGATTACCCTTGATGTACTCTGTTCAGCCTTCATGTCATCTGATCAAAAGCTTGCTCTCTCTCGGCTTGAATGCATCGCAGACATTTCTTGACATTATAATATATTTTTCTTCTAAACAGCTTTTTAAATCCTTGTGCCTTCTTCAACGTAATGTTTTCGCACCTCAGTGACACTCAACATAGCTAATTCTGAGACGTGTTGTCAACGTGATGTGGTTGCAGTAGATAGCACGGTGTTTTAAGAATTTGAAAAAGTCCTGACACATGAGGGTGTAGCAAAGGCAATTTACTGCGAAGGCCTTGCTCCCTGGAGGTCATAGTGCAGGAGTGGGACAGGTGGTTTCAGTTCGGCTTTCTGCCCATAAACTACTTTTAATAGAGCAGATAAAGCCAGCAGATTTGATTACCATTACAAAATGCCACTTTCCATTGGAAAAGAGAACGGTTGTGACCAAATGAGGATAATCAAAACGTCAACGTTGAAATTAGTTTTTCAATTATAGGCAACAACCCGCAAATTAATCAACCCAAACACATGAAATAGCATCAGAGTGAGAGTGAGCTAGTCTTGGTTAACATTTGACCATTTTGATTATCACAACCCATTGAGCTGTCGTGCTAGCAACGAAATTAACAGCAAGATTTGGTTCATGTTAGCTTAGAACTCTGGGGGGAAAGAACAAGTTGAATGACTCAGAAAATACCTTAAATTGAGTGAATATCCCACGTAAAACTATCTTGAATCCGCTGAGGCAACTACAGCTTGCGTTAACAAGGCTAACAGATGACTGGGGTTAGCCCGCTTCGTACAATATTAGAGGCAAATACAGCGGAATAAAACACTCAAAACGGTTAATTTAGTGGCTTTCCATATGATGAAAAACATAGTTTACCTCCCAGTGCTGAACTTCTTAGTAAGCGGACGCAATCCCGGAGTTGTTTAGTCTGTCCTTTGCGCCGCAGCCCTCAGCCCATCTCAACAGAACCAGAAGACAACAGTCATTCTGCTGCCCTGGTCGAGGAGGAGCACAGATCGTCTGTTGCGAAGATGTTCACTCTGGGACTACAAAAGCGCAGATATCGACATACACACTGAGTTCGACTGAACTAGATTATAAATAGGGTTGTGGATTTATGTAAATAAAATTAAATCTGCAATGCTATGGGTGACTTATAAACGTTTTAGTTTAGTTCAGTTCAGTTTATTTATATAACGCCAGTTCACAATATGTCATCTTAAGACACTTTTAAAGTCATTTCAATACAATCAGGCATAGGCTCCGTTCCAATTATTTCTTCAGATTTATAAGGACATGGCTAAAACTTTGGTTTTTTGAGACATTGCAAATTTTCACTAAAACTGAAGTAGGACTTGTTACATATGAGTAGATTTTCTACAATAAATAACCAAAGAAGAAACGAAAAAGAAAACATTTTGTACATTTGTAAATGTCCCCTAGTTCCAAGTTGTACATTTAAACAGGAAGGCCGAGTGGAGTCAAAATTCCAGGAAGGAAAGATGGCGGTTTTTCAACAACAAAACCTCAAAATCCAAAATGGCTTGTGAGTGTCATTAAAGTTTGCACACACATACTGGCGCAACCTCCACTTAAACAAGTTAGGATGACAGTAGATTTCATTTATATCGCACTTTTCAAAGATAAAAAACACAAACTGCTTTACAAAGATAAGCATAAAAATTAAAACTTGTTTAAATACAGACATAAAAGTGAAAAGACAAGAAAAACTGCATGATGCAGCAAATCACAAACAAAAACATCATATTTTAAAATATCCCAGTATCAGGGTGATAATATAGTATTTTTCAAACATGTAATACTTGTAAAACATGTTGAGCTCTAAATCCTGGGTTTGAGTCGTTTATTGACCCCTGGATATGAATTGGATCTGTTTGTGTTTGTATGCCATTTGCTGTGAACTGGACCTTTCGATAAATGGAATGCAAATGTTCAATTAATTATACAGTTCTTCTATGGTTCTTGTCTTGTGTTTGTTATTCTATGTGTGTATACTATATACACATTATATATATAAACATACTGGTATTTTAAAAACTTTATATTGTGTTTTATTGTATTCTTTGTATGAAAGTCCCAAATCAATTCAAAAATGCTTTATTGATCCCAGAGGGAAATTAAGTGTTGTAGCTCATACTAATGACTTCTTTGTAGATCATGATGGCTGTGGGCAGGAAGGATTTCCTGTAGCAATCTGTGTTGCAGCGACACTGAGGAAGCCTCCCACTGAAGACACTCTGTTGTTGTATTTGTGATTTCTTTTGGATATTTTGTGATATTATCACCTTTTTAATGTGCAAATTGAAATTAAACTGAAATAAAATTACAGTCAATCTACTTTAAAATATGGATTGGAGTGAGATGTCTACAAATTATTACCTCTTCGAGCAGATGTATGAAGGACTCCATGTTAATAATTTTCCTAGCAGGGTGGCAATTTAGCGACATCTAGCGTTCGGAATTTGGAGCCACAATGGTTCATCATTTTGCCTTCGCATTCGGCAATTTTGTCAACATTTTTAGTTTAATCAACATAACTAGCATGTCTAAATTTATTTACCTGCACAGGGATTTGATAGTTTGATTTGATAACTCAGCAGTTTTTACATAACTGGAAAATTTCCTCGCATCAGTTTTTTTTTTTTTTTTTTTTTTGTAACTTCAAGCTGCATTCTTAAAAACCAGTTAAAGGTATTGTGCTGCTTTTATTCACAGGCGTCGACAAAACAAGAACGTAAAAGAAGCTTGCAGGTGATTAGTAGGAGGGGCCGGGGCTGTAGCTGCTGCAATCCTAATCAAGAGAAGTTTCACTTTGCTGCACCTCTCCTGGCGGACTGACGGAGGACGCGACCATGGAGGATGAGGAAGCGGACACATACCCAGAGATGAAACGCTTTGCTCAGCTGCTGCCCGTCCCCAGACACCGCTCCCAAAGTGACATCTCAGGATTTCGCTCCAGGGTGTTGTTCAGGCTCCGGGGAGCCCGCTCAGGTAGGAGACACCACTGGTTGACCCCTGATTGATATACAATGTCTTACTTATTATGATAGACAACCAAATGTATTCGAAAATGACAGGTGCATCTATTTGAACAGACAAATAGTATATATATATATTTAAATTTTTGTATATGTAATATTTTCCTATTTACACTCCTCTGTCTTTGCATTTGGCTATCTTTTTTAAAAAACCAACTCCAAATGTCTATTAAAGGAACACACTTTATTGGATTAATTTCAAGACAGATCTGATTCAAAGCTTGTGTGCTCGCTTCTTTTCATAATTTATAATTATGGTACTACTGGTAATGAAACTTGAAACATACTGACTGAAAGTTATACCACTTATGGGTACTTTTACAGTCAGGAGTTGTGTGTATGTGGATGTGGATGTGTGCAACAAAGCAGGAGAGTGAAGGGTCCAATGGGAGGGTATCAAAAAGGCTTAAAAAAGACAGCGCGGAAGCACCAGAAGTGTAACGCCTCAGCCATGGTGTTAACCATCTATTTGTCCTCAGCGTCTTTCTTAAATGTCAGTGTGACACTTTTGCAGCCTTCTGCCCATGGCTGCAGAGCGCACCCCGGCTCATACTGTCAGTGGTTGAAACCACTTCCTATAAGCCATCTCCACTACTTTAGCCTGCAGATCTGCAGCAGTGCACCTATTTACCACCATTACCAATGGGGTTATATTATAATAGCCTTATACATTAGTTTTCTTATGAGATCTTCCATGTTCTTCAGTCGGATTAATCTGTCATAGCATCAATGTCATGTGGAAGTTTGACTTCTTTTGCTTGTCTTACACAGGAAGTATTTAGTGTTTATGTTTCAGCTGTAATTACAGGAAATGGTTGCAGACTGGAGCAGTTAGAAAACCAGAAGTCCAAAACTGTTTTTTTTTTGCTCCTAACATTTGAATGGTTATTTGGAACTTCTAAAAACAATAAGTCTATACAGTTTCAGTTGCTTCTTATTAATGAGTTCAGTTGCAGTCTTGTGAAATTCTTCGTATTGTTTTAGTTTTACGTGACATGGGCTGAAACTAAAATCTTATTTTATCTTAATATAAGATGTTGACCTCTATCTTGACATTTTTCCCCATCATTTTAAAAACTATGAGCAATGTTACATAAAGAAAACAGACGGGGGAGCTATTTCACCATTCTCCTCAGTGATCCGTTTGGAATGTTTACTAAAACTGCATTCTGGATAAAATGCTAATTCAATTCAATTCAGTTTATTTACATAGCGCCAATTCACAACACATGTCATCTCAAGGCACTTTAAAAGTCATTTCAATTCAGTCATCCATACATTCTAATTAATCCTTCAGTTCGTTAGTCCAATTAGTTTTAAAGTTTTCTATCTAAGAAAACCCAGCAGATTGCATCGAGTCTTTGACGTACAGCATTCACTCCTCCTGCATGAACGTGCAGCAACAGTAGACAGTCGCCGCCTGCGTTGTGCCGTTGACTTCACAGAAATTCGTCATACTGAGCAAGCATGTAGAAACCTCCAGCAGAATCTGGCTCAGTACGAGCAGCCATCTGCCACGACCGACTGGGGTTTTGAGAGGACAAAGCAGAGACACAAAATAAACAAAAGAACTGATGTAAGAGTACTTTCTTATTAGAGAAAGTAAAAAGTTGATAACAGGACACGGGGGATGTTCAGTTACTGGGAGCATCATCCAAGCTGATGCCCCCCTCCAACAAAGCATTGCAGCTGAGCAGAACGCCAGATCAGGTGTAGCTTCTATGGAGAGAAAAATACAAAGAAAAAAACAAAGTTAACAGTTGAAATAACAGCAAATATTGTAATTGGAGCATAGAAGAAGAGAAAAGTAGCAGAGTGAAGAAAAGTGCTCAGTCTATCCTCCAGCAGTCTAACCCTATAGCAGCATTACTACAGAGATAGCTCAAGATGGCCGAATCCACTCTAACTATAAACTTTTATCAACTTTTATCAAAAGTTTCTTAAATTTAAAATCTAAAATGCTTATATTCCTTAGATTCACTACTGTAGAAAAGCCCTCAAAGTCTTGAGTCTATGGTTTTTTGTTGTTGTTGTTAAGTTCCTTTTAATATTGTTGTTCTGCATTACTCTGGAGTTATTTCACCGGAGGAGCTGTTCAGGGAATTATTATGGGCGTGACGTCATCGCTAAGTTTCGTTTTCGGGGTTACTCTTTTTTCTTTTCTTCATCCTCTGCATGTCGCTGCATGGTTCTGCAGCTCTGCTACGGAATGGTGTGTGTGCGTAGATGACGAGAAACCACATGCACCTGTATCTGTCCCGCTGCACTATCCAACCTGTGAACAGATGTGGAAAATAATAAAGAAAGAAAAGAACACCAGATTTCTCTCCTCATATCCTTCCTGCTCTGAGTGGCTTTAAGTGGTGCTCTGGCCAGCACTGTCAGTGTGAACAGAGTGATACTCCCGAACCAGCACCTTTGTGCAGAGCACATTTGATTCTCCACTACACAGTATTAGGTTCCCCACTAACAGTTGGTCCTTCGAGCCGGATTCACTCACTTTGCACTGAAGATGGATCGAGACTCAGAGTATGAAGCTCATGGTGCCCGCCCCAGACGACGTATTCGCCCCCCTGTCTGCTTTGCAGATTACGATGTGGGTCAGCTGGGACATATCCAGGAAAGGTGGAGAGAAGACATAGAAACTCCCCAACATGAGGGTAGGGCCAGGATGACCCCCCTCCTCTCTACTTTGGACTCTACCCCACCAAGCCGCATAAAGAGGTTGGATGCTGCCTCTTTGGAAGAGGACATGGGTTGTGGCGCCCAGAGCTTACAGCACCCCCAAGAGGACCAGCTAGCTCCCGCCTTCTCACCTGGAAACAGTCAAGTAGAACCGCCGCAGGGATATTCCATCCCCAGATATGTAGTGCAGCAGCCCAGATATCCCTATCAAGATCTCAGTCTAGAACTAGAAGACATGCGTCGGGAGAGACACCTTCTTCAGCAGACCCAACAACACGTGTCTTCAGATTTTGTCGAACTCAGGGCACTACGAGCAGACATGAGACAGCTAGTGGAAGCTGTTCACAACATGCAACTCCCACCTCCTCCAGCTATGAGTGTGTCGGATCGGGTGCAGCCACCTCCACCGGTGCCACCTGCTGGTGCAGACGAAGACGACTGGCCAGCACCACCCCCATGGCTGGATCCTGGGACGGAAGACGCAGTACCTGGAGATCCGCTGCCATCACCACCAATAAGTCTACAGCAGGCGACAAGAAATAAATCATATATTAAAGAGAGAGTGGTCCCAACTCCAGTAACCCAGCCATTTGTGGATCTTAAACAGCCTCAACCAACCACACCTATACCAGCTGTTCAGTCCTGGAACAGGCGGAGTCAACTTTCAGGTGGATTAGGGGTGCAGCCACAGTCAGTACCTCCTCCCAGCATCCCCCACCTTCCTGACACCAGTTACTTTGGGCCACGCCCACTAATCCGCAATTTCTCCAGACGGGACCCAAGTGATATTGCTCGCCTGAAACTCTCTTTGGAGAACATCCTGCCACCTAACGCCTCCGAACAGTTCAAGTATCAAGTGTTGGTAGATCATCTGCAATTAGAAGAGGCCCGTCTAATTGCTGATGCTTATCTTAACTCTCCGACACCCTTCTCCGACACCATGGCTGTCCTTAATGATAAGTTTGGTCAACCCCATCAGATTGCATTAAGACGTATCGCCGCTGTGTTGGGCTCCCAGGATATCAAACGGGGAGATGTTTCTGCATTTGACAAGTTTTCACTTCAAGTACAGTCCCTGGTGGGAATGCTACGGACCTTGGGTCCTGATGGAGAAGTGGAGCTGCAGTGTGGCTCTCATGTAGCTCGTTTGCTGAATAAGTTGCCACCCGAATCAAGAACGGAGTTCCGCCGTTGCATGTACCATCAAGGCAAACGAACCCACACCTTATCTGACTTATCAGAATGGCTGAAATATGAATCCTGGTGCCAGGACAGTGAAGGACAACTAGCAGTCAGAGGGGCTCAGGAGAGAGCCGTTCCAAGACCAGATGGTCGGCAGAGCCATCGAGCTACCACAGTCCTGCATGGAGGAAAGGCTGCTGTTGAGAAGTCAGGAGACCAAGGCCCGAGCAGCTCCTACAAGGGAAATAGGAGTAAGCCTTACTGTGCCTTTTGCAATAATGAAGACCATTACCTCAGCCAGTGCGCAGCAGTGTTGAGACTGTCGAAGGATCAGCTAACTGACTGGATAAAGGTCAACAGAAGGTGCTGGCGCTGTGCTCGGTCACACCAGGCGGCCCAGTGTAATTTAAAGAAGCCATGTAACCTTTGTCGGGGTAAACATCTCCAGGTGTTGCATGAGGTCAACAATAGAACACAGAGAGAGCCCACGGCGACCACAGTCGCAGAGACGACAGCTGCAGCCGAGGTGCTGTACCTAGACCGACCTGCCGAAAGTAGTCGGGTCCTTCTGAAAGTTGTGAAGGTCCGAGTTCACTATGGTGACCGAACTCTTAACACGTACGCCATATTGGATGACGGCTCTGAGAGAACCATGTTGCTCCCGGAGGCTGTAGATAAGCTAGGGATGCAGGGAACCCCCGAAGAACTCTCTCTACGTACAATTCGGCAGGAAGTGCAAACTGTGTGTGGGGCATCGGTGACTTTCTCCATTTCATCTCCTACCAGTCCGAGGACCCGATTCAAAATCACAGGCGCATTCACCGCATCACTCATCGGACTCCCCAACCACACTTACCCCATGGAACAGCTGAGGAGGAATTACAATCACCTCATCGGGATTCCAATCAAACCCTTCACAGACATCAAGCCTTTACTTCTCATCGGAAGTGACTATCCCCATCTTCTCACTCCCCTGGAACCTGTCAGGTTGGGACCCTCAGGCGGGCCAGCTGCTATTCATACTAAATTGGGCTGGACGTTACAGGGTCCAGCTCGTGTACTGCGCCACCTCGTCTACCCGCAGCAGTGCCTATTGACAGCAGTAGACCCTCAGGTGCAGGACCTGATGACGAATGTCGAAAGACTGTGGCAGGTTGATACCATCCCATTTAGGAGTGAGAAGTTAGTCACTCGATCAAAGCAAGATCAGGAGGCCATCCACCTCCTTGAGACCAAGACCATCAGAGTAGAGGTTGATGGCATACTCCGTTATGCCACCCCATTGCTCCGCAGGAAGGATATGCCGCTTCTATGGAGCCCCAAGGAAGCTGTGATGCCCAACCTGCGAAGTGTAGAGCGGCGACTGGCCAGGGACCCCGCACGGGCTGCAGTGTACAAAGAGGAAATGAACAAACTGATTAAGACAGGCACCGCTATCAGATGCAGCCCAGAAGAACCTACCCAGCAAGATCGTGAGGCGTGGTACATCCCACACCACCTGGTCAGCCATAATGGAAAAAACCGACTGGTCTTCAACTGTTCACACGTGTACAGAGGGCAAAGTCTTAATACCTACCTGCTCCCTGGTCCAACATTAGGAGCATCACTTCTGGGAGTCCTACTTCGTTTCCGAGAACATGCCGTGCCCATCAGCGGGGACATCAAGGGTATGTTCCACCAAGTCCGCCTGCTCCCCGAGGATCGTGCCCTTCTCAGATTCCTTTGGCGGGAGGAACCTGGAGATGGAGCTCCAACATTCTATGAGGGGCAGGTGTTGCCGTTTGGAACCACCTGCAGCCCCTGCTGTGCCACATTCGTTCTACAGCAGCATGTTCATGACAACAGTCAACCAGAAGAGGACGTGAGGAAGTCGGTGGAGAGGTGTTTCTATGTGGACAATTGTCTCCAGAGTGTCCCCACCGTCGCTGAGGCAAGACACCTGGTGGACAAGCTATGCAGTCTGTTAGCATCTGCTGGGTTCCAGCTTCGGCAATGGGCCAGCAACGAACCGGAAGTAATAAGTCACCTGCCGCAGGAGAGCTGCTCAGCTAGTGTGGAACTGCGGCTCGCGCAACACAAGACAGATACTCCAGAGTCCACTTTAGGGCTAAGCTGGCTATTCCACACCGATGTCCTCTGCTACAAGTATCGCCCAGTGAAGTATGAGGTTCCGACAATGCGCAACATCTATAAGGTTCTGGCCAGCCAATACGACCCTCTGGGTTACATTCTACCCTACACCACCCGGGCTAAGGTATTGGTCCGGCACCTTTGGGATAAGCCCCATGGATGGGATGACCCACTTCTTCCGCAGACACTATTACAGCAGTGGAAGGTCTGGGAGGCTGAACTGGATGCCCTACCTGAAATCACCTTTCCCCGGCCCTACCTACCTAAGAAAGTGAACTTCAGAGCTCTCACAACCGAGATGCATATTTTCTGTGACGCCTCTGAGGAAGCTTACGGGTCTGTGGCGTACCTTCGGTTCACGGATGGACAAGGTGGGGTTCATCTCTCATTTCTAATGGCCCGCTCCAGGGTGGCTCCCAAACGGTTCCATTCGATGCCCAGACTAGAACTCTGTGCTGCTGTTACCGGGGCACAGCTTGCACAGGTCCTCAAACGAGAGCTCACGATCAGCATCAACCAAGTCGTCTTGTGGTCCGACTCAACCACAGTGCTCACGTGGCTGAAGTCTGAATCTTGCAGATTCAAAGTCTTCGTCGGAACCCGTGTCGCAGAAATTCAGGAGCTAACTGACGGCTGTATATGGAGATATGTGGATTCAGCTAACAACCCAGCGGATGACGTGACACGTGGGAAGAGGCTGAGAGAGCTGATGGAACCAAATCGCTGGAGTCAGGGTCCCTCCTTTCTCCTGCAAAAGTCCTGATAACTGGCCATGGGAACCTTTAACTAATCAAGCTCAAGATGAGTCAGAACTACATAAATCTGCATTTTGTGGAGTCACTGCAGTTACTACCTCCGATCTGGCCAAATACGACTCTTGGAAAGAGCTGTTGGAAGCAACAATGCAGGAGTTACATGGGGCGGCCAACTCCGATGGTCAACCATCTGCAGAAGATTATCGGCAAGCTGAGCAGCTAGTCTTTCAGAGGGCTCAGAAGGACAGCTTCCCCTTGGAGCTCAGCTTGCTTAAAGCTGGGAAACCAGTCCCCAGAGGCAGCAGGCTTCTCACTCTGTCACCTGAGTGGGATGAGAGTGATGACCTTATTCGGGTTGGCGGACGTCTCCGTCAAGCAGAGGACATGGAGTTGACTGCTCGTCACCCAGTTATTTTGGATCCATGCCATCCAGCAACTAGGCTCCTCATCCAAGAATACGACCACCGTCTTCATCACCCAGGTCCAGAACGGGTGTTCGCTGAACTTCGTCGTTCCTTCTGGATCCTACGAGGGCGTGAGGGGGTTAGGCGACACCAGCACGGCTGTGTTGACTGCCAAAGATGGAGAGCTAAACCAGCAGTACCAAAGATGGCTGATCTCCCTGCGGCTCGTTTACGACTATTCAAGCCTGCGTTTCACTCAACAGGGGTGGACTGCTTCGGTCCATTTGAGGTCAAGGTGGGTCGACGGCGAGAAAAGAGATGGGGAATCATCTTCAAATGTCTCACCACGAGGGCGGTACATTTGGACCTTCTGACCAGTATTGATACTGACGCCTTCCTGATGGCCCTCCGCCGGTTCATTGCCCGCCGGGGGACACCGGCTGAGATTTTCTCCGACCAGGGGACCAACTTTAGGGGAGGAGAAAGGGAACTCCGGGAGGCATTTGCTAAAACCAATACTGCCTTACGAGAGCTCCTCGCTCCGCAAAGGATAGCCTTCCATTTTAACCCTCCAGCAGCCCCACACTTCAGAGGAGTGTGGGAGAAGGAAATACGCTCAGTCAAGAGTGCCCTTTATATCACAGTGGGAGCCCAGCCCGTTCCAGAGGAAGTGTTAATCACCGTCCTCATTGAAGTGGAAGGTATTTTAAACAGCAAACCTTTGGGTTATGTGTCTGCCGATGCCAGTGACCCGGACCCAGTGACACCAAATGTGCTCTTGATGGGGCAGCCGGATGGGTCGCTACCTCAAGTTGTCTATCCAGGGACAGAGCTCATTAGCCGTCGTCGATGGAAACACTCACAAGTTCTGGCTGACCACTTTTGGACCCGGTTCATTCGACTCTACTTGCCAAGTCTTCAAGCTCGCCAGAAGTGGTGGACTTCACCAGCTGACCTCAGCCAAGACTGTGTGGTGATGATTGCTGACTCGCAGTTACCTAGAGCCTCATGGCCCGTCGGGAGGGTTGTCAAGACTCATCCAAGCCCTGACGGACATATCAGATCGGCAGATGTGAAGGTGGGAAATAGAGTTTACACCCGGCCAGTTGCCAAGCTGATCGTCCTTCCTGTCCTGCCATCTGGAGACGATGATTCCACTCCTGGCACTTCTTTACGACCATAGACTTTGATGGCTTTATTGATGGACAAATGTATACCATACATTTGGGGGCGGCTGTAGAAAAGCCCTCAAAGTCTTGAGTCTATGGTTTTTTGTTGTTGTTGTTAAGTTCCTTTTAATATTGTTGTTCTGCATTACTCTGGAGTTATTTCACCGGAGGAGCTGTTCAGGGAATTATTATGGGCGTGACGTCATCGTTAAGTTTCGTTCTCGGGGTTACTCTTTTTTCTTTTCTTCATCCTCTGCATGTCGCTGCATGGTTCTGCAGCTCTGCTACGGAATGGTGTGTGTGCGTAGATGACGAGAAACCACATGCACCTGTATCTGTCCCGCTGCACTATCCAACCTGTGAACAGATGTGGAAAATAATAAAGAAAGAAAAGAACACCAGATTTCTCTCCTCATATCCTTCCTGCTCTGAGTGGCTTTAAGTGGTGCTCTGGCCAGCACTGTCAGTGTGAACAGAGTTATACTCCCGAACCAGCACCTTTGTGCAGAGCACATTTGATTCTCCACTACACAGTATTAGGTTCCCCACTAACAACTACACAGCTTGCTATGTGATGTGTTTATTTGTGTGTATTCTAATGATTCTAGCTTACAGCTAATAAAAACCCAATATTCACTTTCTAAGAAATATTGAACATTACATGACAAAACAAAACATGATTGTGCAGGCTATAAAATGACCAAACCATTATATTTTTGTAATTCTAATTGTTGTTTTGATATTTGTATGTAATATAAAACAATTGTGAGGAACTTGATTTTAGGTTTTCATTGGCTTTAAGCCATCATCCTTAAAATGAACAGAAATAAAAAAATCTATACAATATATAAGTTTCACTTTTTAAAATTAAATCCTGAAACATGTTTTGCTCAAGTTATGCACAGAGAATTTGCCTTAAAATGATTGTTTCCATAGCAGTTTTTAAGTTCAAGGGATGTGGTACCTCTCCTATTTATTAGGAATAAATTGGGTTCATCAGTCAAAAGAACTCTTCATAAAAGTTATTCACTGAGGCCAGTGCATCTCCTTAGTAACTCCCACCTGATAGGAAGCTCTTTTGATGTTTCTAAGCCACTGATTGAGATTGCTAATGCACTCACGGTGCAAGATAAATCATATTAATCCTATTCTGACAACTGCACAAGATAATAAAGAGGGCAGCAATATTTAATTGTTATTCTGTGTGCATTCGAAAATCTGTGCACACTTTCATTTTCATGCTTTTAGTTATGATGATTGATCAGGCAGAGATGGTCTTTTGTTGCTCTTTGTTAATAGCAGATCGTCCTAGAGACGGATGATTTCCACAGGCCTCCATTTCTTGTTAATTAAGGAGAAATAAAAGGCAGAAACAAACAAATTAAAGTAAGTGGAAGGAAAGACATTAGAAATAGGAACAAAAGTACAAAAAAACCCATCAATGCTTAACAAAAAAAAGGGAGATAGAAAGGAAGTCAAAGAGCAAAAGCAAAAAATAAAGGGAAATAATGACGCCAAGCAAGAAAAAGGGATGCATGGATGTGGTGATTAAGTGGGAGGAGGAGAAGGCTGTAGACAAAAAGACAGAAAGGAGCATCAACTTGCCGGGGGGCTCTGTTCCTTTCGGGTATCCTTCTCAAAATAACGCTGATTACAGCCTTTTTGAGTCGGCAATAACTACTTGTTAAATCATTGTGTTGTGCAGCAGCTCTTTACCCCTCACTTCCCACACACAGTCTATCCTCAGCAATTGTTGTGGCTTCTTTTAAACTCTCAGAAATAAAACCCAGCTCTGAAATAGAAATGTGGTTATTGAACTATAAGGTTTTAAACACGTTTAGCTCATAGGCCAACTAGAAGTATTTCCTGACCTCGGGTGCTATAGCATTTTAAAACATTTATATCCGACAAACAGTTGAAACCAGATTTTAATTAACAGTCTAAGATTAAATTAAACTAAACATTTTTCTGTTTTAGATAAGATAGGTTCATCAAATATTTTTCTTTTTTTCTAAATGGTAGAATAACGAAAGACAGAATTTTTTCAATATGTTTTTAAAATTCTGAGCTTCGCTATGTCGTTCAACAATTTGGGAAAGTCCCACATGATGATGATATGGCTTTGTATGGATCTGTTAAAACAAGTTACACTTTTCTAGTCACCACCTTCGAGCACAACGCTTCTTTGTGTGTCAACTGGACCTCTAAACGTCAGGTTCATCTTTGTTTGCAACTTCCAGATGCTTAAATGTTCCACATTCATCGGTAAAAAAAAGAAAGAAAAAAAGCCTGTATTAACACCAAACGAATGTCCAGCCATCCTTCCGTTCAATGAAGATCAGTGGTCTGTGTCTCAGAGATGAACGTGTTTTGATTCAAAATGTCCAGATACAAAAAACAATAAAAACAATAAAAACAAAAACAATGATAAAAACAAATGTAAGTGAAGTTCTTAAATAAAAGAGATGAGAGAGATTCCTTCAGATATTTGGAGGTTTTAATGCAAACTTGGTTGATCAAGCAAGGAGGTACAGCGTTAGCAGAGAGTGTGCAATACTGACCTGTCTTCCAAAACAAGACACAGAATTATATAGATTCAGTAATCATGACACCTATCAATATCAAATCAGAAAACATTTCTTCAGTATGAGAACATTAGACTCGCAGGCGTCGGGGACTTTATAGTGAAAGCATAATCAATGTATGTCAGGATGTCCTTAGATGTAAAAGAGAGTTGCTATGCCAACCCAGGATGTAAGAGCCTAAATCAGTAGATTGGACCTGACCCAAATTCATGCAGTGTCATATAATCAGATTGGTTACCATATTATAAAGAAAAGGCACACAGTAACTGTGAGTATATAAATACACAGAGCAGATCATTCTTCATAATTACATTTCCCACAACACAATACAAAGGCAACAGACTTTGTGAATCTACAGCTAAACAAATCACGTACCAACATGGGTTAAAAGGCTGCTAAGGGAGGAAGAAGACATTATTCCAAGTCTTTGTACATTTGGAGGAAAAAGTGGGAAGCTTGCAAGCCTACAAAACATCATTCCTACTGTGAAGCGGTGGCGTCATCATGTTGGGGTAGTGCCATGTTGTAGGACTGGTGCTCTTCACAAACAGATGGCGTCATGAAAAAAGAACATTGTGTGGAAGGCACTGTTGTTTGTATGGGAGGAACATCAGCCATGAAGTTAAAGCTTGCACACAATTGGGTCTTCTCAATTTGAAATGACCCTAAGCCCACAGCTATAGTTAAAAAGTTACCGAAGGACAACAAAGTTGAAGTGGCCATCACAAAATACCTGATGTCAGTGCCTCGTTAAATTTGTTGGCAGAGATGAAAAGGTGTACATGAGCAAAGTGGCTTACAAACCTGTCTAATTTACACCAGTTTTGTCAAGGAGAGTGCGCCAATATACCAGCAAACTATTGTGAGAAGCTTGTGGAAAGATACCCAAAAAAAGTTTGACCCAAGTCATAGGGCCTGATTTATCAAAGGTCTGCACTTGTTAAAACGTGCACACACCTCACAGCGAGCGCAAAAACATGCAGCAGGTGATTCACAAAGCAGGCGCCTGTTAAATCCCGCAGCAAGATGCGCGCAATCCATCTAGAGCTTTTGCCCTTGATGAATGTGCAATGTGGGCGTTTCTGTAAGAAGGCGCAACATATTAAGAGGAGAGCATTCATGTTCCACGTGCAGTGTGATTTTTGCGCCTATTTTTACCGTCTTAACCACGATTCAACATAAGTTTATTACTGACAAACGAAAAATATAATTCACACACATTCTAACCTAATAGTAATTAACACTCTAATGGCCATAAACCTGACAGTTGATTTTTTTTCACCTGTTTTTCCAAAGAGGCAACATAACTGGCTGCGCGCTCAACGCGACTGCACCTGCTGTCTCTGGAAGGTCTCATGGAGTACACCGCACGCATTAAGTTTATTAATGACAAACGAAAAATATAATTCACAGACATTTTAAGACATTCAGAATCTAATAGTAAGTAACTCTCTAACAGCCATAGACTTGACCGGTATATATGTCGTCCCCCCCCCCCCCCCCCCCCGTTTTTTGCCAAAGACGCATCATGAATCCACTGCGTCTATTCCTCCTCTCTCTGGCTGTGGCGCATTGCATGGGGCAGAAAGGCTGGCACACACAGCAGCGGACGCAAAGTCCTCACTTGAATACTGCTCTTTGTAACTGTTATGATTTGCGCACACATTCCCGCACATGATCACCCGCAAATCAGGGACACGCAATTTTGCGCTCTTTATTTGGAATATTGATCAATCAAACCCATACAGTTTAAAGGGCTATTCTAAAATGCAGGAGTAAGAAAAGGTACGAATCCATCTGACTTTGAAGAAAATAAAATCATCTAAAACATTATCTCTCATAGAACTAATTTTGGTAATCCTAACTAACCTAAAATGTGAATTATATCAGATAGTAAGAAAAAATGTTTTTGTGTCTTTTTATACCGAGTACTGTATGTAAATGTCTGTTTTTAACTATAAATAAATCCACATACTTTTATAAAACAATGGGAGTATGTTAGTGTAGATTCCCGGTCCTCTAGGAAAGTAGACTTGAAGAGGTGTTTGGAAAGAAGACAACTACAATTTATTTATTGTTTTTTAAATATGTTCCATCACTCAGTCAAAAATTACAATTACCGAGGTCCGGGCTTATACATCCCAACTATACGACTTATAAACCTGGAACTCCTCGTCTCTAATGAAAAAGAATAGAAAAAACGTTAAAGAACATTCAAGAAACATGAGAAAGATGTCTAGTTGCTTCTTGTTCAACAATTACACCAGATAGGAGAAGATTCAGAATGTCAAGTTCCATAGATTTTCAAAAGATAGAGGAGCAGATGCCATACTTCATCACTTCATACCTCACTAAAAGTACAGAGACTGCTTTTGCAACTAAAGTAAAGTGTATATTTTAGTCTGAGAAACATTTTGAACTTAAAAAGGTTATTAGTTTCCTGATCCTATTGCCTGACGAGATACTTCCCTCGAACTGGCAGGCTGTCTGTCTGCTAATGTCCCTTTTACTATATTTGATTTTAAAGTGTTGGGTTTTTTTTCTACAGTTTTTTTTGTACTAAGGAAATCTCCTTTTTGGTTTACTAATCTGGAAAATTGGGGAAATTAGCTGCTGATTATTAAAATTTAATAACACAATTAAGCTGTATTTGATTCTGCCCCCGGTCATTGTGGAAGTTGTTAAAAGGTGGGCATCCCGACACATTAGGAATAAAACTAACACAACATCTTAGGAAAAGAACGTTATACCACCAGCCAAACATGGTGGTGGTAGTGTGATGGTGTGGCGCTCCATTGCCTTCTCCGCACTTGGAGTTGCCGTAACTGATGTAACCATAATTTCTTTACCAGACAATCGTGTAGGAAAATGTCCTGCTATCCATTATTTTTTATCTTAATATCTTAAAGTTGATGCTGTGACATGACCTAAGCCCTCCAATGTGGCTAAATTAAAGCAATTCTGCAATGAAGAGTGGGTCAAAATTGCTCCAATGGTATCTCATTTTGTTACACACTCTTTACAATTGTCCAATGAAGTAAGGTTTGAAATAATGTTTTTGGAATTCCTCCTACCCAGTCATCCAAACTAAAGAGTAAAATAAGTCATTTGCTTATTTAAACTCCTGGGTCCTGTTGTGATAGTACATTAACTATATAAGAAAGAAGGCCCAGCAAAGGCTGTACTTTCTGCGTCAGCTCAGAAAGTTCAACCTGCCTCAGGAACTGCTGACCATCTTCTACACAGCAATAGTCCAGTCTTTCCTGACCTCATCCATCTGGTTCGGATCCGCCACCAGAGAAGACAAGGACAGACTGCAGAGAACAGTCAGGTCCTCAGAGAGGATCATAGGTACTGATCTTCCCTCCATTCAGGACCTGTACCAGTCCAGGGTCAAGAAGCGGGCCAGAAAAATCACCACAGACCCCTCACACCCTGGCCACAATCTGTTTAGGCTCCTCCCGTCAGGCCGGCGTTACAGAGCGTTGTACGCCAAAACCACCCGACACAAGAACAGTTTTTTCCCCCAGGCTTTCGCTCTGATGAACTCTGTGTAGTCACAGAGTGTGAGTCCATTCACATAACAATAAACTATAACTCTGCACTGCTGTACATACTCACTGTAAAATAACCCCGGTTTGGTGTATATATTATCCTTTATTATTTATTTGTATTTATTTCTTTATTTCACTTATTTAAGTTCTGTACTGGAGAGAAAAGTTGCCGGAGTCAAATTCCTTGTATGTGTCATACTTGGCCATTAAAGCTGATTCTGATTCTGATTCTGATTCTGATGAGAAATATAAAGAAGAAGGCTTTTGAAGAGTATGTTCAAAAGATTTAGTGATTACTTTCATGTTTATTCAGTCTTGGTCTGTTATAGGTAGATAGTGTACATTCTTCTCTCACATTAACTGGCGAAAAAAGAAAAGAACACTATCTTCTACCAGCTAATCTTGCGAGGTATTGGTGTTTTTTTGTTTTTTTTGTTGACCTATCTGATTCTTTTGTGTGCCTGTGGGGGTGGGTGCTGTTGACGGTCGGTGATGAGCCAGTTGTTGTTTCTTCACGCTTGTCCTGTGTCGCTTTGTCGTACTGCTTAAAAAGTCAAAGTCTCACTTACGCCATTCGTCCCCCCCCTCCATCTGTCTATCAGTAACTCTGTGGTTACTTACTAAGCCTTTAACTCTATTAATATTTGTAAAAAATGCCTCAGCAGCAAATGAGCAGGATGTTAACTCTGCTCTGCCTCCCTATAATGATGTGCTCATGGAGTAAGTGCGTGTTTGTGCGTAATGGAAATGCCATGCTGACATAGTGGGTTGATCTGAAACGCTGGTACTTTGAAGGCTAGACAAAAACAGCAGCTTGAGGTTGTTTGCATATTAAGAAATCAGTTAATAGATTAGATGAGCAAAGGGAAATGAGAAAGAGGAAATTAATTCAAGCAGGTAAACTGGAAGCTACAGTAAATAAAATAATTACTACGACTAATGAAAGGGAAGTAGCTCTGAACTTTACTGCATATAGCTGCTCTTATGCAGTCAATAACCTAATGGTTGCATGGACATTATGTCTGTCTTACTTTAGATGACGTAACAGTATTCACATCAGCTCTCCATCACCCACACACCAACATACACACACACACAAAATAGTTTTTTCCTCCCTAATCTCTAACACTAAAACCACAACTAACAACCCTCAAAGCTTACTTTAACACTGATTGCACTGACTTTGGTCCATGTAGTTACAGGGAGTTCCGATAAGTCGGGGGCCCTATCAGCTCCTAATGTACCACTCCATTGCGATGTGTGTATCTAAAGTGGACATCTACTGTGATGTGAAAAAGCATTCAAGATTTGTTCTGTTTTTACTTTTTTTTTTAAATCCGACTAAAAATCTTGAGATCAAACTAATTTTAATGTCATACAATGATAAACCAGGCAAATTTAAAATGTAGTTTTAAAATGATTAGATTTTTAAAGGGACAAAAACGATCAAACCAACCAGGTTCTATGTTAAAATAAATCGCCTCCTTGATAAATATTGAGTTTACTGTGATTAACCACATTTTCTGGTTCAAATTCACCAGCCAGATTACAAACAGCCCTGATTACTGGGAGATAATCAGAAAATTACCTAAGCACTACCTTTCTGACAATGACTAAAAATCTAAATAGGTAACACATCTTTGTCTGATAAAAGATCAAGAAAAGGTGAGGTACAAAATTATTATCCCACTTTCAGATCATACTTTTGTTGCGTGATCTATACGTGTTTATTATGTCTCAGTCGACTGCAAGGTCTCAACATGTAATGGAGATTGAAGTTCCCCTTCTGATATTACACTCCTGCTCCACCTTGGGAGGCAGTCATAAGCCCGTAACCGCTATGAATTGTAAGAGCTAATGGGAAATTGCAGAACAAGTGTGACATAGTAGAAAGCACGGTGGCACCAGCACAATCTGTGGATGCCCATAGAACAGAACAGAGGATGGTGCACAACTTAGCTTGTATTTGCAGCACTGTATTCCTTAGGACAGCCTGTATGGGAGCCTTAGGATGACAAAACAGAGCTCAGTGCTGTCTATGAGGTTTTCCCCTTGGAGGAATTCCACATGTTCTACGCAGATCAATTCTGCAAGTTTGGTTAAGTTGGGTTCTGCAGCCCTGGTTGAAAGCACAAAAGGCACAGGATTTCAGCTAGTCGAGTTGTATGATATGAAAATACAAAGTGGTCTGTAATGTTGGGTTCATGGTTCCAGAACTGCTATCTAAAATAATGACATAGGCTACATCAGTCAGCAAATGGTTACAAAGCAACCTCCAGCAAACAACAGTGAGAGCCATTATCCGCACAAAAGTGGAACTTTTTTGAAGATGTGTGTCGCGGTACATCTGGCATAAAACCAACACAGCATTTCTGAAAAAAAGGAATATCATAACCACTAGGGATGTGTATTGGCAAGAATTTGGTGATACGATATAAATTACAATACAGGGGGAAGATACGATAAGAGGCTGTTTTATTTTTGTGTTAATCAGATCCTTTCTATTGCAGAACGGAATTAAAAATAATTATTTGAACTAACCAACACATACCGAAAACTTACTGGCAATCCTAGTTCGAACCCAAAGCCCAATCCTCTTTTAAGTCAAAATGGAACTGGATCATCAATATTTGAGCAAAAAACAGTCCTAATGGTATCGTATCTCACTCTGGAGTTTTTAAGGTGTCTGTGTCAGAAGGAAAACAGAAAGCAACCGTCTGTCTGCTGTACTTACTTTGGTCTTTTATGCTTTGAGGCTTGTGTCTCTCAAGAGTCTCTGAACATCAATTAGGTGTTGAAATTTGTGCAGATGTTGTGTTGATCTTGTGTGTGTTCAGTATGTGCTTCGTTTATTTTTGTCATGGAGGGTGACATGGTCTTCAGATATGGTCTTATTGTGTTACTAAGCAACAATCAGACAAAAACAAAATATAAAAGACGTTTTGTTTACGAAGTAAGCTGCCAGCTAACATGCTTCAAAAATATACTTCTGATGTCGCATCCGATTTAATTACTGTAAGAAGTTACAACTCACCAGCAACCATTTGGGAAAAAAAGTTTAAAAAACTGATTGGTGTAGTTTGGCTATTAAATTTATATCATAGGTTTATTGGATTTATATATAATAATAAATAATATAATAATAAAGATTCTATAATATATAAAAAAGATTTTTGTTATGAATCAGTTGCAGAGAAGCAACATTCTTTAACCCATCTTTTATGACAAAGCAATTTGAAGATGAGTATTTTTTTGTTTCATCAAAACAAAATGAAACATATGCAATAATCCCAACAGAATTAAAAAAAAAACTAATTAATTTAAACATTGGTTTTAGCTGATAATTGAAAAACGTGAGAGTAGTTGGTACAGTGCTTTGCAAAAGTATGCATACCCTTTAAATGCTTTTACATTTTCTCAAGTTACAACCAAAAACGTTCAAGTATTTTATTGGGATTTATGTTATAGGCTGATACAAAGTAGTTCATTACTGTGATAAAGAAAAAAAACATTACATGAAATATATTATACTTTGACAAATAAAATCTGAAAAGTGTGACATGCATTTGTATATAGCACCTGAGTCAATACCAGCTTTTTCTGCAGTTAAGGCTGCAGGTCTTTTGGCATACGTTTGTACTAGCTTTGCACATCCAGAACTTAAAGCAGGTGCAGCTTTTGCCTGAAGTGTTTTGCAGCATCAAGCAGGTTTTCCTCCAGGATTTCCATGTATTTTCCTCCTTCCATCTTTATATCAACTGTCCAGTTTCCCCATCCTGGCTGAACAAAACATCCTTCCCAACACATTTCAGACTAGAGGTGCAGTCTTAGTTTACCACCACACATAGTTGAGTGTGCCGTTCAAAAATCCACATTTTGCTCTAATTTGACCAGAGCACCTTCTTTGAAGTTTGTGTTTCCTTCATGGTTCGAAATTGACTCTTTTGGCTGTTTCTCGGTTTAATGCTTTTCTTGCTTGGTTGTCAGTTTAGGTCAACAGTAATGTTTTTTTGACTTTGCAGTCGTTCCATACTCTCTCCATTTTCAGATGATGGATTAAACAGGGAGACGGGAGATATCCTGAGCTCAAAATATTGTTTTATAACCTAACCGTGGCTGGAATATCTCTACAACTTTATGAATAACCTGTCTGCTGGGTTCCCAAATCATGATAATGTTTGTTCACTACTGTTTCCCTTCCAAACATAAGAGATCATCGCAGGACAGTTACAATAGTACTGATATAAAATTACACACATGTGGATTCTGTTCATTCACTAGGACACATGTGTAACAATGGATCATATTTTGAAGCATCATTGTAAGAACGGCTGAATACAGATGCATCCCAACTTTCATAGATTTTAATTGTAAAGAAAACTGTAAACCAGGTATCATTTTCCGTCCACTTTTGTAGTACTTTCAGCAGTCACATTAACATAAAACATTAACCTTTCTGTGAACCCCAGGCTATGTGATACCCCTTCTCCATCCCTGAAACTGTCTCATTCTCCGCATTCTTTCTACGTCCTTTTGGAATTTCACCGGTTAGACTAGAACAAAAATACATAAAGATGGAGCCATGAGGAAGTAGAAAAATCCTTGACATTCAGGAAGATGGACAGAAATGCAGGATGAGACAGATCGCGAGGGTGGGAAGGAGAGAACAAGGACCTGAGATGGAAACAGACATTACGTTTTAATGCCCTTCATCAGAGCAAGTGGATTGAAGGAAGAGCAGGCACACAGTGGTCGGAAACAGTGAGGGAGGGAAGAGGGATGAAGGAGGGAAGTGCAGAGAGGCAGAGGGAGGGGAGAGAGGGCAGGAGGAGTTAGGAGACAGAGAACAGGGAAGAGGGTGAGTTAGTGGAGGGTGGGAGGGAGTCAGAGAGGTCGTGTGTGTCGGGAAGAGGCAAGGATCAACTCGCGCTCCTGTTCATATTCCCCCTAGGATCAAAACATGGAACCTGACGGTGAGTTTCCTCCTTTTATTGTAAAAAAGCGTAGTTCCCTGTCTGGCTGTGGGTGTGTGCGTTGTGTCTCTGACTTTGTGACTGTTTCAAACTTAGACACATAAAAAGAGCATGAATCCTACACATCCTGTTCTATTTCCTCTCACATGCTAAACTTCATTCAGAACTTATCCGTCATGTGACGAACAGACAGCATGATGCAGCACTGGACTCTCTGATTGTTTAGCATTATAAGCTGTTGTAAAGAACAATTGACTGAGTGGCAGTCATCTGCCTGAAGCTTGTTTTTTCTTGCACTGCTCTGTCTTTTTTCACTGCATGTAGTATATTCTGGGCTCACCTCAACAACAACAACAACATACAGCAAAACAGCACATATAAGGCATTAACAGTCAAATACTCATGCTTCACCTCAATCACCTAATACCTTTCAAGTCATCTTCACCAGCCTTCTGTTGCATTGTGAGAGCCAGATTAGCTGTTGATCAACCACGAAGAAGTGACGATGGCGTGCTTCTCTTCAAATCACTGTGCTTTATAAATCTGTAAACACGTTGGATTATTAGCAATCGAGGGGGGGAAAGCTAATGGCATGGTCTCAACAAAGAGAAGGAAACTTGTTATGATTGATAACACCTAATAGGGTTGGCTTGTAATGCCAAATCTGGTCAGTGTATCATTTGGAGTATCATTCAGTCAGGGAAGAGCTGCAGGCTAAATCAGGCCTGTGTTATCTAATATAGTTTAATGACTGTTTACACAGGTTGTCACACCATTATCAGTGTGTTTTAATAGGAAAGATCTCTGCTGCTGTTTAAAGGGCAAATTGCCCACACATACATCAAACCTTTTAACACTATAATCCCCTAAAGTGTGTATCCTCACTGTAGGGAATTATATATTGTTGTTGCTGATCCTGCATCCACTGGACTAATTCTTCGGTCAGAAAGAATGCCGCGTACTCCCAGAATGTTCCATTTGAGTTTTATTGAAATTTTCCCCCAACAGTTGCAATATCTGGATTAAATATTGAATGTCTGTACAGTCTTGTGCATATGTTTGTTTAAGTGAGTGTGAGTGTGGTTTCCTAAGATACAGAAATAAAGGATAAAACGAAAATATAATCAGCAAGGTGCATCAGATTAACTCAACTGCAATTAACAGCAATCTATACTATATTTTACCACAAGGTGGCAGTAGCTACATAGTCAATGACTCTGAGTTCAACTATGAAACATTGCCAAGAACTTATGGACATTAGCATGACTTGCTATCTTGCAACTGCTAATACTGCTATAGTTATCATATATTACCTGCTAATATTCAAGTAACAGAATTAGCATGGTACTGTAACATTCAGATTGGCCTTAACAACATAATTATAGAGTACACAGGCAGTTTGTCAAAACTAACAACTGGAACAATGTTTGACATAAATATTTACAGGTGCTGAATATTATATAATACTTACAGTTTCACTAACGCACACGGAGGAATTATGACAGTAAACAGGCTGTACAACGTGCAGGTGACTGAGCCGCATCGTCTCCTCCTCCCTTTGGCAGAAGCTCCTAACCAGCGGAGCATGCATTGAGCACGTGATCAGTTCTTAAAGCTATAGCGTCTGATTACAAATAGCAGGGGATTTTGTATAGCCGCCCCCAAATTTACTACTAAATTTGAAAGAAAAAATCACAAAGTCTCTGCTATTGGGTAAACCCAGGGTGCCCGCACCCTGGCTACACCTTAGTCCTTCGGGACCTCAGGAAGGGCGATGAGTTTGGCAACCGGGCGCAGGTAGGTCTTACCCTTGATGTTCACTTCTGCGGCCTGTATACATCCGTCCTTGCTGGGGAGCACTTTGCTTACCTGTCCAATGGGCCACATGGCTCTAGGTAGTTAGGGATCCACTACGAGGACAACCTGTCCCACAGACAGATTGTTGGTAGGATGTGTCCACTTCTGGCGTGGGCTGCATATCTGGCAGGTACTTCTTGATTAAATGTGCCCAGAAATGGTCTGCGATGACTTGGCTGTGTCTGTAGCGGCGTCTCCCATGCAGGGCTTCAGCGCCATACTGGGCTGGTGGAAGAGATGCGTCCCACCGCCCCATGAGCAACATGTTAGGCATGACTGGATCAGGGTCAGCAATGTCTGCAGAGACGTATCCTAACGGCTTGGAATTTAGGATGCCTTTGACCTCCAATAACACTGTCATGTGAACCTCTTCTGGAACAGGTTGGTCTCGTAGCACCACCAGCAGAGCCCCTTTCATGGATTTCATCTCCCGTTCCCAGGATCCGCCGAAGTGTGGCGCCAGCGGTGGATTGTATTTGAAGGAGATACTCTGTCTTGCCAGTTGCTCCTTGAGGGACGGTTCGAGTCCAGATAAGACCTCCTGGAGTTCACGTTCTCCTCCACGAAAGTTAGTCCCTTGATCACAAAGGATCTCGAATGGCTTCCCTCGCCTGGCAACAAACCTTCGTAAGGCCAGGAGGAATGAGTCGGCATCCATGTGAGGGAGAAGATCAAGATGGACACACCTGGTGGTCAGGCACTTGAATATGATCCCCCATCTTTTCTCGTGCCGCCTACCAACTTTCACCGTGTACGCCCCAAAGCAGTCCACTCCTGTGGACCACAATGGAGGCTGATGAATGCGGAGCCGGGCAGCTGGCAGTGCAGCCATCCGGGGAACTGCTGGCTTCTTTCACCACTTGCAGCATTCTGCACACTGCCTTTGATGTTTGCGGACAGCCTGGCGTCCCCTTAATATCCAGTATGACCTCCTGATTTCAGCGAATACTCTCTCTGGGCCGGGATGAAGAAGGCGCTCATCATAATCCTTGATCAACAGGTGGGTCACGATATGATCATGGGAAAGCATGGATGTATAGCATCCTCTTCTAAAGTGTCGGCGTGGCGGAGCCGACCGCCGACTCTAATGAGTCTGAGGGTCTTATCCAGAGTGGGAGAGAGGGTGTTCAGCCTACTATTTGATGGTACCTCCTTGCCCGCTTGGATGGACTTCACCTCTTCAGGAAAACTTTCGCGCTGTGAGCTCTTCAGCAAGGCCACTTCACTTTCAATACTCGTTGCAGCAGTCATGGTCATCGTGGCAGTTCCATCCAGCGCTGCATGGGTGACGTGCAGCAAATCTTCCCATAAGCTACATGCACTGAGATCAGGAAGAGCTTTTGGGATGACAGATGTTGCACCGCAGAAAGCACTGTGTCGGAGCTCTGTTGCATCCTGTAGGACACTTGAAGGACAGACCGGCCACTGATCCGGAGGTAGCTGTAGGAAGGGAGGACCCTGTCTCCACAGGTCTGATCCCGAAAGCTGGGATAGAGTCAGGCCTCGTGTTATCACATCAGCTGGATTATTCGTGGAGTCAACATACCTCCAGTTCTCGGCTCCAACCAGCTCTTGGATTTCCGCAATGCGAGTCCCCACGAATACCTTGTACTGTTGTGACTCCGACTGGATCCACTTCAGGACTCTGGTCGAATCTGGCCACAAGGTAGAGCGCACGATGTTCAGGGAGAGTTCGGAGAGGAGGACTCTGGCCAGCTGAGCTCCGTCCAGAGCTGCACTCAATTCGAGGCGTGGGATGGATAATTGCCGCCTAGGTGCAACTTGGGATCGGGCCATAATGAAGGAGCTGTGGACCTGGCTGTCAAGGCTGATCATTCACAAGTATGCAACAGAGCTGTATGCTTTCTCCGATGCGTCGCAGAAAATGTGAAGTTCTGCTTCCTCTGTGGTTAAGTTGTAGCTAGGAGTGTATCTTCGGGGAAGAGTTACATTCAGCTCCGGCAGTTCAGACTCCCAGTTCTGCCAGATGGATAACAGATCCCCTTGGATGGGCTCGTCCCATTGTTGCTTGGACTGCCACAGGGCTTGTATAAGGACCTTGGCTCGGGTTGTGTAGGGAATGATGAACCCCAACGGGTCGTATTGGGTGGCAAGGGTGTGGTACACGCTTCTCATCATCGGCACCGAATCAGGGAGGTTCCGGTACTTGTAACCTAGCTCATCAGAGAGACAGAGCCATTTCAGGCCAAGTGTGGACTCCTGCAGTTGCGATTTGTCGGCCGACAGTCACAGTTCACAGGCATCTGATTTGGCTTCTGGTGGGAGGTGTGTGAGTACGTCGGGCACATTGCTGATCCACTGACGGATGTCAAAACCACCTGTTGCAAGGAGAGCCCTCATTTTGTCAATAAGGTCCTTCGCTTGTGCGGGGCATGGCAGGGATTGGAGGCAGTTGTCCACATAAAATGCACGTCGCACGGATTCCATCACCTCTTCGTTCCCTTCTGCATGTTCCTTCACATGTCGCTGCACGGAGTAGGTGGCGCAGCAAGGGCTGCATGTGGTCCTGAATGGCAATACACGGCACTCGTATATGTCAGGTGGGCGGTCGCGCTCCATGTCGCGCCATAGGAAGCGCAAGAAATGGAGCATGAGCAGTCCAACTTGTTGGTTGCCTCAATGGATAGCTTCTCCGCATATCCAGCTTGGACCAGCTTGAGGATCTCACTGTTGTAGATACAGGCCTGGTCTGGATTGCTGACCAGTTGAAGCTCCGTTGTGCGCAGTAAGGCCATGACAGAAGAGGGAGGTGCATGAAAACGGCTTGGGTCTCCTTTCCACAGCAGCGGGGTGGCGTATCGCTCCAGGCCATCCACGTTTACACGCACAGTGTCTCTCTCCAACCGCTCTAATGCCACTTTGTCCTGCTTAGAGCGGGTTATCTCCTTCTGATTATGATGAGGGAGTGAGTCAAGCTGCCACAGCTTCTCCACGTGGTGTTGAAGCTCCTGAGCTGGGGACAAGAAGGAGGTGTGCAGGCAGAGACTCTGTTTAATCGGTTGATGGAGAAAGGTTGCTGGCCCTTGGATTGCCCAGCCAAGCTGTGTACGCACTGCAATGGGACTGCCTGATGGACCAATTCGGACTGGAGCAACAGCTGTAATCAAGTCCGAGTTGTCTGAGCCTATGAGGATCATAGGCTTTACCCTGTTGTATGATTTAACAGGGATGTCCTTCAGGTAGTCATATCTTTTCTTGAGAGAGTCAGCTGGGCATGACTGTTCTGCCAGGTCTCAACTGTGCAGCAGTGAAGATGCTCCTGAGCTTGTGCTTGACCTTTGGGTTTGACAAGGCATGTATTTCCAGAGAGACAGAAGCCCCTTCTACATGGACGACATCTTGCCTAATGGCACGTAGAGCCAGGGACTCCTTCTCTCCTATCAGACCAAGGCACTTTGCGGCTGCTGGCAGGATGATAGTCCTTTCGGAACCATCGTCAAGTAAGGCATGAGTGTCCAACGTTTTATTTCCATTCCGCAGGCGTACAGGCACGACCTTCAGCATCACCCGCTGTGAATGACTAACTTAATCCATGTAGATGATGGTGGATGCGGTGTTGACGGTCAGTACATTAGGTTGGGCTGTGGTTGCCGCCTCATGCAAAATGAGTAAATGCTGCTCGCCACAGGTTGAGCATGGCTTCTTGAGGGTGCAACATTCAGGCTTGTGACCCTGACCACACCTCCAACACCTATTGTTTTGCTTGATCCAGTCAGCTTTCTGAGTTGTAGTCATCTTAGTGAAGTCTGGGCAGCTGCTGAGGTAATGCTCCTGGCTCTTACAGTAGGGACAGAATGGTTTGAAACGTTCACGCTTCTTGACGGGGTGTGATGCCGCGGTGACTGCTGTGTTTGGAGCAGGCTGGTGCATGCTCGAATCTTGGTCAGTGTTCAGCAAGAGTGAAGAGACTGTGGTGGAAAATTGTTATGCAATTAGGAATTAAGTGTATATTCTCTGTTTAGTGAATGCATCTAAGGAAATGACAAGCTTATTGTTCCAGGTTAATGTTATGAGAAAGATATATGTGTCAGGTCACCAGAGAGACCGACGCTGGGGCAGTAAGATAACAGTCTGGCCTTCGGATGAGCTGCTTTATGCGTTGCTATGACTCGCATAAAGCGGTTACTCTGGAGGCGGGGCGTGAATTTGGAGAAGACATCTACAGAGATAAACAATGATTGCTGAATACTATTTAAGCGGTTCGTTAGAAAGGTTGGTTAGGGTGATGCACGAGTAACTCTGTCCCCTCCATGGCCTGGCCAGACATGTTTCAATTAAATACTTAAACGCTTTCTTGGACTCAAGTCTTCTTTATTATGGAAACCCTGAGATACTTTTTTTGCCATTACAAGACTTTTCCCCTTGTAAACTTGAGTGGTTTTGGCTCTCTGCGAGTTGTTTCTGGTTGCAGTCCTCCAGATGCTCTACGTGATATCTGGAGAGCCTGTGACTTGACCTCCAGCCATGATGCAAGGTCAACGAGGGTGTAGGATTTGGCTGAGCCCAGTGAGATGATTTGCCGTTTCAGGCAATGTTCTACAAAGGAGTCTCTGTAGCTTGGTGGGAGTTTGGTGAGTAGTGTGTCTACGTGCGAACCACAATAAACCTCCCATCTGGATGGCCCATCAGTTGAGTTCAGCATACCCACCAGTGACCCAACAGCCGTGCTGAAATCTTCAAATCCTTGAGCGTCTCCTATTCGGACAGCAGGTGTTTGAGGCAGGGATTTCACTTAACTCTGAATGAGAGACCGGGGTTGCCCATACCTCTGATCGAGAGCTCTCATGGCTTCTGTGTATGGGTATGTGCTATTTATGTATCACTTGGCCAGCTGGTAAGCAGTAGGCAGCTTCAGCAGGTCCAAAAGGACTTGAAACTTATAGTCCTCTGTTAAATGCTGGTGGGGGGCAAGGACCGTTTCCAAGTCTTTCTTCAGCACGAATAAATCACTTTCCTTTCCAGATGAGAAAGCTGCCAGCTTGGGTTTGGGAATCCCATATGATGAGGCTATGGCCATCTCCATTAGGCTTGGAGCTGCGACCATGTGACCCTGATGAGTGTACTGATTAGGTTGATTAGCTGGTGGCCTCTCAGGTGGATGCACGTTGGCAGTGGGGGCATAATTCTGATGAGTGTGATGGTTACTCTGTCCACATGGAATGTATGCGACCCCTGGCTGCGTGGTCGGAAAGTGCTGAGCAGGTAGTGTTGGACGCGATAAGTAAGCCACACGTCCTTGTGGTACTGCTTGAGGAAGCTGTACATGCTCCTGTGGATATTGTAGCGGTGTCAGCTGAGCAGGTGGCCCCTGATGTGGTGGGGGTGGCACTCCTGGTAATGGAGGCCAAACAGGCAGTGAGGGCATGGGCATTACTGGAGCTGGCACTGGCTGTTGTGGCCCTGATGCTGGCCATGCTGGAGTCAAATGGCCCTGCTGAAATGGCTGAGACTGTGAGGGGGGTGCTGCCAGTACTGAGGTGATCTGGTTGCTGGTTGCTGCACGGGTGTCGACTGCTGGCTTACTGATGACTGGATGCTGGCTGGCAGTCCTGAAGGTAGGGGCTCTGCCGGTTCAGGCTCAGCAGGAGGGTCAGTTGTTGGTTCAGCAAGAGCGAACAGTGGCTGCACTGAAGCTAAGGGCGACGCAGGCCTGGGAGTTAATGTGGCTTGTGGCACTGGTAGTGTTGTTGGTTGAGTAGGTGGTGGATGCTGCGCATAGGTATGCTGTGGAGGTTTCAGGCCATGACGGCTGAAAAGGTGACCCTGATTATATACATGTGGCCTTGGTTGTGCGTCCATGGCTGCTGAATAGATATAAGGGCGTGGAGGAAGGCTTCTACTCTGTTGTCGGTAGTGAGATGCAGAGGGTGTATGTGGAGTTGATGATTGGAGTGGGGCTGATAGGTGAGACAGCTGTCTAGCATCCTCCATAACCAACTGGAGCTCTTTCATCTCTCTGATCAAATCCCTCCATCTCTCCTCAAGATGGTCCATTAAGGCTGGGTCTTGGTAAGTGGGGTAAGTGGCTCCATAAGGCATAGACAGCCTCTGCTGCTGAGTGGATGTATGGCCTGCGTATGCCTCTGCTGGGTATGAAGACATTACCGCGGTGGTGGAGTGAATTGGCGGCAGATAAGCACATAGTCCTCTATGTAGGCTGGCGGGCGCCGCACACGAGTGGAGCGAGGGACAGGCAGATGTGCATCGTCCTGGAAATCCTGTGAAGCAGCCATGTCGTAGTAGAAGTAGTCTCCGGCTCGAAGGACCAATTTTGTAGGGAATTATATATTGTTGTTGCTGATCCTACATCCACTGGACTAATTCTTCGATCAGAAAGAATGCAGCGTACTCCCAGAATGTTCCGTTCTAGTTTTATTGAAATTTTCCTCCAACAGTTGTAATATCTGGATTAAATATTGAATGTCTGTACAGTCTTGTGCATATGTTTGTTTAAGTGAGTGTGAGTGTGGTTTCCTAAGATATAGAAATAAAGGATAAAACGAAAATATAATTAGCAAGGTGCATCAGATTAACTCAACTGCAATTAACAGCAATCTATACTATATTTTACCACAAGGTGGCAGTAGCTACATAGTCACTGACTCTGAGTCCGACTATGAAACATTGCCAATAACTTATAGACATTAGCATGACTTGCTATCTTGCAACTGCTAATGCTGCTATAGTTACCATATATCACCTGCTAATATTCAAGTAACAGAATTAGCATGGTACTGCAACATTCAGATTGGCCTTAACAAAATAATTATAGAGTACACAGCCAGTTTGTTAAAACTAACAACTGGAACAATGTTTGACATAAATATTTACAGGTGCTGAATAATATATAATACTTACAGTTTCACTTACGCACACGGAGGAATTATGACAGTAAGAAGGCTGTACAACGTGCAGGTGACTGAGCAGCATTGTCTCCTCCTCACTTTGGCAGAAGCTCCTAACCAGCTGCGCATGCATTGAGCACGTGATCAGTTCTTAAAGCTATAGCGTCTTATTACAAATAGCAGGGGATTTTGTACACTCACCTTTTTATGCAAACACTCAGGCAGCACTTCTTGGTATAAAAATTAGAATATACGGTGGATGAATTGCTTTTTATTTTTTATTTTTTTACAGTGACTCATCAATAATACTATTTAGATACAGAAATCTGTAACAGAAATTATCTTGGAATTAGAGGGAAGCTTTAATGTACTTGAATGGACTTAGGCAGACTCCATCTGTGTGCAGAGTTATGTGTTTTGTCACAGAGGCGTGGGTTTGCCACAAAACAACTTGTTATGACTGCAAATTTGTGAATCATCATTTTGCAAGGCAAAGCAGCCCCTGTGATCGTTCCCGCATGCATATGCAGGTGTGGAGTGCCTGACATGGCTATGAACTCGGTGGTGGGTCAGAACCCTTTGCTATATAGTGCTGTAAAAAGGTTGGGGCCACATTACAGATTTCTCCTCTTTTCATGACACAATGAAATGTTTCAAGCCATGAAAAACGTTTAAATATCAGACGAAGATAACATAAGAAAATAGAAAGCACATTATTCAAATGCTGGTTTAATTAATAAGGGGGAAAAACTTTTCAAAAACAAGTTGTCCTTTTATTAGATCATGATTAATCACAACCTTTGGAAAGTTGAATTTCTCAAGTGTACCCAGACCTGATTACTACCAGACTGGTATCACAACAAATCACTTAAATAGAACCTGTCTGAAAAAATGAAGTCAGCTAAAATATCTTAAAGCAACATGTGAAGGCAAGAACTTATCTACATGTATCGAACCGGAAATGGTTACGAAGCCATTTCTTACGGTGCGTTCACACCAAAGCGTCAAAAATGCATAGCACGCCAAAGTTTGACGCTTGAACATTCGCAGCTCGATGCGCGTCCAAAGCGAATTGGACTGACGCGCGTCAAGCCAGAAATACGCAATTTGTGGGAGGAGCTAGTGCCAGACGGTGTTTTTGCAAGATGGCAGCTGTCGATCTAGCATTGGAAGAGAGAGTCTCCATTCTCTATTTACTATGGAGAGTACCCTGTGCAGGTTCACAGGGTCAGTAACGTGAAAACTTTTAAAAGTGAAATGAACTTACCAGGTTGCCCTATCTCCTCCCTTATATTCCTCCAAGCGAGGTCCTTTTTATTCCTCTCTCTGTAGAGAAAGCAACTGGTGTCGTATAGCTCTGGGTGATTAGCCACAGCATTGATTAGTCTGTCCTCCATGCTGAATAAAAAACTTTGCCGGACCCCGTGAACTGGGTAACAGCATCTCGTGACACCACTCCAGGCTCCTGATTGGTTGACACGGCGCAAATTTGACGCTGAAGTTCTGCTTTTTCAACTTCAGCGGCAGACGCAAAAGCAATTGTCACGTGCGAATGCACAAAATGCATTTTCGTCATGCAAAAACGCACGTGACGTGGTGTAGAAATCCCGACGCGCGTCAGCGTGCTTCTGCATTGACTTTACATGTAAACCTGACGCTGTTGACGCTTCAAACGTGTTTGGTGTGAACGCACAGTTAGGCTTTGGGCCTACAGCAAAACTCAGTTAAAGTCGCTATATACAAAAGGAGAAAACACGGAACAGTGGTAAACCTTCCCAGGAGCGGACAGCCTACCAAAATTATATAAAGACAACACAAACAACTCATCCAGGATGTTTTCAAAAGAACCCACAACTACATCTAAAGCACTACAGCCCTAATTGCCCCCCAGTTGAGGTCATTGTTTATGATTCAACAATAAAAAAGAATCTGAGCGAAACTGCCATTTACTTAATTTCCCTCTGGGATCAATAAAGTATTTTTGAATTGAATTTGAATTGAATTATGGGAGAGTCACAAATCAATGTTGATCTAAAAGAAAATAAATGGCCCATCTCACAATTATCAGGAAACTTCTTGATGATTCCCAAGACTTTATGAATATTTTGTGGGCTAATGACACAAAAGTACAACATCCTGGAAGGTGTGTGTACCGTTGTATTTGGGGGAAAAAAAACAACGAACAAAGCATTTCTAATAAAGATCATACAGTCAAACATGGTGGTGGCAGTGGGATGGTCTGGCACTGCTTTAGGACCTTGATGATTTGGCCCAATTCATCAGGCTACGGATTCTGCTTTTTACCAGGAAATCCTGAACAAAAATGTCCAGCCGTCCCTTTGTGATATTTAACTCATGCACACTTGGGTTATGTTAGGACATTAATCAGCAAGTTCACCTCCGAATGGCTAAAACAAAAAGTATATTTTGAAGTGGCTTAATTAAAATCCAGACAAAAATTCTATTGAGATGTGTACGAACTTAAACAGTCTGGGTATGCTAACAAACCCTGGCATGTGGCCAAATTAAAACTACTCTCATTGATGTAATTTCCAGTGATCACAACACTTGATGGACGTTTTTGAGCCCAAGGGTGGCAAAGGCAGTTATTAGGAGAGAGAGGCGAAGACTGTTTTCCATATGATCAGTCTGGTTTAGAAAACTTATTTCCCTAATTACATTAGGTCATCATTTGAAAATGCAATCAGTAACATCAAATCAGTAACATTTAAGTGTTACAAAAAAGCAAAAACAAAATAAATCGGCCATGAGGCACATCACCTTACATGTTCTCCTCATTGGCTTTATGTGGCTTTTTTGTGTCAGAGTGTGGCTAGGTAAAGCAAGGCAAGTTTAACTGTATACAACTATATATTTGTATATAATTGTATAATGCAATTACACACTTTCAGTAACAAGGCAATTCAAGGTGGCAGAGTAATTTGAACTTTTATGTGCCTGTGTAATTATGATTTACTAGTGCAATAAGTTTATATTTCTACACTGTTAGGAACGCTTTAACAAAAAGACAGTTGAGCACGGCTGACAGCACCTTCACTTCTGCATTTAGAGACACTAAAGTTAGAAACAAAGCCACACCTTCAGCTTCAGTTTTGCCACAAATACAGCTGGGTTTCTGAGATACCTCTCCTTCCCTGCAGTTCTTAATATTTAATTGTCTGGTAAAACAACATAACTTTAGATTGATCCACTTGTTTGACACATAGATCTCAGCCAGACATTCCCACTTGCTTTTAAAAAAAAAAACGTCCCTTCTGTTTCTCTGGTGATCCTTTCGTGCTGTGTCGTTTTAGATGGACTGCTTAACCGAAAGTGTTTACATTACCTGATTTTTTACAAGTTTTATTGCACCTGTAACCTTGGATTTAATATGTGAGCTTCAAAACCTTGTGTAAAACATTTTGAGGTGTGCTCTGCGGAAATAGACCCTAGTGTGTGAGCAAAAGCTTGCTGGACAGTAGCCAAAGCAACCATTACCAACTACTGGTAGTCTATGTTAAAACAAACCATGTTTAGGCTCAAAAAGGGAAGCTAACAGCCTCACAACACAACTAAGTAAACATGGTGGACATGCTCAAGGCAGATGTTTCTGCAGCTGATAATTGCTATCTTGTAATTGTGTCCAGTTTTTACCTTTATAAAGTTGGAGCGTGCAGGTGCAGAAATAAAAGATGTTTGTTTACTTTCCATGTTTGACTTTTACAGCTTAATGTCTCACAACCTAATCATATTTCCATTTGTGCTATGTTTGTACATTTTCCTTCTACCCTGAACTTTTTTTTTCTTACCTTCTTCTTTGTTACCATTAACATTGGAGCACATTGCAAAGCTTTTTTCATGGCAGTGCAGCTCTGTGCTTCTTGGTGACACTAAAGCTTGCTTTGTTCTAGCTGCCCTGTCTGGCAGGATGTCAACTATTGATTTATGCATCCAACATTTTAGCAGTGATGGCAGCTTATGGGTTGCACCGAACGGAATACAACAAACAGGAGATCGGATTTCAGGCAAGCTGACTGGAAGATGTGAGGAGGAAGAGAAACAGAAGTCATCGCTTACTTTATTCCTGTATTAGAACACCGCTCTGATAAGATCAACTAAAAATGGATGAGGGTGTATGAGGTTGTAAGCAGGGAGATAACGGTTTATTTTCAGAACTGGGAGGTGCTTTCCTTTTGGTGTGCAGGGCTAGGGGGTGTGCAATAACAAATGTCCAATATTGGTTGATCATTTGTAAAACCAGCTGCCTGAACAAAAGCACATGCAACCAAGTAATATATGTTGCATTGCACTGCAGAAGAACACCCGTTCAACTTTTTTTATGCAACAATCACAATCTTTAATGTATTTTATTAGAATTTTATGTGACAGACCAACAAGAAATAGTGCAAAATAATTGTGATGTGGAAGAAAAGGATATGCAGCTTTTAAATTGATTGTGCATCTAGATACTAAAATGTTTGCCCGTTGTTCTTTACTAAACAACTACACCTCAGTCCTTTTGAAGAGTGTCTGTGAACATCAGTTTTCCAAGTTTTGCCAGACATTCTCGACTGGATTTAGGTCTGGACTTTAACAGGGTCATTATGCCACAGGAATATGCCTTGATCTATGCTAACCTAATTGTTTTGTAGCTCAGACTGTATGCTTGTGGTTGTTGTGCTGCTGGAAGGTAAACCTTCACCCCTATCTCATGTCCTTTACAGCCTCCATCAGTTTCCCCCCCCCCCCCCCCCTTTATTAAGCTCCTACCATCCTCCTCCAAGGAACTCTGACCAAGATTCCCACAGCATGATACCACCTCTGTGTCCTACATGGTTTCTTCTTCTTTCTTCTGGGCACTCTTCAACAAAGGCCAGATTTACATGACTAATATTTGTTCTGTCTACCTTTTCTCCAACCTGAGATGTGGGAGTTGCAATTAAACCCACAAACTTCTGGTAGCAAGAGGTCTACTGCTCCCACTGCTAGCCACAGCTGCCACAAAAAAATCTCTTTTTGCTTTCACTTCACAATTCTACCCAATGTATGTTGGTCTAAATCCCAATAAACTATTTTTAAGTTCAACAGGTATGAATACTTTTACAATGCACTGTGTTTAATAATTTAGTATTTGGTTATAACCCACTCCATTGCATTAGTAATCATGGACATATACATGTAATTGAGGTTGAATGGTTACACAAAAGAGGTAACTAATCTTAATGTATACATGTGGTAAGGGTTTTTAGACCACTTAAAGGATTCTGCAGCAGACGAATTCATCAAAATTTCAAAGAGCAAAATGATATATCCTTTTCTGTTTGCACAAGTCATCCCATATTAATCTGATTGATGTATCATAGAACAATTTTCCACTGGGGCTTGACCGATGCTTATGTTGTAGGTATGAAATGAAAATTTTATAATTGTGGGGGAAAAATAGAGCCTTGAGCATTATTTTTTTAGTTTGTATTTGACTTGAGTCACAAAATACTCTTCGCATGGTATAAGTGGCAAAATCAATACCAAATACAAAAGCATGACTTGCAAATGATAACCAACCCTTCGGCATACAAAAAAGGCCCAGTTTTTCTCCACGCCTTGTTCAAGTACCCAATGTATTTTTTAAATGTATAATTTAATGTAATGGGGCTGCTGCAGATATATAACAACATTTCATTAAGATTCTTTCTCTCTAGTTTGCCTTTGCTTACCTGGGACTCTGGTTCTTGTTGAGTCACACTTTACTGTTTTGACAGTTTGGAGTCTGAATCGCACGTGTGGCGCTCTAAGCATAGACTTTTTAAAGGTCACTCAGTTGGGAACCATTCATACTCAAGCGATTTAGGGACAAGCAGGAAGTATGCAAAACAGGTCCAACGAGTGTTTGGAGTATATTTTTCAGTTTTAGACTGAGCATGTTGTGAAAGTGCACACATGCAAGGCTCCATTGGGGGTATTGGACTATACCATGGAAGACACTGAGTTTAATAAATAAGTCAGAGAGAAGTGAAAGCCTCCAAAAAAATAGCACTTAAACAATTATTATCTCTTGTTCTGCTGAGACTACTACTTAATATTTGATGACTCTCTTTCTTCCTTTCGGCCCCACTTCTCTGGCACCTACTGTCTCTCCTTCAGCTACTATGGTCTTTGAACTGTCAGGCTGCTTCAGTTGATCTCTGATATTTAGTACCAGGACACTTAAAATCAACTTCCTGAAAAAAAGGCATCGTCCTAGTACAGGAATTATGATATCGTTAAAGTGCATTTCTCCAACTGTAAAGGTAGTACAGTTGTTGCCTGGTTGTTGCAGGTTGCAGAGATTACAAGTAAAGGCACCAAATTGATCCAGGCTAAATTTAGAGGTAGCTTTGTTATGTAGCTGATCAGATCTTTACAAAGGTAGAAAGCAGTGCAGATGGTTTGAAGCACAATAATTGTGTCTACAGTGTTCAGCATGATGCATTCAGATCTACAGTAAATTTAAAAAAAGATCTACAGTAAAATTATCAAGCTTATTTTGGCATACTTGTGAAACTAAATAAAGCCTTTTAGTACCTCTTCTGTTGAACGTGATGCCTTTGTTTTGACTTTGACATATTGGCTGTCAGAATGCCAAGAGTGAAATCTTCTCACATGACCAGCTCAGTAAACTTATCAGAGTCTAATTGAACTTCTGAAGGGCAGACCTATTTGACCTACTTTTTGTGTTTCGGCTGGGTCAAAAATGTCTGTTATCACATTATTTAGAAATATTAGTGGGGGTGTTTCTCTTCAAGAAAGATGGAGTTGGATCTGTAAAGTGCATGTTGCAGAAACTTTGCAAATGTGTTTTGCCCTGAGTAAACCCGAAACACACAAATTTGAATACAAAACGTAATATGCACAGTGTGCTAAAAATGTATTCATAACCCTTGAACTATTCCATATTATGCAACATTACGAGCACAGATTTCAATGCATTTTTATTTTATTTAATTGTGATAGACATACACAAAGTAGTGCATTATTGTGAAATGAAAGAAAAATAATACAGTGTTTCATGAAAAAAACAAAGACAAAAAATATCTTTAGTTAAGTCACATTGGATGTTGAACATCTGTTAACACCAATTTTCAAGTCCTGCCACACATTATTAACTGAATTTCGATATGGACTTTGGCTGCACCACACATCTACACCTGCCTTGATCTAAACTCTTTGGCTCTGGCTTTGTTTAATCTGGTTGTTCTGCAGAAAGTTAAACCACACCAGTCTCAAGTTTTTTTCAGTCTCAAACTAATTAACTCTAATTAATTAATTTATTAATTAATTGACTCTAAGTAATTAATTAAATAATTAATTGACTCTAATTAATTAATTAAATAATTAATTTGCATGTCGACCAAAAATGTTACCTTTTTCTTCATGCTAGTTGTGTCTCATACGTGGCTTTTGGCAAATTGAAAACAGCGTTACGGCTTTTGCTATTGTACTCCACTTGATATATATGTGTAAGACACCTTAATTAGACATTCCTGTGCCTTTTTTTCTAATATGGACACGGAGCGGGAAAAGAAAGAGGAGAAAATAAAGAACATGATGAGAGGTAGGAAAAAAAATTAAGAGGGAGAAGGTGAGTTGAAGATGAAAGAGGGGAAGGGAAATAAAGACAATACAAGAAAACATCCTAGTCTGCTTTTACACCTGCAGGACGGCAGAGAGAGGGAAAAAACATGAACATGAACATGATAAAACAAACCAAACAATGCGAACTGAGAACTACACAACCACAACCCACAAATAGATGTATAAATACAACAACAACTTCATTGATAAGCTCATGGTACCGATTATAACAAGATGTATCTGTGGTAACTTCAGTCCAAGAATGCATCTGTAAATACTGGAATCCTCACACCTGTGTGTATGCGTATGTGTGTATGTGTAAGGATGCTGGTGCATATAAGGTTTCTCCATACGAGTGTTCAATAGCTGGTGTGAGGAGCCATCAATCCGCCTCCCAGAAATCGACTCAGACACGAAGGAGATCGGAGCCATAGGCATCCAAAGGACCCCCAGAGCACAAGAGCCCCAGGTGGACCAACACAGGGCTGACCACACCAATAGCCCCAGGCCAAGCCAAGCCAACACCCGGACATTGAGCTCAACCAGATCCGGAATCTCAATTCCGCACACCGCAGAACACCAAGACCAAGCATCCAACCAAGGTCAATCAAACCCACAAATGAACCGACCAAGCGCGAAACACACAGAACAGGTGATGAAGTGGAGATGCCAGACGCGACCCACGTCTAGCCACCCAACAGCTACCACCAAACAATGAACCCCCAGTGTCTCTGCAGTGCATCTATCCCTACCCCAGCCCACGATGAGCACAATGAGCACCCCAGACACACCTGAACCGCAGAGAAAAGCTATACCTACCCCGACATTCGGTCTACTCTCAGAACACAAAAGACATTAGACACCCAGGTTGAGTTCAGCCCCCCTCTTATGGCTTTATTTCAACAATGTTTTTTCCTTGCCTCTTATCAATAAGGATCAGATTTGCTATTTGCATGACTAACGCTTGTTCTGTTGAGAAATTCTCCAACGTGAGCTGTGGATCTCCACAGTGCCTCCATTTACCATGGGCTTCTTGACTGCTTCTCTAATGTATCATCTCCTTATCTGCCCTAGTTTAGCAAGTTTAGTGTATGCCTACTTTTTGATATTCATCGCTTGAGAAATTGTTTTATCTCTGCTTTAAACTACTTCGCAAATTTATCTGTGACCTATCTGCTGTGTTTATTGATCTTCATTACGCTGTTTTGTTTCCTTGTGTTCTCTAACAAACCTAAATTGTTTATCTGATAATTGTTCCTCAACACACATAGCCTCCAATAAATTTTGGCAAACATAAAAAGCACAAAATATCACATAACAGTCAATGTTAGCAGAGTCACTTTACTCTGTTAGGCGCTCTAAGTACTTCCATCCTCTGGTTCTATCTGTATCCTCCCACCTCCTCTTGGACTTCCTGCATCTTCAGTTAACCATTCCATCTTATTCACTAATGACCTTCCTATAAGGCTGTGGCTGTCTCAGTCCATATTATTTTTTTAACAAAGTCCTGTAGTCAGGCATGGTGATTAAACTAACTATTGATAATACTGTCAGTATAAGTGTACACCTGATCTACATTCAAGAAATAAAACAAGAAATAACATATAAAAAATAACTGATTTACTTCAAACATGGCATTTGACTGTATAAAAGTTGGTAAGCAGAGTTGCACAAACATTTTAATAGCTCTTGCAAGATCAAGCTAAACTGCCTAATTTTTGTTTCACATTTTGTTCTGTCTCAGTAAACCAAAGTTTGGAGTTCACACGCTTTAAATATCTCTCTATGGAAATTTGAGGCAAGAATGTGCTTCCTTTTGTTAGTTGACTTGAACTCAGGCTGCACAGTGGGCAGTTGGTAGCATTGTTGCCTTGCAGCAAGAAGGCCCTAGGTATGAATACCGGCCTCTGGTCTTTCTGTAGGAAGTTTGCATGTTCTCCCTGTGCATACATGGGTTCTCTCCCGGTTCTCCAGCTTCCTCCCACAGTCCCAAATAACATGACTGTTACTGAAAATTGTCCCCAGGAGTGAGTGTATGCATGATTTGTTCTGTGTGTCTTTGTGTTTCCCTGCAATGAACTGGCAACCTGTCCATGGTGTATCCTGCCTCTTGCCCAGTGACTGCTGGAGATAGGCACCAAATCTGCTGTGACCCTGCAAACCAGTATAGAGGATGAATGGATGGACTTGAAATTATTTGCTTCTTCCGAACACTAGATGGCAGTCTTGGACTATATGAAAAATCCTTTTACTCTCTGTTCCCATTATATGAGTAACTGAGTGTTGAGAGGAAAACAAGTTTTTACAGCCAGATTTATTAGAGTTTAAAGTCTAGATTTTTTTGATAATAAGATTTGTAAGTTTGAAAGTGGATGTTAAGAGTAGTAGGATTAGGATTACAGGAAAATGTTCATATGAGATCTATGCAATGTTTCTTGAAGTCATGCAAATGGTTGTGCATGTATTTGTATGTGTTAGTGTACTGATGGCTCACTCTTGTTGTGCGATCTTGTTCTGCAAGGTTTCACTTGACACTCCGTTGATTCTGATGGCTAAAGCTGTCCCTCACACAAACCTATTCAAACATTTTCCAGCCTTAACTCAGAGGCAGAGATGATTGGCTTCATTCATACTAATAGTATTTCTGTTATCATTATGGTATCCTCATTTCATGCTGACAAATTGACCGATTTGTCTTCTGTATGACCCACAGCAGAGTTCACTGCCATTCTCAACTCTCAGTGATTTCTTAGAAAGCAAAACTTATTGTACCGACACTCATCCAAACCACTGACATTATCCAGAATGGTTTAAAAAAACCTAATCTGTGATCAGGACAACACATCTAAAACCATTGGCATACATGGTATAAAAAGACACACAGCTTTCTTTCTTATTGTGAAATTTAATTGAACTAAGCTTCTCCTGTTTTAACTAAGTTATTCCCAGAACTAAATGCAAGGATAATGAAACGTTTTTTTTTTCGGGGTAATTTTATTACTTTCTTTAAATACAGAAGTTTACATACTATGTTTTATAAACACCATGGGAATGTCCAACCATCATACAGTTCAGGGTGGAAGCGACTTCAATGTCCCAAGAATTAAAACGTTTCTGACCAAAAAGTTCAAATCCCCCCCAAAACAAAAGCAAAAGTTAGTTAGTTCACTGTTGAGGGTTGGCCATTTGTGGTCACAGCTACAAACCTGACTCAGTTATACCAGTTCTGTCAGGAGGAGAGGGCAAAAATTCCAGCAAATCATTGTGAGAAGCTTATTCAGCTCAATTTATTTCAGTTTATTTATATTCAGTTCAATTCAATTCAAAAATACTTTATTGATCCCAGAGGGAAATTAAGTGTTGGTATAGCTCATATAATTAATTATTTAAGGAGTTGTTATAGATGATGATGGCTGTGGGGAGGAAGGATTTCCTGTAGCGGTCTGTATTGCAGCGGAACTGAAGAAGCCTCCGACTGAAGACACTCTGTTGTTGTATGACTGTCTCATGAAGAGGATGCTCAGGGTTGTCCATAATTTTTTTGATTTTATGAAGAATCCTTCTTTGCATCATCATCTCCAGATGTTCCACAGTTGTCCCAAGAACAGAACCAGCCTTCTTTATCAGGTTGTTTAGCGTTTTTAAATCCCTAGCTCTGATGCTGCTACCCCAACAGATGACGGCTGAAGAGATGACACTCTCCACAACACAACAATATAGCACCAATTCACAACACATGTCATCTCAAGGCACTTTACAAGAAAAGTAATTTCAATTCAGTCATACATACATTAAAATAAATCTTTTAGTTTGTTAGTCCAATCAGTTTAACAGTTTTCTATCTAAGGAAACCCAACAGATTGCATTAAGTCATTGACTTACAGCATTCATTCATCCTGAACGAACAAGTCGCTACAGTAGACAGTCACCTGCGTTGTGTTGTTGACTTCGCAGCAATCCCTTATACTGAGCAAGCATGTAGGGTCAGTGGGGAGGAAAAAATCCCCTTTAACAGGAAGAAACCTCCAGCAGAACCTGAGTCAGTATGAGCGACCATCTGCCACGACCGACTGGAGGTTTGAAAAGACAGAGCAGAGACACAGAAAGAACAAAATAACTGATGTAAGAGTACTTTCTATGTTAAAGAAAGTAAATAGTAAAAAAACAGAACAAGGAGAAGATTCAGTTACTGGGAATATCATCCCAGCCGATGCCCCCGTCCAACAAGGCGTCACAGCTGAGGAGAATTCCAGACCAGGTGTAGACTCTTTGGAGAGAAAAATACTGAGAGAAAACAAAGTCAACAGTTGAAATAACAGCAAATATTGCAAATGGAGAGTAGTAGAAGAGAAAAGTAGCAGAGTAAATAAAATTGGTCAGTCTGTCCTCCAACAGCATAATTATAGAGATCGCTCAGGATGACCCAAGCCACTCTAACTAAAAGCTTTATCAAAAAGGAAAGTTTTAAGCCTGGCCGCTGGTTCCACAGGAGAGGAGCCTGATAACTAAACAATCTGCCTCCCATTCTGCTTTTAGAAATCCTAGGAACCACCAGTAAATCTGCAGTCTGAGAGTGAAGTACTCCATTAGGAACTTATGAAACAATCAGATCTCTAATGTGTAATGGAGCTTGATTATTAGGGCTTCATATGTAAGAAGGAGGAATTCTATTCTGGACTTAACAGGGAGCCAATGAAGGGAAGCTAAAACAGGAGAAATGGATCTCTCTTTTTAATATACATCAGAACTCTTGCTGCAGAATTCTGGATCAACTGAAGGCTTTTAAATGCATTTTGTGGATTTTCTGATAGTAAAGAATTACAGTTGTCCAGCCTTGAAATAAATTACCGGAGGCCAAATTAATGCCATCCAGACGAAGTGATTGACTAAGCAGTTTCTTTTTCAGAGCTTCTGGTCCAAAGATGACAACTTCTGTCTTGTCAGAATTTAAAAGCAGAATGTTTAGAGTCATCCATGTTTTTATGTCTTCAAGGCATGCCTGTAATCTACCTAACTGAATGGATTCTTCAGGAGTTATGGATAAATATAGTTACATATCATCAGCATAACTGTGGAAATGTATCCCATGTTCATGGAAGGATACCCAAAACATCTGACCCAAGTCTAATAGTTTCAATCCAAATCAAATAATTTTATAAAGCACATTGATAAACAACAAGTTTGCAAAAAGTGCTGTACTAAAAGCACCTGGTGAACTGATCCAAGGGCCCGTGAAGGAAGTCAAGGCTGGAGTAAATCAGAGAGGAACAGAGGAGCACGACCATTCAGGCATTTATAAGCCAACATCAGGATTTTGCAATTAATCCTGTGATGCACAGGGAGCCAATGAAGAGAGAACGGGATAGGTGAGATGTGCTAATGTCTGTGTGTACTAGTAAAAAGATAGGCAGCAGCCTTTTGAACAAGCTGAAGATGTGAAAGGGATACTTGACTGACAAAAGCATAAAGTGCATTGCAGTGTACGAGGTGGGTTAAAGGCCTGTATTGTTCTCTCTAAGTCATCCCTTGACAAAACTGGCTTAAATTTTGCTATTTGGCATAACTACAAAATTTCTTACACAATGTTTGATGAATGACGCGAGGCAGCAAACATTTATAGGAAGATTTTGCGGAATATTTTTGGGCCAGAATAAGATAATCTCTGTTTTGCTTTCATTGAAGCTCAAAAAATTCTGAGCCATCCAAGGTTTGATGTTCTCAATGCAATTTAATAGGGGTTGGATGGAGCAATGATTATTAGGTGTTAGAACGAGATACATCTGGCAGTAGGCAATGCTGTCAAAAAATAAGTAAAGTTATCTAAACTTCTGATTTCAAAGAAAGTAATGAATAAATAAAAACATCTGGTATCAGGAAAAGAAAAAAACTCACTGCACGAAATCAGGAAAAGTTTAGTTTGATTACAGTGAGAAATTGTAGTTAATAAGTCCCTAATTGAAGTTGTAGACATGACTGTAGACAATCCCTGAATTCTAAAGGCTGCTGCAAAGAAGCTTCAAAGATTTCTGCTGTATTTCAGAAACTTCATGTTTTGTGACTTCAGGAGTGAATACCGCAAAGAGCAGCCTTTTAGAACTGCAAGGCTTTTAGGATTATTGCTGGGTGGCTCACGCTCATTCAGATTGCATAGAGAGCATCTCTGAACATCAGTTTTTAGGTTTAAGATGTTAAGACAGGTCTGGACTTATACTGGGCCATTCCAACATGGAAATATATACTTTTATCTAAACCACTTTATTGTAGCTCTGGCTGTATGTTTAGTGTCATTGCACTGCAGGAAGTTAAGCCCCCGCCAAACTCTCAAGTCCTTTACATCTTCTAACAGTTTTTTCCAGGATTGCTCAGTATTTAGGCCAATTCACCCCCCCCCCCCAAGGTGGAGGCGGCATCAAGGAGCCTTTGGTCATTCACAAGTGGTCCGGCGTTGCTGTAATATTATTATCAAGCCTGGCAGCATGAATGGCGCAATATTCTCCCCTCGTCATGCTGCCACGGCACATTCAAAGGATACACCGTGGCGGCAGTATTACCCTGATATGCTGCCACAGTGTGTCTTTAAAAACAGGCTAGAGGCAATGCGAAGAATCAGTTTCCACCACACTTAGCCTTTTGCATATAGCCCAAAAGGTCGATTTTTGGTTTCAACTGACCAGAGCACCTTCTTCCAAATGTTTGCTGTGTCCCCTACATGTCTTATGGCAAACTGCAAATTGAACTTCTTTCAACTTTCTTTAAACAATGGCGTTCTTCTTGCTACTCTTCTATAAAGACCAGGTTCCTGGAGTGTACAACAAGAAGCTGTCTTGTTTGTCATTGTCTTTGTTTCCGTCCTGAACTATGGATTTCTGCAGCACCTTCAGGGTTGGATTCTTGGCTGCGTCTCTTATTACTCTTCTTTTCCATTCTGTCAGTTTAGGCCAGAAGTGCAGTCTTTACAATCCGAGTAGTAATTTCTGCCCCTAGTCCAACTGAATAAAATTTGTTTAAAGTCGCAAATGTTACATGACCTTTAGAAATAAGACAACTTTAAATTTTTTATGAATATCTACAAAAAGACATCTGTTGTCACTTTTAAGGAACCTCTATTTTATTTCTATTTTAGGGTGTAAAATAAAGAAAAACATAAACTTTTGCAAAAAGAGGATGGATAGATTTTCTTCTATGGGATGTTAAAAATTATGGAAAAAGCAAATACATTTTAACCTAACAAGAAAAATAGATCTCAAAGATCTATTAGGAACCATTGTGGAAAGTCCACAGCGACACTTGCGGTTTTAGAGCTGCAGGTTGCAGACCCCTGGTTTTGGTGGTTAGGTTAGGTTTACAGGTCCGACATACTTATTCTGTTTTTGCAGGATGGGTTGCTTTGAGATGTGTTAAAAGCTTGGTTATTTTTAACCCAACCCTACCAAAGCCCTCTCCACAATGTTCTCCCTGACAGCCCTTCTATGTTTCTTGGTCTTTGTGATGCTCTTTGGTCACTAATGTTTTTTTAACAAACCACTGAAGCTTTCAGAGAACAGTTGCAGTTATACTAAGATAACATTTCACAACAGTGGAATCTAGTTACTAATCAGGTGAGTTCTAAGGGAAATTGCATCTCTCTTATTCAATTTTTGGGTGTCAGAGAAAATGGGGGAAAATTCAAATTCCACTCAATGGTTGGGCCACAGCACAACACATCAACTAAATTGGATGCAGAAAGAATTACCTGAAACAAGGCCTGGCCAAGGTTCTATAGGGCCTTAAGCAGAATTAGATTTGGGGCCCCTCTTCCTATTAAAAACATATTATGGTTTAAGCTGATCCTGATTTGACCCCATACCATCTTCCCCACTAACATCGTTTCAATCATAAACTGTATGTAAAGATGGACGGAGCCTCCGTGACATCACCCGAGGGTTTCTGAAGAGCTGAATTGAAGCCCAGTGGGCGGTTCCCACCACCGCCATTTTGGCCGCGTCACACGTCTCGTCAAGCCCAGGAACTACAAAAAATGGGCAAAGAGTCGGAGCTGAGAGTGGGGCTATGAGGGTGGGGGTGGATGATTGACATCCATCAAACTCTGAGCCGATGTAGCTATGAGCTAACTGAGCTAACCCGAAGCTGAGAGAGGTTTGCGGGTGCTTTTAGCCAAAAAACCACGGTTGAGCGACTCTGTTACCCCTCTGCCTTATAGGTAGATTCAATAATGTTGTCAAATAAAAGCATGAAGCCTTGATGGTCCATAACTTTCCCTTAAACTATGTGAATTTGAATTAAAACAAGTTTTAATAATCAATATGTAAAGAAGAAATGTGATCATTTCGACCAATTTTTGACCAATCAGCGTTAGCCTACCCTAAATGCACCCCAGAAATATAATTTTACTTTACTAAAAAATGGAGCAGAGGCCTCTTGGACAATCTGTTAGCACAATTAATACCAAGCAAGCCATCTTTGTCCAATAAGTGCACGATTAACATCACGAACACCCTGCTAGCCACCAGCAATAGCGGTTACGGCTCATCTGAGACCTGTCAGTCGAAAGGACACGCCCTTTATTATTCATAACTTCAACCTTAAATTTGATCTATATAAGTCGGATGAGTTATAAAAACATTCACCCCCCTCAGAGTTGCCATGACGGTAAACTTCACCTATTAAACCTAAAATGTTTTTTTGAACCAGGCTGTAAAGATGTTTATTTCTGCTATGAAGCTGGCATTTTTAACATGGGAGTCAATGGGAATTTGCTCCTTTCTGGAGCCAGTCCCTAGCGAACTGTAATTTTTGTGACTTCCGGGTTCCAATTTTGCCAGCGGAGATTGCCCCTTGGTTTCAACATAGATTTGGTGGATTCTGGGAGAGGGGGCGGAGTTTAATTGGCTGATCTTAAAAGCAACTCGATTTAATTGCTTATTATTTCCTGAGATGTATCTGTGAACAAATTGAGCTCCAACAACGCAAACCAAAATTTTTGAACTCAAAGCATGAGATTGTTAACCGCAACAAACAATCAAGATTATTCTTAATACTTTTGCAAAATAAACTTGCCAATTCCTTTAAATCTTAAACAAACACACTTTAATTTATCTCTGCTGTAACTATCAAATCAAATGTGATACTATTCTCATTCTCAATAAAACATTTTTTGTGTGTTCATATTCAAGTATTTATGGGAGGCCCCTGCTGGTTTGGGGGCCCCAAGCTGCAGCTTAGTTTTGCTTGTACTTTGGGCCTGCACCGGTCTAAAATGTCTAAGATGAAGAAGCGGATTTTGAGATGTGTACTTAATTCCAATAAACAATTGAAATAAATTATCGTACATTGTTCCTTTCAGGCTGCCGTCTAAATAAAGTTTGCGGTTACTGTAGCACGTTTCTGAGCTGTGTAAACTCACAGCTGGAGGTGTCGGACCCCAGCAGCCTCTCTGATCTGCTTCGAGGAATGAGAGGCATTTTGCTGCCGCTCACAGAACGCAGAGGTGGGAGGGGACGTCACTACGTAGTAGAGAGACTCAGTCAGTCGGTGTATGAATCAAGTTCCCTGCGCTTCGGCCATCACAGCGTGAAACTTCTGTTGAGATGAACGCGCACGGCGGCTGCGGACGAAGCTTATGCGGGGATAGGAAGCCGTGATAGCGGGTTCTGGTGGGGGGGAGGGAGGGAGAACCCGGTCCGGGCCGGCCAGCAGCTGGAGCTGAATATGGGTCAGACTGCTGTGGCTGCCGTGTCTCAGTCAGCGAGCGGTGAGTGTGTATTTTTGCGTTCCGCGCGTGTGTGTGTATGTCAGTCTGCCTTCCTCTTGTTTCTCTCTCTCTCACACACACACACAGAATCCGCTATGTTTATCCAGGAAGTCAGCTCTTTTCTTCTTTTCTAGCCCTCTTTGGTTAACTTCAGTTTTATTTCTCATTAAAGAAAACTTCGAAGCACTCCGACTAAACGCTAAGCTAAACGCGTTTATGCTAAACTAGCTAACTGAATGTTTGTCAAATCAGTTCCCTCATCTTTATACGCGAGGTGTGTGTTTTCTAAATTTATCGCTGGCTGTGCTTCCCAGCTGTCATAAAAGTAGTTAAACAGCCAGTGAACGAGCAGGCGGTGGAGTTTTACAACCCAGGGGCTGTTTATACGGCAGCATTGTTGCCTCCGACTAATGAAAACTTGATTATTTTTGTAGCCAGTATCTCGGTCTGAGCTGAAGGAGAGGAGGTTAGGTAGTTTTGCCTGACAATTATCAAACTGTGTCTTTTTGTTTTTTACTCTAAGTCTTCTTAATTTCAACTCGTATGTTAGAATTAACGGTCAAAGGGATTTTATAGATGGAAACTGAGGCAAATGAAACAAATAAATCTCTTTACTCTGTCAACAAGTGGGCCTGCGCTTTTGGAAAGGCGTGACAGGAAATTTCACAACTTTGGTTGAGATTTGACAGCTACAGAGCTCCGTTTTTAGTCATTTTTCTAGTAAGAACTCACTGACTTAAATTAGGTTTGAGCTTAATTAATGTGATAAATATTGTCCTGATTTATTTAAGAAAAGTACAACTCCACCATTACACTTTTTTGTTGTTGAAGGTGTTAGAGATACACCAAAGCAATATGGCTGAAATTGGAATCAGCCAATTTCCCCTCTGATCAGCAGGTAAAGCACTAAAATATTAGCCTACATTTTTTTAAATGCATCAAACTAATATTTCCCACAACTTCCAGTTTATAAATGCAGCATGGATGTAAATTAGCATG